>JAIXMQ010000059.1:0-175587 GCA_025716855.1 Pilaira anomala
AAATAAGCATGCAATGGATTGGATTATACAAGGTGCCACCGTTGATAATGAATCCTGTTGTCAGTACGTATTAGGTGTCTGTTATCATGATGGTGTGGGTCTCTTAAAAGATGAAGTCAAAGCATTTTATTGGTATAAAGCAAGTGCAGATCAAGGAAATCCAAGAGGTCAAGGTATTTTAGGCTATTGTTATGGTGAAGGCTTTGGAACTCAAAAAGATGAATTGGAAGCGATGCGCTGGTACCGATTAGCTGCCGCTCAAGGGGAAACGGTTGCGATTTACAATGTCGGTTATTGCTATGAGGACGGTATCGGAGTTGAAAAAAATTTGGTCGAGGCGGTGAAATGGTATCGTATCTCGGCTGAACAAGGAAATGCGTTTGCACAAAATAGTTTAGGGTATTGCTTTGAAGATGGGATTGGTGTAAAGCAAGATTTTAAGTTAGCTACCTATTGGTATAAGAAATCTGCGCATCAAGGGTACCCATGGGCTGAATGTAATTTAGGTTACTGTTATCAAAACGGGATTGGACTCGAGAAAGATGATCAATTAGGTGCTTATTGGTATAAGAAGGCTGCTTTACAAGGACATGCAAGAGCACAACATAATTTAGGGTTTTGTTGTCAAAATGGCATTGGTGTGACAAAGAATGAAAAAGAAGCTGTCAGATGGTATAGAAGATCAGCTGAAAGAGAGAATATATTTGCATATCATAGTTTAGGTTATTGTTATCAAAATGGGATTGGCGTGGATGTGAATGAACAAGAAGCTGTGTTTTGGTATTATTTATCTGCAGAAGAACATCATGCACCAGCCCAATTGTCTCTTGGGTACTGTTATCGTAATGGGATTGGTGTACCTAAAAATGAACAAGAGGCGGTGAAATGGTTTCGTCAATCAGCAGAACAAGGAAATGCTTTAGCTCAAAATAGTCTTGGGTTTTGTTATGAAGAAGGGTTAGGTGTCAAAAAAGATTGTACTAGAGCTGTTTACTGGTATCACAAATCTGCACGTCAAAATAATCCATGGGCTCAAGTAATAAAAAAAAAAAAAAAAATGTGTATATTTTGTTTGTTTTTTTTATTTTTAAATACTTAAAATTGTTATATAGTGTAACCTAGGTTTCTGCTATGCAAATGGTATTGGTGTAGAACAAGATAATTCAAAAGCTTGTCATTGGTATAAACAAGCTGCAACTCAAAATCATGCAAGAGCATTAGATAAATTAGGTCTTCATTTACAAAATGGGTTAGGCATTGAAAAAGATTTGAATGTTGCCTTTCAATTGTTCTCAAAAGCGGCAGAACAAGATCATGTAGCTGCACAATATCATTTAGCTAATTGTTATGAAAAGGGCTGGGGTGTTGCCATGGATCTTCGGCAAGCAACACATTGGTTCGAAAAGGCGGCAATGGGTAAAAAAAAAAAAAATATATATATATATACAGTGTTTTTATTCATTCTTCTTTATTTATAGCCGGGTGTCGTAGTTCTCATGAAAGATTAAGAAGATTGTTAGTAAGAGCTTGTTTAGTCTCACCTGGTTCTTTACCTGTGATGAGTGATGATGATTTAATGTGTTCTGGATTTATTTGTGGACATAGTGCGCCGGCCGCATAATAATAATAATAATAAAAAAAAAAAGTGTGTGCGTGTGATCTATATATAGTATTTTATAAAATAAAAAAAATGTATTTAAGAGAAATTTTTTTATTTAAATGATACGACGAGGAGTAGTTTGAATTGATTTTGTAAATAGAATGGCACTGATTGCCAAGATGACAGAATCTAAACCACCCATATTACGTATCGTTTTATAACCCAACTTTTGGAATCGAACTAGTACATGAGTCAAGATTAAAATAATTGATTTATTTGCTTGTTGTGGTGTTCGTCCACCTTTATTATGTTGAATATTTCTATTAAAGAAAAGTGTTGTTGGTAATAATGTACCTTGTTGTAAGTAATGGTTTAGAATGATTAATGTAGGTTCAATCAAACTAGCTCTGGATCTCCATAACTTGTTTAAAATATTTAGTATGAGGAGTATATTATTGTTTTTTAATATGGTCTTGATCAAACTCTTGGCAATACAATAAATTTGCCTCCTCACAAAATAAGCTTTTTCTTTCTTTTTTTCTTCTGCAATCATTGGAGGCTGCCAAGACTTGTTGTGGTTGCCTGCATGATATGTCTCTGGAAAATAAATTAAATGAGGAGGTGGTGGTGATGCAGGAGGTGCAAATATATCGTCTTCTTCTTTATAATTTATCGTTTTTTTTATATCAATTTTATTCATTATTAATTCAAAGAAAGAGAAAAAGAGAGAAGTGGGTTGATTTTTTTTTTTTTTTTTTTTTTTATTCACATGTGTATTTTCTATTGTCTCTCCTTTTCCAAATGCCCGGTAATTACACAATGTGTAACTCTCTCTATATTGAATTTTTTTTCGCAGTGGTTTTAAATGAATAGCCGTCAAAAGACACAACTCTTTTTTTTTTTTTTTTTTTTTAAATGTGTAATGCATTCTTAGGAACTGTATTATGAAGTGCATTATGGTTTATATACGCTTCTCTAATCTAACAATTTTATTATTATCCCTGACGATCATTATACAAATCAAGACATTTTGTAAAAGCTTGGTTCCTTTTTATATTTTTAAAACTGGCAGCACAAGTGACACAATATCTTTATCCTCGTCATTTCTTTGACTAACAGAACGACTGTAGTATTAGTTTAGTTGTAATTTTGGTAGTGAAAAGTGTCTGTTCTCTTGTAACCTAGATGCCGTTTTTATTGGATTACTACATATATATATATATATATATATATATATATAATGATGGTTTTATTAATTAGTTATTATAAAATTAGTGTCAAAGAGTGATAAGATTATCTTTGTTAATATTAAGTTCATCATGATTGAAGCTTCAGAAGAATATATACTTTTTACTTTTTTTTTTTTAAAAAAAAAATCTCTTCACTTGATCAAAAAAAGTTTTATATTCACTTTTACAACTTGCGTTATTATAATCACAGATTAAATCAGTTTTTATGGTGTAATTGAGTTCGACTGAAAAACAAAAAGGAGACGCACACAAAAATTTTTTTTTTATCATTGCTTTTTTAAGATACTCCTTCAGGTTGATAAGATTCTTATTTAGATATTGTAAAGCATATATATGAAAGAGTGAGCAAAAGTTTTTTTGTGTATTTTTTTTTGTAAAGAAAAGTCGATATAAAATATAATTCATTTATTTAATCATACAAAAGTCTATGAAAAACTGATTTCTTATATCAGTACTCCCTACAGCCGAGACAATAGTATAGTTCCTGTCTTTTTTTCCAATGACATTCTGTCAGCCCTATATAGGATGAAGCGTGTGGTTCTTTTGAAAGAGTAAAGATATATAAACGCTTCAATTATATGGTCACAGCTTTAGCAATTGGGCGTTTTAACTATAGCTATACTCAGGCACTTTATGGAAACATTAGATTATTAATAACAAAAGCAACCGATTACAAAGCAGGTAAATTGATCTTTATATAGTTATCCATAACAGCTATATTTTACGTATAGGTATTTCAATACAATTTACTACTATTTTGATCTTTTTGAAAAAAAAAAATTATTGTCGTCTTTATTTTTATAAAAGTTGAGTAACTAACGTTTTTTTTTTTTTTTTTTTTTTTTTTTGCTTATAATGTAAACCATTAAACAATTAAAAATAGAAATTTTACTAAAAAAAAAAGTAAAAGCCTAACACTTTGTTGAAAGGAGAGCATTCTTTTTCTTTTTGCTATTTTTGCCAATTAATTTAGACAAATTTTTTCTATACAAACTTTTTAATTCCTGTAAAAAAGCAGATCACATAATATATAGCGTTTACGTAATCAAAGGCAATTTACCTTAATAATAAGCGATAAAAAAAAAATCAATAAGCGAAAATATAATTATTAATGCAAAATCTATAGCTCGCACTATGGCCCTTGCTGTATTTAGTTCCCACCTATGTAGTAAGAGCCATAATGGGAGCAACGGTGGGAGAGCTATGATTGAATTTTACTGAATTTTTGAAACCGTTAACCCGCCAAAATTGATTTTTGAATGGCGCAAGTTCCAGGTGGTGTGGGCAATGAAAAAAAAAAAAAAAAAAGGGTCCAGCTATACGGACCTTAATAAATTCTGCAAAAATCTCTTCTGTTGTTCTGAATTAATACATTGAGTTTCAAACCCAACATCTAAGGCAAATGGTTGGGGATAGAGGCTTATAATGTTCAGATCCAGAGATGCAAATCCTTTTTAGAAAGTAAATCATCTTTTGCTTTATCATATATAGATTACAAAAATATAGAACTAGATTTTTCTTTTTTAAAAAAAAAAAGATGTATACATAATATGTATAAGCCATTCTTCTTTCTCTCTTACTTCATTGCATGTAAGTGTAACATGGACGTCACTAATGCACACATGAACTATTCACTTATAGAAAAGAAGAAGATAACCTTTTTCCATTCCCACGTTCATAGTTGATATGTGTGTGTGTCCATACGAACACAAACACAAATAGTCTAGACAAAATATCGAAAAATGCTTATTTTTTTTTGGCGGCTATATAAATGATTTATAATAAAAAGAATCATAAGAAAAGGACCAAAGCTAAACAGGACATTATGACCTCATTCATATGAATGAGTAATACGATGACCATGGTATAATTAAAAAAAAAAAGACATTGAATGAATTTGTTTCTATGGTAACTAGTTTATAGTAAAGAGATCAAAGGAAGGAGATGGAAATAAAACGTGCGAAATTTAACTTTCGGGTTATTCTTTTGGCACTGTGCTTTCTCTCATTCAGCATACGGGAGAATACAATTCCCTTTTTTTTTTTAAAAAAGAATTTTTTTTTTAAACCTTAAAAGGCCTTTTTGAATTTCCCCACAAAAAAAAAAAAAAATTAGTGTTTTTTCTTTTGTTCCTCTCTTTCTTATAATACAAATATGACTACAGTGAAAAGATCGCACCCTTTTTATTTTGGTGGAGCCGCTTCTTGTGTTGCAGCAGTTGTTGTTCACCCATTCGACTTGACAAAGGTTCGTCTTCAGAATACAAAAGGTAATGGTAAACAGGGCATGTTTGCAACCATGGTCAAGATTCGTAAGAATGAAGGTATACTCAAGTTATATAATGGGTTATCTGCCTCCATGTTGAGACAAGCGACTTATTCTACGGTTCGTTTTGGTGTCTATGAAAAATTAAGAGATTATATCACATCTACTACACAAAAGAGTAAGATAAGAAAAAAAAAAAAAAAAAAAGATGGATGATGATATAAAATGACTCATATATAATATTTTTTTATTTTTATTTTCTTTTTGTATAGAGGCTAATGTTGCAGAATTATTATTATGTTCTAGTATTGCAGGAGCTTTAGGAGGAGCATGTGGTAATCCAGGCGATGTGATTAATGTGCGTATGCAAAATGATGGACAATTAGCACCCGAACAACGTAGAAACTATAAACATGCGATTGATGGAATTGTACGTATTAGTCGGGAAGAAGGAGCCAGTGCATTATTTAGAGGTCTTGGTCCCAATATCAATCGAGCTATTTTGATGACCTCGTCACAATGTGTTTCTTATGATTTATTTAAAAATTTCATCTTGGGTCATGAATTGATGAAGGATGGTATCACACTTCATTTAACTTCTAGTATATTGGCAGGTTTAGTTGCAACTACGGTCTGCAGTCCAGTAGATGTGATTAAAACTCGTATCATGTCTGCAAATACTTCAGATCATCGTATGTCTGCTACTCAGATCATGAAACAAATGTTTAAATCTGAAGGTATTCCTTCTTTCTTTAAGGGTTGGACACCTGCTTTTATTCGTTTGGGTCCTCAAACTATCATTACTTTTGTTGTATTGGAACAATTCAAGACTTGGCATAATATGATTTTGGATCGTCAGCAACCATTAAATACATCCACTACAACAACTACCTCTACTCATGTAGTTAAAATCTAGACTCTTTTTTTTTATATCTTTTATTTAATATTATTATATCATTTTTTTTTTTTTTTTTTTTTTTTTTTTGCTAGCATTACACAATTACACAATCTTCATATATTAAAACTTTTTTTTTTTTTATAATAAGTTATTCTGCCCATGTTTTCCCGTTTTTTCCATTACATATATTAACATTCTTTTAAAACTCTGCCTTAAAAAAATTTCGATCTAATTAAAAAATTTTATTTTTATTTTTTTATCTTTGTTTTTGACCCGCCGTCCTTTTGTTCTCTTCAACCGGATTTGATCTCTTAAATTCTTCTAAAATACGTAATACACGTTTCGCCAACACATGAATATCATTTGTATCATTGGAATCGGTTTCTGTCTTTTCAGATGCGATACGAGTAATTGAGTCAAGTATTTCATTGGATTGGATAATCTTTGTAACAAGTTCTACATCTACTTATAAAAAAAAAAGGTTAATAATCCAGTCTCTTATATCGCCGCTTTTCCCTCTCTCTCTCTCTCTCTCTCTCTCTCTCTCTCTTTATATATATCCACTTTACTTGGTTCTTCTAAAAATTGCTCAATTGTCCAAACACCAATATGTTGAAATGCAACATCACTCTTTTCTGAAGTAAAAGTCGTAAGAAATTTCAAAATACCACCCTCAGGTTGACTCCAATATTTTATAAAACAGGTATAATCCTTGATTTTCGAGCTCAGATTTCCAATAGCAGCAGCAGCGTTTCCTTGTACCTCAGGATTTGAGTTCAGTGTCATGGGGATCAATAAATCCAGGACACCCATAGATAACAAACGTGGTTTCAAGTCATCACTCAGGGCCAATACTGCAATTGCTGCTGTCATTTCTGTCTTCACGCTGGCTGGTACTTGATGAATTAAGTGTTTAATACGTTCTACAGCACCTGCTTCTACAATAGCTCGTTTGTTTCGTTCAGAACTCGCTGCCAAATTCCTTAATGTAGATATTGCATGACATTGAATCTCTTCGTTATCATCATAAGATAAGAGTTCAATTAATGGGTTCACGAATCCTTGATCGATAATAGGTGATTCATTTGCGGGATGAATAGAGATATTACGAATACAGGCTACAGAGGATAAGATAAGTGGTAAAAAGGAAGATTTAAGTAACCTTAACAAAGGACCCAATCCTTTTGACTGAACTATTTCAAGTTGATATTTCTCGTCAGAGGCCAGGTTACGAAGGGCTAATGCGGCTTGACATTGTACCTTGAGTGATTTGGTGTCCATGAGTTGAATCAGGTATTGGACAAGACGGGTGTCGGATTGAGCTAGTTTACGTCGGTTGCCGGCATCCACTGCAATGTTACTTAGTGCGGTTGTACAATAGTATTGAACATCGGCGTCGTGTGAGCTGAGTAAACTGATTAAAATTGGAATTGCTCCTGCATTCACTAACTGCTGACGATTTTCCTCTGTAGTAAAAAAAAAAAATGTTAAAGTTTTTATGTATAAAGTATTAGTGATGGGTTAAACTTACGTGTATGAGTCATGTTGAGTAAGGCTCCTGTAGCGTTTCTTTGAACTCTTTGGTCCCTTGATTTTGCTAAATCAATAAGTAATCTGAGTGCATCCGAATTAGCAATACGAGACTTGTTTTCATCTATGTAGGAAGAGATGAGCAAAAAAAAAAAAAGCAAGTGAGTGAGTGGAGAAGATGATCTTACCATGTGTTGCCAGGTTGGTGATACAGCCCACAGCGTTACATTGAACTTCTACATTGGGAGATGCCATTTGTCGTATCAGTTGATCTAACCCACCCAATTGTACAATTAACAACTTATTTTCAGCTACAGATAGGTACAGAGAATGTTGTTAGAATTAAATGTTAAATGAAAAAAAAAAAAAGTATGTATGTGACTCTTTACTATTGACAGCTAAATTGCCAAGGGCTGCACTAGAAGCCCGTTGAACTTCTATATCATGCGATTGTAACAAGAATAGAATTGGATTTAATGTATCTGGTCCAACTTGTCTTACGTCTAAGTTTTTTTTTTTTGAAAGGATATGTTGTAGTGAGTGAATAAAAGAGTGTATGTTATATAATTTTTTTTACCTTTTTCTGTGATTTCTGCAAAAGCTAAAGCGGCTGATCTTTGTAAATCAACATTATCTGAAAATGCTAAAGTTGCCAGTGCACGTAAAGGTTGTCCGTCAAAGAAATTTGTATGGTTTCGATCTATGTAGAGATAAGTATAAGTAGTAGTAGAAGAAGAAGCATTTGCGTGTGTATTACTTTCTAAATATTGCAATAGTTCAGTGATAGCTTCTCTCTCGTTTTCTTGTAATAAAGGTTCATACAATCCAGTTTTATTATCATTTTCTATAAGAAGTATATTTAGGAAAAAAAAAAGGTACGGGTGTAATGTTTTTTGTTTATTTACTTGAACAGCAACATATATTGCCCATTTTTTTTTTTAATATCGTTCTTGGTTGTTTAAAAGTAAAAATAAAAGCAAGAGAGTGAGAAAGATAAAGATTTTTTTTTTAAAAAAAAAGGAAAAGAAAAGAAACAAAAAAGGAGTTAAAAATCAAAACAAACAGATTTTCAAGGAGTTGTGTGTGTGTGTGTGGGTGTATCGAGTGAGAAAGAGGAATTTACATGTAACAAAAGGAGAACTTTGTGTACCTGACCACATTTAAATATTACATGTAAAAAAAGACTTAATATTTAAT
The DNA here is from genome assembly GCA_025716855.1 of Pilaira anomala. Taxonomy (NCBI): domain Eukaryota; kingdom Fungi; phylum Mucoromycota; class Mucoromycetes; order Mucorales; family Mucoraceae; genus Pilaira; species Pilaira anomala. The sequence goes on from JAIXMQ010000059.1 coordinate 8,741, forward strand.
AATTCAAACAATGGAAATTTATTTAAATTATTTAAAAGAAAAAAAAAGGGAGCGAATGTTGTTGTATGACTTGGAAAAAGATATGCGACCAATTTAAGCAACCATAGCAGAAGCAGTAGCAGACTCACTATTAGATAGAAAAAGAATAGGTTAAGGTGAACAGTTAGCTGAGCGTATTTATAAAGAATTATTAAAGTATAAAACTCTTATCACTCAAAGCTAATGTTCAATATAGGCAAAAAAAAATTGATTTTTTCCAACACGCTATAAAATGGTTAGTAATTTAAACAAAAAAGGATACTATTTCCAGGTGGGAGGGAGTTGACCGGCAGTCTTGTAGTAACGAGCAAGACGATGGATACGAGATTCGATAAGAATTAAACGGTACTTAGAATCCTTATCCTTTCTGTTACGTTCCAAATGCTTACGGATGGAGACAGCCTTCTTGATAAGATGGTAAAGATCCTCAGGAACTTCAGGAGCAAGACCATTGGACTTGAGGATACGGAGAACCTTGTTACCGGTGATGGACTTAACTTGAGGAATACCATGAGAATCACGAAGAATAACACCAATTTGAGCAGGGGATAAACCCTTCTTGGCGTTCTTACAGATCATGTCAACAACTTCTTCAGAAGTAGTCTTGACCCAAGCAGCAGGAGAGCGGCGATAGGGGAGAGCACTACCAGAGATACCCTTACCAGATGTATACATACGACCCATTTTTGATAATTATTTTTTTTTTTGTGAAAAGAAAAAGAAAGAGCTGTATGGATTACTGTAATGTGAAAATTTTTTATTGTGTTCCTATGACGATACACAGTCACTCTTTGTTAAGCCACATTGATGTCAAAACCAATTTGCTTTTTCTATTGTTTTACTTGTCTTTAACGTATTGAAGTCAAGTAACAACCAACTTCTTTTTTCCTCAATAAGCTGCTTTTAAAAAGTTAACTGTTTACTTTTTTTGAAAAAAAAATAAACTTAATTTTATTGACAATTAAAAATAAATCTTTCGTGCACTCTCTAAAAATAAACAAATTTATGTCTTGTTTATAAACTCAAATTACTACTGGGTGGTGGTGATACTATCAAAACGAAGATAAAGTATTGCTTCTAGATTACATGTGCACATTATTAAATATTAATTATAGTAAAATGTGTCCTTCACTTTAGCTGACAAGTAATAATTTTCTACTTTGTACTGCATTTGTTAGTATGTAAATTCGAGAAAAAAAAAATACAAGTGTCTTGGCGAATAATGTACAATAGCTCTAGTAAATATCCAATGACACCGATACTGTATCCGAGTTTGATATAAGCGTTGTTGATGATTGTAGCATGTCCCTTCGAAGTAAATCTGATATAAAATACCAATATTTTATCATTGATTTCGAAATAGAACACGGTGAATAAAAAAAAACCTGACACCGATCTTAATTCCTGAAAAAAAACCTGAAAATGTAATTCAAAACCCTGAATCTCTGAATTTGCACTGGATTTGCATTGAATGTTTTACTTCATAATTTTTATTTGTAAATAAAACAAAAAAAAAAAAAAAAACCGAAAAAAAATGGTGCGCGAAAAAGGTGCGCGTAACTGATTACACTAACCCGGCTCTCAAAGACGTTTTAGATATGTACGTGCCATCCCTCTCATAGAATGTCTAGAAACTCTTATTGCAAGTTGATAAACATAATGAGAAGAACTGAACATTCGGATAGGGTCACAAAAGAGCAAAAAGAAAAGGCAGCGGCTCTAAGTGCAAAAGAAAAAGGATCTTTTTTTTTTGTTTATTCTATTTATTAATAAATATTAAGTACTTTTACTAAATTGAGCTATAAAAGAAGAGTACCAAAAAGTTTCTCAAAAAAAAAACTGTAAGTATAGAAATAACAAGAAAATATTTGACATCAATTGATATATATTTTATAGCTTGTAGGTGAGGAGCAAGAAGATATTTTTGTTTACTCCCCCCCTCGCACTATAAGTATCAATCTCCCCGACTATGGTACTTTCTTTTTGACCTCTACCGTTCATTCAACCACTTCTACTGTCCCCATTACACCTTCTCCTACAGGTTATGTCAATTCGATAAATTATTTTAATAAAATTAATCACAGAGACTTGAATCTGAAAAATGTCTTCAATGTCTGTCAACTAGAGCTAAGAACGTTTGACAACACCTTCAGCATGTTGATTAATTTACTTGTAGTAACTGAGAAATCTGATAAATTCTCAAAAGAGTAGAAGAAAATGGCGTGCGCCCTTCAAATGAAGGCAAGTTGCCTACTGGTTTAAGTCCCTTGCAGTTTATAAAAAGGTACTGCAATGGTTTCAACTTGGTAAACTTCTGCAAATGTTTCAGCTTTACAAACGATAAAGACTGCTGAAAAAAGTTTATCAATTTAATGGAAGAAATGAATTATTTTGCGACAAGAGATATCATAATCTGAAAGAGCTTACTAAAGCTCACTGAAAAAAAAAACATTCTTCTGAGTAAGATCTTAGTACATTACTTACATACTTATTGCTTAAGTCAAATAAGCTCAAAAACAGATAATAATACAAAAGCATTTTAAACTGGAACAGAGAAAGTGTATATGAATAGAAAGAAAAGTCCCTTATTTTGTTTGAGCTTAATACGCACCTTGCACTTTTATGATTCAGCAATAATATTTTTATTTATATTAATGATATTGTATGATGAAGTTAATGAATTATTTGGATTATATATCAAACAAATGAATAAAAGAAATTTATTCCGCAATGAAGCTCTCCCAGTCATTGGCGGTCAAAAAGCCTTCATCATTATTATCCAAATTTTTAATTTGTTGATCAATACACTCCATTATGCGACGTTCTTGCTCTTCAAGCTCTAATTCATCACTGGTATTTGATTCACACCACGAGCATTCTGAGCCAGGTGAATCTTCTCGAAAGAAGAGGTTACTACTGGTAACACCAATTGGAGCGGTCAGATACTCCACAGTATCTTTTAAACATGTTTCAAATATAATTTCGAGCTTCTTCAAATTAATAGCAATATTCCTCTAATCATAGGCCAATAAAAATTAGATCATGTTACCACAAACATAGTATATCAAATCTTACTTGTAAGGAAAGTACGGTAAGAAGATAATGGGCAGCTTGTGGCAGGTGATTAAAGGGAGAGGTGGGGATCGAAGCATTGGCCTTTTGGTAATGAATGATATCGCCACTTTCAGTCATCTTCGATCCGTATATTGTTAGTGTCAGTCCATGAAATTGTGCACTTAATACTTCGATATGATTTATGTTGGACTTGTAAGGGATGATTGATTTCAGGTATAATAGTCGCTTTTCTCTGAGCTTGTTGCCTTTTTCAATATCATTCTGCACGGCACCTGGCATAGCGCTTTCGCACTTATCCTCGCACGTGAACATGTCTCCATAGCCATGATTAAACAAGATTAAATCTACTCTGCAGTCTTTTTCAGTGCCATCAATTTTCTTCATCTTCTTTAGATACTTGATTGTAGAGGCGTGACATTCAGATCTATTATTGAACACTTGTCAGTCTATTATCGTTGCATTTTTATACAACATACCGTTTAATACTATAGTTTTTATCAAAAAGAAATGCGGAATCCAGCAAGTCACCATATAACTGCATCTGTAACCATGCTTCCTTATGATCATGATTGAGTAGTACCTCACTTTGCCATAGGGCAACACTATAAAAAATGGTGTATCATAAAGGTTAAGGTTAGAATAAAATTTAGTGTGATAGTATAATATTTAATTCAACTTACAGTTTTGTCAGAGCTATTGAGAGAAATATAAAATTACCTGTTTGTGGGACAAGAGGTATGCTCTTGGCAAGGGCCTCAATGTCTTCGAGTGATTTGGTATTGGAGAGTCGGATAAGGAGCTGCCTTTCCTGCTCATTTACAGCTAATGGCAACACGATCTGTAGTCTTTTCTTTATTTTATTTATTTCAACTTTGAATCTTTCTGGAATCAATCCAGGGCTAGCAAGATTCAAGATGTTATTCGAACAACTGTTAGAACAGAAATATATCAATAGGTAATTTTACGATAATGTTATTTATAAACCAAACTAGTTACAAATTATTAACCAAGGTATGTATCTTTTGATCGAATGGCAAGTGTTTAATATCCCTGACTTCTATACGCTTTGTTTTTTTCTTTGAGCGTGTATTTGGCTTGGAGATTGCTCTTTTATTATTTGAAGGTACTGGCTGTGACTTGGAGGTTGAAGGCCCAGCATTATTCTCAATATTAGTTGAATCAATGAAAGTGATCTTATCCTGGTATACACTATTTTTGACATGAGCGCCATACAACTTTTCAAGTTCCTATATAACTTATTAGAGAAGAAGAAAAAGATACATCAAAAACTACTTACACTTCTCTTCCCCTTTTCAAATGCAACTTGGGCGGGTTTTGATGCTAACACCGCACCTACATTGTTTCTCATGTTTTCTACTGCCAATTTTTGTCGTTTGTCTGGTGAATTGTAGTCGTTTAAAAATTTCTTGAAGGAGTTCTTGAAGCTACCTACTGCTTGCGTAAAGTCATCAGAGTAAAATTTCTGTATGGTGTGTTGAAAGATTTTGAGCACCTTCCAATCCTTTATGTGATTGTTGTTTAGATACATCTTATAGCTTTCAAAGAGCTCGGCCTCACCTTTTATAATATTTTTTGAAACGTGTTAATTTTTTTTTTTTTTTTTTTTTGAAGATTTCCAAGTAATTACTTACCAGCTTCAACAAGTAAATCTACGTCAATTACCTCTGTCATCGAATACAAGTAAAATAATCAATAAAAAACAAATTAAGATCCATAAAAACCCATTTTGACACACTTCGTTGGAGGAAATTTTATCAATGCTACACTTGAAGAACAGAAAGTATCTTGCTGCTGCATAATAAGAATCGATGACGCTTAAATGTGACTATGCATTTGTCGTCACAATTACCTATTATTTTTTTTTTACGCATTTCTCTTTTCAGTCGTTGACCCCATTCTGCCAATGTTCAGCCTAATTCTGTCTACGTTCTATATAATCTGGTACAATATCATTCACTGGAATATATACAAGGTGGTTAATTCTTTGGTCGCGTTTCCTTCCCAAGTAAGTGGTTCTAAGTTGGTTGTGCAGACTTTCCATGTAATTAACTATCTATTCCCATTTTTATGACATACAGCATCATTATTACAATCAAAAACACATACATACACTCACCAATGTTTAGGGTGTTTATCTCTTAGATACAGGCTCTTCATGTACAGAAATATGGCCGCTTTAGCAAATGAAGTTTGTTGTTGTATTCTCCCACATCATACTTTCAATCGGGTGATTATTGCAGAGCCGACTTGATATCTTACAAACATTAAAAAACAGGCTCTTGGTAATATCGAATGATCTGTTTGTAAACAGGATAATCAGATCCATTAACCGAGTATTTTATTATAATAGCATACAAGATCCCTCCTTTATTGATATTGTGACAGAATGAATGGCATCAAGACAAATACTCCTTGCAAGATAAGTATTTCATTTAAACAAGACAACAGGATTACTTGGTATGCATCAGTGTACCTTTACGGCCACGATCGTATCGCTCTCCTCTGCCTGCTTGCTCTGCAGATGCCTAATGGCTAGACCAGATAAATTGTCTGTATGATAGAGTAATGTCCCAGTTGTTGTTTCCAAATGTACCTTTACGGCTACGATCGTATCGCTCTCTTTGGTTACGATTCCTGCACTGATGCCTATTAGTCTTGTGAAATTGTTTATGATTTCTAAAGATGAAAATTGTCTTTTGTAGAAACTGCCAGTTGTCTTGATTATTTTTACCTTTGTGCTCTCATTACATATGACTAACTTTAAACTTTATAGTAGAGTTTTTGTAGTCAATACATCTGTACGTCTTTGACAGATTTGGCTATTCTTTATAGAGAGAATCTTCTAGGCTTCCTGCTGATCATGGCTCCGAAATTTATTTTCTTTGGTTTTACACTCTATTCTAAGCTTCTTGCCTTAGCGTTATTAATACTTAAAAGCAATTCTCTTTTATTCAGCTCGATTTAATAAATATTTTACAAGTGTTAAGCATTTATTTAACTTGGTTTTTCTGTTCTTGTCATTAAGATTCACAGGCTTTAATCTTCTAGTGATTTGATCATGTTTTACAATGAGCTCTAGAGTATCTTGTCTGATATATGGATGCTTTTGGTCATTTGTTGAGTCAAATTTAGGAATGGAAATATTGAAACTTTCAAGTTGGGGTGTAGACATGGTTGCTATAATACTCATGGATGAGCAGGATTGTATGAAAGATACAATTGTGTTTTTTCTGTGTCGAGAGACCTGGTTATTCCTTTCATGAAATCGGAATCTTAAGCTGTTTTCAAGTAGAAAAATGAACTGAGGGAAACTGATCTGATCTGCTTTTGGAGAACTGATCTAGGTATTCAGGTATAACATAAAATCGTCCTGGATAGAAACTTAGTTTTTGAAGCCTTTTTGGGAACATCAAAATCTTTATAGGGATCAAAGCTCAGTTCAGCTTCTACTTGAAAACAGCCTTATAGAGACTTTTACTTGACAAAAAATAGAATGGCGGTATCTAAGAAAAGAATATAATTGGCCGGCACTCCAAGATATTCTTGATTGCAAATCACTGAGTATAGTTCACTCACCAGCTATTAAATAATGATAACATTCATTTTTTTTTTACAATGCAGAGGGAATCATTACAGATAGAGACCTTGACGTTGCATTTACTTTGTTGGAAGCAGTATGTAGGTCCCTTGAATCAGATCAACAACAACCCAAAAGAAGCAAAAAAAAAAAAAATATCAAGGCCGGCGATGGGCTCCTCTCAATGTTGCACACAATTGGACGATCATTTTGCTTTGGTGATTTTGACTTGCTTACAAAATTCAAAATGTATTCAAGAACTTAAAGGCCCTCCTGCATTGTTATTTATTATCACTACCTCTACGTGTCGGAATTGGGTATTTTTATTCAGGTCACTCCAATTAAAGTTATAATCTGAAAGCTTTCCATGGTTTCGGGATTATGGTATTGCATTCACTGTATGTAGGAAGTGTAACTATCCCCCCTAGATTATGAATCTTGCGAAAATTTTATCAATGTGATGTAGTTTTTTCCGAACACCCCTTGATTAAATCAGTCAAGTTCTACTAAAGCAATCACATTTAAGCATAACAAAAAAAAAAAAAAAAAAAAACTTTGGGAATCAGAAGGATCCAACAAAATAGGGTCACTTGTGGACCATTTCAAGGTCAATGTAAAACTATTTACTCTGCCAACAAAGTATATTAAAAATATGAAATTTTAAGTAGCCAGAAGTAAATAAAAAATTATTACTTTCCCTTCCCTTCAATGTCTATCAAATTATACAAGTCATATTTACAGCGCGTTTGCTACCACTATATAGCTTAAATATGATGGATTAAAAAAAAGATAGCTTTAATTGGAATATTATTTCAGGATATTTGGCGGTGTATGTATTATGAAACTTCATGCGAGAATTTTTTTATTAAAAAAAATATGGCGTAAAAAGCAAAACAGATAAATATAATTCACATGTTCGCTCTAATTTCGATATAGTCGTATAGTATATTTCTTTTAATCATTTTAAATGCTCTTTCCATAACTATACGCGATTGCGTCTCCTACTTTACTTTGACTCTCTTTTTTTTTTTTTTTTTTTTTAAAAAATTAAAAAAAATAAAAACTGAAAGAAACTAGAGAAAGATCAGGAGGGAAAAGATATTTTAATCACTTTTTTCTTATTTACCTTGTGAAGGCGAATATATAGAGTCGGATCAACAGACTTTTGAATTTTTACCTAATTTTTTGATACATACACCTTTTTTTTTTATATACATATATATTAAAAGACGATTATAAAAAATATTTTTAAACTTTATTCATGTTCCGAGGCAGAGCACGATCTTTACTTTTCTCCAGAATGTCTACCAAAAGTTACGGTATTTCTAAAAATGGAGTGAGAATGAAGGTAGAATTAAACGAGACGGAGGAAAAGATATGTTCAGTGTTGAAAGGGGTGTCAGGGTTTATTAAGAACGAACGACCTGAATTACCACATATTGTATCTCGTATTGCAGGTGGCTGGGTACGAGATAAGTTACTTGGAAAAGAATGTCATGATTTGGATGTAGCCATTAACGATATGATGGGATACGAGTATGCGAATTATGTAAACCGGTATTTGGAGTCGCAAGGGTACCCTGTGCGGTCGATTGCCAAGATCGATAGTAATCCAGAAAAGTCAAAGCATTTAGAAACAGCTACAACTAAATTGTTTGAACAGGAAGTGGATTTTTGTAATTTGAGAACCGAGATTTATGAAGAAGGAAGTCGTATCCCTTCTCAAATTGTGAGTTGTTTTTTTTTACTTTTATATATATATATAAAAAAAAAGAGGGACGAAACTAATCTATTCATATTAGACGTTTGGTACACCGGAAGAAGATGCTTATCGTCGTGATATTACAATCAATAGTTTATTTTATAACGTCAATACGGACGAAGTAGAAGATTTCACAAACCAAGTAAAAAAAAAAAAAAAAAAAAGTCATTATATATATAAAAAAAAAAATACTAACATACAAATCTTTTAGGGAATTCCAGACTTGATCCAAGGATTAATTCGTACACCTTTAGCACCTTTCGAAACCTTTCGCGACGACCCACTTCGAGTGATCCGATGTATTCGATTCTCCAGTCGATTTAATTTCCAAATGGTACCTGAACTCATCGAAGCAGCCAAACATCCCGACATTAAGAGCGCACTTATCCATAAAATCAGTCGAGAACGTATCGGTATCGAGTTTGAAAAGATGATTACAGGACCTTATCCATTATTATCACTTGTCTTGATCCAACAATTAGAACTGTATCGAATCATCATGACACCACCTGCAGTCATCAAGAGTGGTACGATTGCACCCGATTCAGTTGCAGTGAATGCAGTCGGTGTGGTGAGTTGGTTAATCGAGCATCAGCATATTCAGATCACTGCAGATGAAAAGCGCTCTTTAGTGTTGAGCGCCAGTGTGTTACCTTATTATGGTGTGGTCTCATCCACACCTAAAAAAGTCTTGCCAGCTGTACAACTCGTGATGCGTGATGCGATTAAATCGAGCAATGTAGATGTATCTACAGTGAGCACGATATTTAAAGGAATTGAACAGTTGAGACCGATGGCAGAACGTAATTTAAGTCAAGAAGGAGTGAAACGATCTGAATTGGGTATGTTGATTCGAGAGTTGGGTAATTTATGGAAATTGGCGATCAAGATGACGATGGTCAAAGAAATATTAGATACGTTTCCATTGGATTGGACAAGACCTCAAGAGAAGGATGTGGGAGAATCGATTATTTTAAAATACAATCGATTGATTGATTTGGCTATTGAATATGGTATTACGGATTGTTATACATGGAAGCATATGGTGGATGGTAAAAGAGCTGCTCAATTGATTGGAGAGAAACCAGGACCTATTGTAACACAATTATTAAAAGTTCAAATGACATGGCAACTTGAACATCCTCATGGTACAAAAGAGGAATGTGAAAAAGCGATTCAAACGTATTGGGCAAATAAATAAAAAATTTTTATTTATGATTTTTTTTTCTCAAATGTAAATTTAACATTCATTTTGTTTTGTGGTTGATATGGAGCTCTTTTTGATTTGGGTTCATTGAGAACGATAGGAGGATCGGTCGTCATGGATTCAAGTTCAAGTTCCATACGTTCTGAATAAGTTAGTTCAGGTGGTGAGGGACTACGTTCTTTTAAGATGGGAATGGATGATCGAATCGGTATGAATTCTTGTTCCTTTTTTTCTTCTTCTGCGTCCGCATCGTCATCGTCGTCGTCGTTGTCGTCGTCGTCGTCTGATAAGAAATCGAATTTAGTAGTGTGTGTATTTTTGGTAACAGTTTCTCCACGTGCTGTCTTTAAGTGAGAGACTAAGTTTCGTTTTCGTTTCTTTTCTGGGAGATGGGGCTGAGGTTTGTTTAATAAACGAGTGATAGAGACAAGTGATGGTAGATGACTTGTTGGATTATTTTGGTATGAGAAAGGATAGGTAGTAGTAGTAGTAGTAGTAGTAGTAGGAGGAGGAGGTACGGGTCGTGGCGCAGGTGGTGGTAAATTAGAAGTAAATGTAAAATTTCGTTGTGGTGTGGTTGTATTCATAGAAGGACCAATACCATACGAATCGTTTATGGTTGAAGTATGATTTGTAGTGATGGTTGGATTATAATCAAAATCAAATATATCAAATACAGATTCCTGCTGTTCCTGAAGTAATTGATGTTGTTGTTGTGCCTGAAGTAATTGATGTTGTTGTTGTTGTTGTTGTGCCTGAAGTAATTGTTGTTGTTGTTGTTGTTGATGTGCCTGATAAGATTGTTGTTGTTGTGTCTGAAATAATAATAATTGTTGATGTTGATGTTGTTGTGCCTGAAATAACTGTTGTTGTTCCTGAAATAAGTGTTGTTGTTGTTGTTGTTGTTGTTGTACTAATCTCTGTTGAAACAATTGGTGTTGAAGTAAAAAGTCTTGCTTTGGTGGTGGTACTAGCCTTGGTGGCATTGATTTATACAATTGTTGTTGTTGTTGCGGTCTATTCAACATAATATGTTCGTTATGAGATTGTTGTTGTTTATTTGTCTTCTTTTTTAGAGTAGAAGATTTTTTTGTATTTGTTGTTGTTGTTGTTGTTGTATTTAGAGACAAAGATTTTTTTGGAGTATTGACAGGCGATATTTTCTTTTTTGTTGTGGATGATTTTTTATTTATCGTAGGCTTTTTATGGTGTTCCGGTATAGCTCTACCAGCAGCGACCATGAGTTTCACTTCAAGTGTTTCTTCTGTATCGGGAAAATCAAAGATGGTATCATGTTCAGGTGACTTTGGTGGTAGAGAAGAAGAAGAAGAAGTGGGGATAATATTCGTCGTAGGCGGCGGAGACTTTGTATTGAGATCTAGAGATGAATTTGAGGATGAGGAAGAAGAACATGAAGTAACCGGTTGTGCTTTTGTGATGCCAATGATGGAAGGTGAACTGGTTTTATCTCTTATTTTGAACTTTACAATATGTTCTCTTCTATTAAATCCACCATATCGGTTAAAACCAGCATTTGTGTGGTACATTATATCTGTCTTTCTTTTGTGATATTAAAAAAGAAACTGATTGAAAAAAAAAAAAAAAAAAAATATTTTTGTAAACAATAATAATTAAAACGCGCGCGGTGGCAATTGGAATAGCGCGATTTAAGTAGCTCTACACCGCGTTTTTTTTTTTTTTTTTTTCTTGCAGTGGAATCAAATGAATGTGTGTGTGATACGCACTAGCTATAATTTTCATATGTCAGTTACGATTGGATTTTTTTTTTTTTTTTTTTTTTTTTTACTGTTTTATTACTTTCCAAAGAAAAAGTGACTACAGAAAAAAGAAATGAATAAATATAAGATGATAAAAATAAGGTGTATAAAGATCAAACCTTCCTTTTTTTTTTCTGAAGAAACGATATTATCATAAGTTTTATTAAGAGTCACAACCCCCTTCTGACGTGGAACGATGAAAAAGAACCGCACTGGGATTCAATGAGCGAGAGAGAGAAAGAAACAAATTGGGTTGTTTATTACACTCAACAATTAAATAACAAACAACCCTTTTTTTTTTCTTTTTTTTTTTTTTTTTTTTTTTTTTTCTTTCTTTTTCTTTTATTATTAAATATATATATAAAAAATGTTTCTCGTCAACTGGTTTTGGGATGTTTTATCCTCTTTAGGTAAGTTCAAGTTCAAGAGAGAGAGAGAGAGAGAGGGAGAGGGAGAGAGAAGTAGAAAGAGAGAGAAAGCTAAAACGTCGCGTGTTTATTTAAAAAAGGTCTTATGAATAAGAATGCCAAGATTCTTTTCCTTGGTCTCGATAATGCTGGTAAAACCACTTTATTACACATGTTGAAGAATGATCGTTTAGCTACTTTGCAACCTACACTTCATCCTAGTAAGTATTAATCCCTTTTTTTTTTTTTTGAGATGATGGGAATTTTCATCAATACTTGATGTTTAATTTTTTTTTTTTTTAAAAAAAACAGCTTCAGAAGAACTTTCTATTGGTAATGTCAAGTTCACCACTTATGATTTAGGTGGTCATTTACAAGCACGTAGATTGTGGAGAGATTACTTTCCTGAAGTTGGAGGTATTGTCTTTTTAGTTGATTGTGCAGACTACTCACGTTTTGCTGAAGCAAAGGCTGAATTGGATGTAAAGTATTCTTTCTGTTATCTATCTATCTATAAATATATATATATAAAGTATTATACTGATAAATCTATATAGGCACTTTTAGCTATTGAACAACTTTCTAAAGTTCCTTTCTTGATCCTTGGTAACAAGATTGATGCACCTGGTGCTGTTAGTGAAGAACAACTCAGACAAGAATTAGGGTTATTCCAAACTACCGGAAAGGTAAATATAGATTTTTTTTTTTTTTTATGTGTGATCATAATGATGATATCAGGCACTAAAAACATTTATATAAATAGGGTAAAGTTCCATTGACTGATATTCGTCCTATTGAAGTCTTTATGTGTTCCGTTGTTATGAGACAAGGTTATGGTGATGGATTCCGTTGGATTTCACAATACGTTTAAATAATAAATAATAACAATGAAATAATAATAAAAAAAAAAATATATATATCATTTTAAAGAGTGCTGATGAAAATAAAAAAAAAAAAAAAAACTGATTTAGTAAACTGCAGGAGGGAAATAAGAAACACATAATTGAGCATTTGTAACCACTGAAGGATTCAATCGGAAGAGAACAACAATGAATAATTTTATTCTGAACGACTGTAATTCTTTTAGTCTTACCCGCGCCAACCTATATACGGCGACGAAACGATATGGCACACGTATCAATGCTGAATGGGTTATAAAATGGATAATAGACTATTGATGAGTGCGCATTTGATATTAACACGTCTGATAGATCTCACCAAAGCAGAATCGCATCGTGTTCTTGGAGTTTTATTCACAAGAGTTTTATTCACAAGAGTTTTATTCACAAGAGTTTTATTCACATGAGTTTTATAAAAACAGGTATTTGATCTTTTATAATGCGACAATTGAGATTTACACTGTTATATTATATAAGTTTCGGATTAACTTGTTTTAAGTAAAAAATGTGACCCATGACTTTTTTTAAAATAGAAAGGTTGTAGTGGGGTAAATGGAGGAGTGAGGAAAAGGAACTTTATTATAAAATATTTATATTTATTATACCCCCCATTTAAAAAAAAAAAAAAAAAACCTTGTTTGTGTACGTGTGTAATCACAAAAAAACCCCAATCGTTTCCAAGGTGATAAAAAAGGAAATAAAAATTAGGGACATATTCTACATATAAATAATTTATAATAAGGTATTATTTGACGGAAACAAATATATATAAAATGAATGATTTTTATTTTCTTATTTTTTTTTTTTTCTTTCTTCTCTATTTTTTTTTCTTCTAATAACAACAATGGAACCTGTTTCTTCTGCTTTAATCTCTGTTCAACGTCCTTATCAATGTGATTTTTGTCACAAGTCATTTTATAGATTAGAACATAAAGTACGTCATGTTCGTACACATACAGGAGAGAAACCTCATCAATGTACATTTCCTCAATGTGAAAAGAAATTTGCACGGTCGGATGAATTAAGTCGACATATTCGTGTTCATACAGCCCCACCCTCCATTTTATTACAAAGACGTAGAAAGATCCGTAAATTTAACCCAAGCACAAAATCCAGTCGATCCATGGATGATGAAGAAGCTTATCTTAAACAACAACAACATTGTTCTATTTTACGATTTATTCATCCATCTAGCACTATAACAAATCATATCGTACATAATAAACAACAACAACAACAAAAGACCCGATCTAGTCCTTATAAACAATCATGTACATCTAAACTCAATCATTGCCCAGTCTCAAGTTGCTTTAAATCATTTTGGAGAAAAGGACAATTAGCTCGTCATATTGAGAAACAGCATGATATTTTGCTTAGCTTTGAAGATTTGGATGACGTGGAAAAATTACAACTCTTATTTAATCATCATGCACCTCCTTCTCCTTCTCTTTCTTTACCAAGTTCTTGTTCTTCTATTAATACAAACAATGAAGAAGAATGGTCTTCTGCTGCTTCTGCTGCTTCTTCTGTTACTGATGATCCTCCTTCTATTTTAACTTCTCCTTCTCTTCTTCAACCTACAGACGATATTACTTATTTACCACCATTAGATAATAATAAGCCAATCATGTGGGATACACATCGTTTACCTTCTATCAAATCTTTATTAATTATGCAACACACCTTCCCTTAATACCCTCTCTCCTTCTCGCTCTCACTCACTCTCTCACTCACTCTCTCACTCACTCTCTCTCTCTCTCTCACACACACACACACTCTCTCTCTCTCTATCTATCTATCTATATATATATATATATATATACATTTCATTGTTATTATATATTTTATATGTACGTACATAGTGTGTACATATACTCTCTCTCTCTATCTCTCTCTCTTTCTTCTCTTTGTCTTTGTCTTTGTTCTTTTTTACCTACATATTCTGCTTTTATTACATATTCAATGATTTTGTTACTATTTTTTTTTTTTTTGTAATGCTATTAATAAATAAGGAGTGCAAACTACAAAGGAGTATTAGATATGTCTTTATTTTATATCATATATATAAATAGTTGTATTTCAAATCAAGATCTTTTCTATCTTTCTTTCTCTTCCTCTTTTTTTTTTTTTTTTTTTTATTTATTTAAATAGCAATGAACAACAAGAAACAAGAAGAGGATAATATACCACTTGTACAATATCTGATGTTGGAACAACAAAAGAAACATCAAAAGCAAGCGTATTTCAATCGACTTCCACCACCTATAGTGATGAACGTGCAACCCAAATCTGTTCTTCATAGAAGACCTTCTTATCCAAGCACACCGTTATCATTATTAGATACATTTTCAGATGATGAAGATGATCAAGATTTAATACCTATTGGATATATCTCTACAGCAGCAGCACTTCAACAAAGAAAACAAGGGAACCCATTTCAATCTGCTGCCGAGAAATATAAAGAGAAAGTCATGGCACAATTAGATAGTAGTTGTCATGTGAATATATTAGATGAAGAAGATGATGATAATTTACCATTATCAAGTTACTATGTTTAAAAAAAATGGGGGAGTTTTTTTTTTTTTTTTTATTGGCTGGTTTTCAATAAATACATTTTTTTTTTAATGAAATCCTGTATTATTGTTATTGCTTGGATTCAACTTGTTTCTCATATCTTCTTCTTTTGCATTCGCTTTTAATTCTTTCCATAAAGTTTCTTTTTGCATACTGGCTTTACATAATTTATTACGAGCTCCTTGTAAACGAGATATATATTCATTACTATAATTGATATTTTCCTGTAAAAATGTAATATTAATATATATATATATATCGACACACATAAAAAAAAAAAAATAACTTTACTAGTAATAACTCTTTGACTCTTTTCACTACTTCTTGAGCTTCAGTATCTATCTCGGATTCATGATGATCATCATGCTCATGTTCTTTCAATCGCTCAATTTCTTTTACAGTAGCGACGACTTCAGCATCCAATACTTTAGGATCTAAAGGTTCTACAACATCGGATGATTGTTGACTTGCGGCACTGGATAAAGTGACAGCTGCTTCAGCGGCGGCCTCCAACTCTTGCTTGTATCGTTTTCTTTGTTCAGGAGTTCGGTCAAATGTCAAGTCCAAGTAACGAGGATCATCGTGATGCATAATGGCTGAAAGACGACTCAAGATCTTGTTAAAATTCTTTTCTCCTTCAATGAATTCCATCGAGGTCTTTGCTAATGCGTCGATTTGAGTTGAAAGTAAAATTCTTCTTAAAGCTGGTCTACGTACAATATCAGTCGGTAATTCGATTGGACTCAAAATATCTAGTAAGTATTTTTTTAGTTTTTGAGGGAAACCCTTTTTTCCTCTTTTCATTACCTTCAATATTGATGAGGGTATAAGGATCTTCTTCTTCATCAGAGATACCATCTTCCATTCTTCTCTTTTTTCTTTTTACAATCGTTCTCTTTTTTCCTCCTTTTATAAACTATATGAGAGAAAAAGCGCGCGCGTTAAAAAAGGAGAGAGTGAGAGAGAGAGAGAAAATATTTCTTCATGTTTACCTCTTCTTCTTCTGCTAATGTCTTTGGTGCACGTAACTTGTTTCCTCCAAACTGACTATCTGATGGACCCCATTTCTTCAGTATGAAAGAGTCAAGGATTTAAAATAATGAGTAATAGTGGGTTAGTTTAATTAGTATTTCAAAAAAAAAAAAAAGGATATGTTTATAGCCCCGGTTATGAGGAACGAGACCAACTTGGTCAGTATCACTATCTTCATTCTCTTGTATCCATTTATCTGATGCTGGAGGTTGATTTGAGTAATTTGTTGAAGGTGGTTCCATTTTATAAATATAAAAAAAAAGAGAGAGAGGGAGGAGTAGAAAGATTTTTTTTTTATTTTTTTTTTTACTCTCTCTCTCTCTCTCTCACTTGTAGCGGGTTACGAATATCCGTACATTTCTTTTTCTGCAGTGAATCATCGTTTATATATAATGCAAGTGTAAGTATATAGATAACACATCATTTGGCTATAGATTGACTCCTTGTATTTGAATGCAATGTAAGAAGAAGTCTGGGTCAGTTTTTTCCCAAAAAAAAACGTGTGGGAGGCTCTCTCGCTCTCTATCTCTCATATGCAAGATGTAAGAATAAAGCCGGAAAAAACAATGCAAGTAGCACCAAAGGCTGGTCATCACTTCTCCTCAGGTTTATTACAATTTAAAGATGGCTCGGAATAAGGTTTTTTTTTTTTTTATATATTACAATGAACTAACTAACTAAAAATGATACAATTACGATTTTCGTTTATAATAAAGAATTTATTATATATTATCTCGTGTACCACGACAAACAACACAAAGAAAACGGAACCACCTTTTTTAAATGTGAAACGAAGTACAGTAAATCAATCGATTCTGTAAAAAAAAAAAAAAAAGAGTCGTGCCTGAAAATCAATTGTTCACATGCTTCTTAAAAGATGATGTGTTTATTATTTCAACCGTGTATGTATGTATATATATATAATCTAATAAATATTTATATGTGTACAACCGTATTATAAATGTAGTAATACCTTAAATAGAAAAATCGTATACAGTCCTGTACCTATTCCAACAAACCGTTAATTTCTCTAAAGACAAGACCTGAATATGAATAAACAACGCATCCGATTCACATAAATGTAAATGTCGATCATACATCACTTGATCAATCTGACCCGAGAAATTCAGGTAATCCTTTGGATCTTGATTTTCAACATCCAAGAAATAACAGCGTGTACCTCTTTCTTGTTGTATCTTTAGGTAAAAACCAGTGGCTTCTGGTGATCCAACAAGGTAAGCTAGATCCAAAGATAAATGAACAAATGCGGTACGTCTTGCATAGATCCTGACCTCGTTTGTATCGATACGATGACGATAGAATTCACATTGGTTTAATTCCACAGTGATAGGTTGATTGAAATGGTTTATGAATGCGTTGAAGGATTCAAGTAAAGCGAATTGACAGTTCTGAAACAGGATATGAGTTGCAGGCGTAGTTCTTTGTTGCATCATGACAGAGATCGGCATGATATTAGCGCCAATGAATACGAGTGTTTTGAGGTTACTGAATAATCTTAGTCGAGGAAGGATATGGATGAGTTGGAAGGAATCATCCTTTTTTCCTTGATTGAAGTGGTAACGCAGTGTATGGAAATAAAATGAAATACTTTGATCTGTCAAGATATGTTGTGTCATTTGGCCTGCAACATGGTAATCAAAATTTCCTCTTGAATTGATTTCTAAGGCAATCATACCTTGTTGTTGTTGTTGTTGATTGAATTGAGTTGGTTTGGATAGGACAATTTGAGGTAATTGATAATGATGTGTGTCTTTATTGTAAATAATATCCAAAGCATGTGTGGCGTTAGAAGAGAGTAAACCTGCAAAATATGCTTTGAGGACTAGGATGGGATGATTGAGGTTTCCTCCTTGAGTGATAAAGGAGACCTTGTAGATTGGTATATGTTGACTTAGGTGACGAAAAAAAGATTGGATGATGCCTTCGTTATTGATCATGGCTTGAGGTAGTTTATGAAACTCCAGTTGTAAAAAATCTAGACTTGAGAATCGAGATTGGAGATACCGTAAGTCTTGGTCCGAAGCTGATATTGCATAAAGAATATTCAATCTTTTTATATGTTGTTGTTGTTGCTGTGTATTGGGTACAATGACATCCAAGGTGGAGGAGGGTAATGGATGAAAATCAATACCTGCCTCAGTAAGGTTTGGAAAACAAGAGACAAGTTGATCGAACTCAATCATACTGTTGATAACACTATTTAAAGTCAAATGTGTGATGGTTCGAAAGAACGCTTGTAGGTCATGGATACGTCGCGTACTGATAGTTAAATGTCGTAAACTGTTCTTCAAAAGAGAGGCACAATTCAAATAACTTTGATAGGATATTGGATCAAATCGAAAGGGGTAAAAGATCTTGGTCAAGTGAGTCCAGGTTGGATTGGATCGGATGATGCCAAGCTCAAAATATTTCCATTGACTGTCCATGAGCGGGTTAAGGAATAAAATCTCTTGTACATGAGGGGATTGAGTGATGAGTGAAATAAAAGGCTGTAGATCGGTCATGTCAATGGAGACGATATGGATACGAAAGATAAATTGACCAGGAGGATAGAGATGACTACTACTGTGAGTGAGTGTATGGAATAGAGGGTCATCTTGTTTTATCTTGAGTTGAACCTCTCGGTATAAAAGGTGTTGTGTCATTTTTAACCAGTTTTTATTGATTGAGAGGCAGGCGTGTATTTTTTCACATTTTCGAAGGATTTCCAAGACTATGTCTGAGGGTAATTGATCCCATTTACTGTTGATACAGTTATTCATAATTGTTTATGTAAAAAAAAAAAAAAAGAGAGAGAAAAAAAAAAATATAATTAATCTATTTATCAAGTCTAAAACTGGAATTTATTGTATGGATGTTTATGTATACGTAACATGGCTCATTATTGTATCTTTATTATTGTTCTCAACATATAAGGATAAAAGCAATTTTCATTTTGAGTATAAAGTACATTCGTTCGAATATTTAATAAGTTTTGACAACAAATACTATTAAGGAACTAGATATGTACTATCTACATACTCTGACCTATACTTGTTTGTTATGTAGAACCATGTATATTCTTCTTCCTTCTTGCATCCATGATCCCTTTTTTTTTTTTATCGTGTCCCTTTGTTTGGTAAGTGTAGAGACTTTTTATAAAAGATATCTTTTTTTTTTTTTTTTATGTTACACTTTCTTATGTGTGCACGTCCTTCCGATACAATTAAATTTCTATTTTATCTTGAATTTTTATCTTTTTTATTTTGATACTTTTTATCAGGCATTTATTAAAGTATTTTAACATGTTGCTTTATATACTTGTATGATCCTAATATATGATCGTTTTTAATGTACAAGCATGAAAACATGAATCATGACAAGAAAGAGAAGAGAGTTTATTGTATCGCCAACATTGAGTGTAACATATTACGGAATGTGGTCCAAACATTTCTTAGCGTTTGTACTCTATACGTCAAATTAATTATTGGATAAACTATATATCTTTTTTTTTACTACATTAATCACTATATTTATATGCCTTTTTATATATGAGTATCATTCTTTTTTCTGTCCTCTTTTTTTTTTATTTTTATAACAAGCTAAAAAAAAAAATGTCTATTCAAATACTCGATGTAGGTGGAGTCATCTACAAAACGACAAAACATACATTAAAAGGATCTACGTACCTTACGAATCTAATTGCAGGAAATGAATGGACAAATCACACTACTAGTAAAGACCAACACGTCTTTATTGACAGAGATGGAAAATTATTTCATTACGTATTAGAATACATGCGTACCAAGAGTATTCATGCACCCGATCCTATTCTATCAAGTTTAAAAGAGGAAGCGAAATTTTATCATCTTACTGAGATGGAAGAGAAGATTGAACAGATGTTGAACCACAAACAAGTGTCAGTCTCTACCGAAGAAGGCATTTTGAGTTTACGAGAGATCAGTCGGCTGTCAAATATTGAAATTGAGTATAGTTTATGTGATGTGGTGAAACCACTTCCGGTCAATAAGAATGGATACAACATCTTGACCACGTTACGATGTCTTAAAAAGGTGTACAAATGTCCTCGAAATATTTCTACTCATACTGAACCTTTTCGATGTGGAAAATCATGTGAATTGAACGTTTCGGAAGAAAGCCGATGGGTGAAGGAAGAAGAAAGGATGTACTTGGTTTCACGAAACAAGTAAAAAAAAAACACATACACACGTCTTTTTCAAAAATTCCAATACATCACTTTTTTTTTTACCCGTTTCACCATTTTAATTGTTATTGATGTTGGACTCAGAATAAAAATATGCAGCTTGTACCGATTTCACCCACATAAATTTATATTATGAAAGCTTAAAAAAAAAAAAAAAGAATGTAATGTGTGTATCTACACGCATTTATTAACCTTAATCAAAATGCAAAACAAAATGGTCTAGTTTTTTTTTTTACCCCAATACTTTTTTTTTTTTACCTATTGAAGCTTGTGATTGATCATCCCTACATGCATTCTCCTTTGTTTACTTGTTTCGACTTAATTACTACTTTTTATGTAATTACGAGTATATATATATATAAAAAAGTTGCCCCCTCCCCCTTTTTTTTTTTGAGGGGGTCATGGGAGATGAAAGCTTTTAATTTATAATTTACCATCATGTGAAACTATAGTAATAGCGCAAAGTTAAATATTTACACTTCTGTAAACAGGTTTCATCTTTATAAGAATATAACTATATTACTACTGTCATTTGTATTTAGTATGTACACAGACGGTAATGGTGTGTGAAAAATCAAGGAATGAAAGAATGTCTAAAAAACCCCCCACACTTTTTTATTATTATTATTATTATTATTATTAGCAACAAATCTTGTGGCGCGTTGTTAGTCAGTTAAAACCGATTGCACCTATTGGTAGTTAGCAAAGCCTTTTATAATTTATATTTCCAATAAAAATGTATTTTCTCTCTCTTAGAACAAAGAAAATTTTTCATCTGATGCGGTGACCCTAAAAGAGATGTCTTTCAAATAAAATGTTACACTTGTTATTATAAAGAATATCTTTGTAAAGTAATCTTCTTCAGTCCGTCGATTGATTGCATTGTCATAATAAAAAAAAAAAAAACGGGGGGGGGGAGAGAGGAAGGATGGGATAATCGTGTTTTACTGAATGGTTTTTCAAAAATATGTGTCAACCAATTAAGCCCCAGAATGGATTCAACAATAATTCGGTTGATGGATAAATAGACCAATATTACAGCTTCCCGCGCGCGGGCACAACAAAAGAGGAACCACAAAAGCCTCGTGGAAATGATGATGAAAAGCGTGGACGCATTAGTACAAGCATCTTCTTTTTAGTAGAACGTTTAACAAATTACATAAGAGAAAAGAAGGAGGGGGGGGGGGAGGGGGGAAGTACGTTTTCCCACACATCGGTTTTTATTATTATCAAATGATTGAATTTTACAATTGTATTAAACAAGTGTGCGGCTTTACAAAATGGGTTTACTGTAATGAAAGTTTTTTTTTAACTTGCATTAAATGAACCACGAAATTGTATTACAGTCAATCCTAGTCATAATTTCAGTCTTTTAACTATTACATATACTCTGATAGTTATTAAAACTGGCTGATTCATATCAACAGGCTGCTATCATTTTCAGTAGTATCGGGAAAGGCAACTTACATTCCATTTTACCAGCGACTATTGTTTTTACGAGAGCTTCTTTTTTTTTTTATTGGGATAATTTTGTTAATAGATTGAGATACGTCTGTAAGCACGCTGTTATCAGATTATATGCTCAGTGGATATTGCTCTAATTCTGAAATTCAACACTCAACTCTCTTTTATGAGCTTTTCGCGTTATATATTCCCTTCAAGCTTTAATTTGTACACAGTCACATTAACAGACGCCAAAAAAAAAAAAAAAAAAAAATAATAATAATAATGACTCTGTTTTTCACTCACTCTGTATTTATATTCCCATTTTTTTTTTTTTTTTCTAAAGGACAACATGGCGAATCCAGTAAATTACACTTGTATTTCGGACGACGAAGGCTCTGATATGGACGTGTCAGAAAACGAAGATAGTCCACCAGCACACGTTCCAGTTCAGGTAACTTTTTTTTTTTTTTTCACGTGGTTATGCGTTTGAAATTCTTCAAAACAAAAACTAACATGTATTAAATTAAAACTTTCAGCGTAGACCTCATGAAGGTATGGTCGTTAGTCTTCACAAGCACATGAAAAGAGATTCTTGGGGACCCGATGCGATCAAATCCCGAGTTGAAAACAAGATAGAGCCATCACCTAGCAAATATAATCCCACCTCGTTTGCAGCAATAGCAGCTAGCACTCGTCGCCGTGAGAGTCGTTCGGATTCAGAAAGTAGTTTCCATACTGCTCCCAGCTCACCTGAAGAAGAAGGTGCTCTTGATGAATTTGATAATGAGGAAGGGGAGGATACCCAGATGGAACCTGGTCAAATTCCATCCACTCCCGCGTCTTCGAATACACTTCAAGAGCAGTGCTTGGAACTTGAAAGGCAGTTAAAGTTGAATGATGAACGGGAGACACAGCTGGAAATGAAACTGAAGGATTTTCATGAGGTTCAAGAGTCGTTAAAGTTGCAATTGTTGGAACTCAAGGTGAGATATTCAATCGCGCGTAATCGTAAACCGCCTACGACAAAAATGGATCATATATTCAGTATTACAAATCAATCTGTAGATCAACAAAGTGATACGGTTGCTGAGCAATCAAATACTGATGCAGCACCGAATACTACAGCATTGGATACTACTACAACGTTGAATACTACAGCATTGAATACTACAGCATTGGATACTACAATGTTGAATACTACAGCATCAAATACTACAGCACTGAATACTACAGCACTGAATACTACAGCACTGAATACTACAGCATCAAATACTACACCACTGAATACTACAGCATCAAATACTACAGCACTGAATACTACAGCATTGAATACTACAGCATCAAACACTACACCACTGAATACTACAGCACCGAATACTATGGAAGTATTGGATTCCGACATAATAGTAAAAACGGAAGTTAGTGATATAGATTCGTCTGTTCCAAAACAGCTTTCTAAACGTCAAAGAAGAAAAAGAAAAAATAAGGGTAAAGGGCGAGCAGAAATACAGTACGCGGATCATATACCTTCTGAAATTGACGCTGATACATATGCAGCAATTGATGCAGTGATGGACGAATTGGACAAACCATACGAACAAACGAATTACCAGCCAAATACGATCAATTTAAATAAGAGAAGATTATCAACCAACGATTCCGACCAATCACAAAAGTCAACACCACCTCCAGCTCCATCATCTCAGAAAAAGAAAGCCAAGATGGATGATGTACCATCGAATACAAACAATCGATTGGTAACAGCAGCCATTGACAAACCGTACTCGAAAAATACTTTTGGCAGGAACAGCTTAAATAGTTCAGGAGATGAAAATATGGATATCTCTGGCCCGTATAATGAAAGGATCAAAGAAGAAGAAGTAGAGTTGATACAGCCTGATGGACCGCCTTATCGTGCAGCCAACATCGAAAATCGTAAGACATTAGCTAAACCTCTTGCTCGCCTCGTCAATGATTATCTCACTTACAAACCACCTACCTTGAAAGAAATGAGACTGACGCTTGAGAACTTGAAAGAAACCAGCCTTAAAACCAAGCCTTTGTCAATTTATCAAGAAGAGTTTGTCAAGGGGTTAATCAAGAAAATCCTCATGCTGATTGAAAACTATATGACTTACAGTGATGAAACATTAGCCAAGTCATATCGTATACCACAGACGAATGAATTCGTTCCTGACGAGTTACCAGAAGAATATTATGGCAACTTGGAGGAACTAAACTTTGATCGTCCGGATATTTCTCATCATGACCTCTACAAGATCGTTCGGTATTTTGATGCCCTCAGTTCGAGCAACAGTAAAAAAAGAGCAGAACAACTCCTTTTAAAAAGTGGAAGACAGCCCGATCGACCTATCTTAAGACACTGCGATCCTGCAGTACGAGAGGATGCTGATGCGAACATCTCTGACGATGAAACCGAATATGGTCGTCTACTCAAGGTAACTATATATATATATATATATGTATATACATGTGCAGAAAAAAAAAAGACATCTTTTTTACCAATTAAAAATATACATTAACCCTATGTAGGCTAAACGATTGGAGAAAGAGAGACGCCTTGCCAAAGAGACGGAAGAGTTCAACGCCCGCAAAGCTGCAAAAGAGATGAGGAATGCAGAAAAAGAGAGACTAAGAATAGAGGAACAGAATGCACGTAAAGCAGCGAAAAAGATGATGAATATAGAAAGAGAGAGAGCAAGGGTCGAACAGGCAGAAAAGGACTTTGAAACAAGAGAAAAACGTAAACTTAAACTTGAAAAATCTAAAAAGAAGACGGAAGAACGGGAGAATAATAATAATACGCAATTAAAAGTAGATCCCATGGCAAGAACAAGAGCCGCGATTAAACGTTGTATAGATGAAGAGGGTAATACGCAATCTGAAACTAATGCGCTTCGTTCTTCTACTGCTACTTCTTACCGTTTACCAGAACCATCATTTGTTATTCCTAAAATAGAACCCGTTGAAAATGTGAGCACTTGGAGACCAAAGCCTCCTGTTGATGAACCTTCTATTTTTTCGCCTGGGTCTGTTAGACTACCTGCTATGCCTGCTCGACCTGTAGCTTTTGCCCAGCCAATTACAAGTGTACAATCTCAACCTTTACAATCTCAACCTTCACAATCTCAACCTTCACAATCTCAACCTTCACAATCTCAACCTTCACAACCTCAAAAGAATCAACCTCAAAAGAATCAACCTCAAAAGAATCAGCCTCAAAAGAATCAACCTCAAAAGACACAATCTGTTCAACCTGTACAGTCTCAAGATAAAAAACCTGTTCAATATGCACAGTCTTCACAACCTTCGCAGCTTTCACAGCCTTCACAGATTTCACAGCCTTCACGACCTACACAACCTACACAACCTACACAACCCACACAACCTACACAACCCACACAACCCACACAACCTACACAACCCACACAACCTACACAACCTACACAACCTACACAACCTACACAACCTACACAACCTACACAACCTACACAACCTACACAACCTACGCAACCTATCAGACCTGTTATTAGGCCAGCGGATGCACCTGTTATTATTCACGATAACCCATCATCATCACAAATAATCATTGATACATCTCACTACACAAGATCTAATGAAATCAATAGTTTACAGGTACAGGTATATATTAAATATTAAATCAAAAATACTTATTTTTTTTTATATATATATTTAATTTAGGAAACCTCTTCGTCTGGTACTTCTTTCCAACCATATCAATCACCACTAAACAGCCTTGGACTCACTTACCAAAAACTGCCACCAAAAAGCTTAAAAAAAGTAGATACACTTTGTATTGCTGAATCGCAAGGTGGTGTATGTAACATTCGTGGCTGTCACTTTACACATTTCAGGGACTTTAAATGATCTGGGGAAAGTTTTACATTATTCGAAGAAGAATTTTTTTTTTTTTTTTTTTTTTTAATAAAAGTCAACAGCGTTTTTGAATAAAAATTTCTCCACTCAAAAAAAAAAGAAAAAAGATGATTTACAATTTGTTTCACGTCCAATAACATAACCCCTATGATTAAGATTTCTACTCTTTCTTTTCTTCAAATACTTATTTTTATAGTTAAGCCGAGTTCAAACTTTGTAAATAAGCAAAGCAAGCATCATTGTAAGGTTTCCACTCAGGTTCAACTACTTTAAAGGCAAGTTGTTCCGGAGTCAAAGGTAGTGGTGGTGGTTGTGATGGTGTCGTGATAGGAGTCTAGTTACATGCAATGATCGCATTAGTAAGGCCTGAAGGTGTATCTTCTATCTTGGACTGTTTTCTTCTTAATTCGATTTCCTAGGAGGGGAATTTCCAAAATTTGTTAAAAAAAAAAACGAGCCGACTACTCGCTTCGCTTTCTGACAACCATCTCGCCCTAACGGGTTCAGGCGGGATATCTTCCCTATCCAACACATGCAATTGCACAAAAAAGAGTATTCGCTATGGAGATTACTAGAGGTAAAAAGATAAATTTTAGAACAGTTAATTTACATTGTATTTAAAGACTTTTTAACACAATTTACTTTTATAAACAGTTATTTTGAAAAATAGCATATATTCTTAAGAAACGAAATAGACGCAGGACGATTAAACGTTAGGGTGTTTACAGTTAATGATCACTATTTATGTCATCTATAACACATTATCATCAAAGCTGGACCTTCAAGAGTATACTCTTATCGTAATTTGGAAAGAACTATTAAGAAATACAGTAAGTGATCTTATTAAATCCAATAGCAAAATCAACACAAATGCATCCAAGATCCTTACCAGTCAAGCAGAATACAATAGTCACTACGTTCGTAATATTACACAGAGCTTAACACGTAATCCCACTTACAGTCCAAATTCATTTTTGGTGTCATCATTCTGGTATATCTCACTATCCACAACTTTGGGAACCGTTTGATCAAGATTAATTATGTATCAGTTGATGTATCTGCCAATTTGTTATATTGTACAGTGTGCAAAAAAAAAAAAAAAAAAAAAAAAAAAAAAAAAAAAAAAAAAAAAGTTATAAAGGCTTTGGAAAGTTTCTATGCAAGAGCAACAGGTTTAAAAGAAGTTATACTGGATAATTTAGAAGTTGGAATTACTACAAAAGTCCGGAAAGATTCGAGGCTACTTTCATCTGTGTTTGACCGTAGAAGAAAAGGCTTGGGTACAAGGTCTAAATATATAGTACTATTTGACGTGAATACAGGAAGAAGGTATATATTTTACAAAAACAGAATCTGATTTTAACATCTAGTTATTAGTCGTACTAAAAACGCTTGATTTGTTGGTACTGTATACAGTGCTACTTGATATATTTAACTACTCAATAAAAAAGTGTTTCTCATAGTTCTCAATAAAGCGATTTGATACTTCTGGTCGCGCAAAACATGCATGGAATATACCTTTATCATTATTACCCTCTTTACTTTAAGCCTAAAGAGAATAATTTTAACAATATGCAAAACCTGTTTATATTTCACTTTAGAAATGGTACACATAGTCAAACTCACGAGCATGTATAACTATTTTGACTCTTGCAGAGTTTAGATGAATGTAGAGTCTTATTTTTATTAGTAAGCTCAAGGATAATAAAAGAAAAATATCTTAGGTGTAGCAGTAGTAGTGTCTTCTTCGATTTAGGTTACACGGGTACAGACAAAGAAGTGGTGTTTGTATTTTAGTTACACCAAGAAGATACCGTGAAAGTGGACCTTTCTATTCGCTACGATCCACTTTCTTACAAGATTTTGTACTTTTGTGCCATTGAATTTGTACTAAATAAACGTTGCTCAAAATGCTGGAAACATTTTTATTGAGAAATTCAGACATAAAAAAACCCGAAAAAAATAAGGTTCATGAAACCCACAACTTGTCCATAGTAAAATTTTGGAGGCGTATATAAGGGCGTAAAAATCATGTATATGGTAAGCATGGCTTGAGAGATCTTCCGCCCTTAACTTGTGCCGCCCAGCCTGGTTTCGGGTAAAGTTCGATCAGATATGCCCGGGTGGAGACCCAATGCATAAAGTTGTGTACAGGCTTTGTGTAGTTGGGACCCTAAACGAAGACCCTAGGAGGTTATTGGGCATGACCTCCGAAGGTTTAGTTTTTGTTTTTTTTTCTTACACTTGGGATAATCATTGTTTTCTCATTAAATTTTTAATTCTTTATTCTTCACAATTTACGATGTGTTTGATATGCAATTTGATATAAAATTGTCAACTCAAAACTTGCAATAGTTTTTATCTACGTTTTTTGTCAATTTTAAATACTAAGTAACCGTTTTACTAAGAACCTTAGTTAACGCTTAACCTTTTTTTTTTTTTTTTTGTACCTTTTTAAAAAGTGATTCTTTAATTGACATCATTCCGTTAATTTTTTTTTATTTAACTCTTTTTTACTACAACATTTACAAATGGCCAGTCAAAGTAACAACATCACTTTACCTGAACTCAATGTTACTTCAAAGAACTACTATGAACGAATTGCAAATTATTTTAGGAAAGCTAGATATTCTTCGTGCGACAACCAATGATCTGAAAGAAGAAGCAAAAGCCACGAAAGAGGAAATATGTCTTTGAAAGAGGAAATGTCTTCTTTAAAAAATCAAATTAATATGATCTATTCTTCCGTAGGAAATGACCTGTCTATGTCTAGCACCCACTTTGCAAGTGAAGCTACTGGTAGTGTCAAAAAGAACGGGGGGTTTTTTTTTCGGACAACTTTGCCTCCTTCATTGGATAATAGCTTAGATAATCATATTGTTGAAGGTCCATTTCTTGAGCGTTCTGATATGTTATAGCTACAACGTCTTTAACTGCTTTACTTATTCTGATAGTTTTACATGAACCGCCACACTACAAATACTGATTGAACGAGAAAAAAAATGGATACGTTATATAGAACAACCTTCATGTTTAAAAAAAAAAAAAGACCGAGCTTAAGCCATAGGAATTTATGGCTCATCATTATCATATTTAATTGAAAGAGCTCTCCTAAACTAAAATAATAATCATCTTTTTACATCTTGAATGCCCTGATGAGTTGTGTTTGAATAAGGGCCATCTTTTTTATGGGCTTAAATGAATCTATACCCAATTCCTCCTCTGATTTTGAATGTAAACGTTCTACTCTTTCGAATTGACCATATATAATCCTGGATAGCATCTACTCGATTGGATAACAACGTAAATAATTCCTGACTAAAGAGTACTTTGTAATTATTTATATGGTTGTTATGTATTAGTCTGGATTCCATTGTTACAGATTTCATTGGTAAATGCACATACTTTTAAATTGACAAGAACTATTTTTTTTTATCATAGCAGCGAGATGAATGTAAGGAATTTATTTATGTGCTTTAATATGTGAGAGACTTTGAATTAGTTTAGTTTTTTTTTTTTTTTTTTTTTTTTTTTTTTTTTTTTTTTTTTTTTTTTTTTTTTTTTTTTAGAAAAGGTATGCAGTGGTGATTTTAAGCTAATTCAAGATGGACGTGTAGTGTAGATAGATTAAATTGATACATAAAAGTGTTTGCAAAACAGATAATTGTAACAACGACTTGACCAGGATTGAAAGGTACTTCAGAGAAAATGAACCTCTAATTATGTCTGTGTGAGGATAGAGCCAAATATGAATTGAGAAGTAATTTTGATATGAAGAAGGCCTCGAGTTGGGAATTAAAAAGTATAAAAGTTTGCAAGTACTTTATGTTAGGCGAGTAAATGAAGAGAAATGTGTAAAAGATGCTTTCCGGAATAGCCAGAGCTGTTATAGTAGTTTTGTTTGATTTTTTTTTTCTTGTTTTTTGCTTTGTTTCTGCCAAGAACAAGGATTAATTCAATGAATATATAAAAGCAGCAGTCAAGACCATGTTGCCAGATTAAAAAGAAAGAGATTACATATCAAATAGTAACCATATCACAGTCAACAAAATAGACGTTTGACGAATACATCATGATGATCAAGAAAGATAATATATACCTTTGTAAAATTAAAAAACCATTTCCCAGCTATCTCCTCCCAACGAAACGAAGCCACCTCAGATGGATGGAACATCTCTACTAATGGCACTACTATCCCGACTACGGTGCCCATATTGTACTGCGAGTCAGTTAAGAAGCAAGTCAGCAAATAATGGAATCGGTTATTCGTGGTCAAAAGCTGTTTTCGATAGCCAGTACTGAATCTTTCAATTAAACTACGTATAGACTATACTAACATTTCACACACCAAACAGTATCAACCAGACGAAGATCTCTTACTCGTACAATAGAGTCATCTTGATTCAAACATTCTCCCCATGGCAACAACCGTTGTATTAGACCAACCAAGCAATATCAAGACAAAAGCTTAGCAACCAAGGAAGAAATAGTCATTTTATACGCAAGGACTTAAAGTAAAATAAGTGTGGAATCATTCTTAAGAACACGTGGGAATATATCAGACAGTTAGCTACTTTTTCCCGTAATAAAGTTATATGTCTTACCACTAATATTATTTATTATGCACATTTCAAAGTTGTTCATTTCTTGATACAATATCTTGTATGTCATCAAAGAGGTAGTTTTAAAGAATGTGTATGTTTTATTTGAAGAAGAAAAGGAAAAAAGAAAAAAGAAAAAGGGAGAAAGAAATAGAAAAAAAAAGTGCTAAATTAATCCTGTTTGCGGTCATGTGTGGCACCCAAAATTTGTTGGGATTTAAAATATGCATAAATCTGTATCTCTTTCTTAACACCAAACATCAATACAAATGACAAAAAAAACATACCTTTTTACAAAAAAACATCGCCTTTATCAGCTAATGCAGCAAGCTAAATATATGAATTTTTATTATTTTTACTTTTTGGGAAATTCGATGAAAAGTAGAAGCATATCCACATGCTGCTTCACAATTATTAAAATGAGTACATGATACATAGTGGGTATGATTACAACTAGTAACTAATTACTACATAAAATCTTTTTTTATTAAGGTAGGCTTGCTTGTTAACTGAGTAAGATATCTTCTTTTGATAACTATTGACTCAGATAATGAAGACTATTCTTTATCAATTCATGAGAGTATATATATATATATATATGTATAGTTATACGGACTCAGCCTTTACTTGCCAGGTAAAAGTAGAAACAAACCAACAAAAACAAATAGTGTTCTAATTTTTGATTATTTGAAATATTTTGTATTTAACCCATGAAGTTGATTCAGAAGAGATAACTAATCCAATTGAGAGAGCTGCTAACCAATAAGATCGGAAACTTTAATTTCGACATCACGGGACTAAAAACTTTATATAAATACTTGAGCCTTTTTTCATGTTTTAAAATACATTTACTTGACCTTGACCTAAGAAAATAAAATCATTATTAAAGAGCATCATTGTTATTAAGGGTAATGTAATAAGGTAAAACTAGGTGTAACAGCGGATTTTATAAAATACTGTGCTTATTTTTTTTATAAATATTAATATTCGTTGTGTTATCTCAAGTAATTATGTATATATTATTTCAAGGGTTAAAAATTGTAAAAAAAAAAGATTACATTTGAGACAGGATTTTTTTTTTTTAAAAAAAAAAGCTTGATATATTTAGTAATTGTTACAAAAAGAACATGATGGACATTTTCTTTTTTTTTGCCGCTCGTTTTTAATTTCTTGTATAAATAGAGGTACAAAGCGATAGGAGTTACAACCAAGAAGAAGTGTAACAGGTATATGATCGTTGGACTTCTTCATTCTTGAGCGCTTGGTATTTAACTCTCTTTTAAATAATGTATTAGATAAAGAAAAATCTGCCACCATTAAATAATTAAGCATAACTTATGTTTATAATGAGCCTGTTGAAGCACTCATAAAGAACTATTGTGTCCCGGTAGTCATCATATTCAATTGTAATAAATTTCTGGTCATGGGAGATTGAGATTACAAAATTGAATAAATTGAACCTACACCAGAAAGTTGTTGCTAAAATGAGAGTTAGTAGCATATAGTTACTAAAATCTAAGAAAGAAATAATATACCATGTAATTCGCGGTAGTATTGGATTGAATATTGAGGCGTACCAAAAGCTCTTGCTCAAATGGATTTTTGAATAAGTCAGATTTGGCATAATGCGCTTGAAATAAAGAGTAGTACTTTCTATTAATATAATTGACGGCTTGTTCAGCGTGTTTCATTCTGTAATAAGAGATGACTGTTGAATCAGATGAAGAAAAAGACACAACGTTGTTAATCTCGTCCAATATCTATTTAAATGATGGTTATTATTTCTTCAAGAATAAGTAAATATATATAAATAATGTTCTAGTACTTGCTTCAAGCCCCATCATAAATAACTTTTTAAAAGCAGTGGTTGTTACATTGGTTGTATGAAGTACAGTATGTCGAGTAGGTTTATTACTCTTACAATTTATTAAATCGTCACAATCTATAAACTAGATATTAGATGTTCATTCCCAAATAAATGTATTCTATATTATTTTCTTTTTATTTAACTGTACCATGAAAGAAATCAGGAAGTGATCTCAAAGGTTGTTGACCAAGGGTAGGTGGTGCTGAAGGTTTATCACTGCTGTAATTTTACGAAATATAAGAATCTGTAAATTAGACATTTTAGCTGTTTGTTTGTATGAATACATATGTATTATGTGATTTTTTCTTACCTGCACCACCGAAAAAGTTAGGAGGTAATCTCCATGGTAGACAAAGGCAAAGATTTTTTAAGGACAATTTTTTTTGAAATTTCACATAATAAGTGATTATTATTTTGAATATTAAAGTGAAAAAAAAGAAAACAAATGATTGGAGCAACTATTTATAAGTTGATAGCCTCTCAATCACTTAATGAAGAAAAAAAAGAAAGTTTGAAGGCTTATTAGCATGAGTCTAGCCCATCTTAAAGAAACTCGCGGTGTAATATTTATTTAAAGAGAGCGCGCGCGTGATGGAGTTCAAGTTTGTTTAAATTTTCGTTTAAGGGGGCAACTTCATATGTGATCTTGACATCATAAATAAAGCAGCTACACAAATCTTTTCCCATGTCTACAAATCAAGTAACATTTTTTTGTCTGAAATGATTCAAATAACTATGTTTAAGTAAGATTAATATACTTCATATTTTTACAGTCAAGGCAATATAATAAGTATTAGTGATGTGCTCTATAAAAAGCGTGCATTATATAACAAAAGTCTCTGCCTATATGTACGCTGCTTTCTGTAATTTTTTTTATGCGAAGGTCAATTTCTTAAAAAAAATCACTCTCACGTTTTACCATGTTTTATAAAAGATCTTTATTTAGGTACAAGACAGCACAAGGGTGTAAAATACATAATCTCGCGCGATATTGAATCTTAGTTTGGATAATATTATTATTGATTATATATAGTAGTAAAGTGGTGATATGAAAGATAACTAGCTTTTTATGTTATAATAAATTGTAGTTATGAATATATATTTAATACATACCTACAGTGGGTAAGCCCAACCAATTAGTTTATATATATATATATATATATATATATATTTACACCAAACCGTGCAGAAGCAGAGAGGTTTTTTTTGAAGTAACAACTGATATGGTAGTCATAAAAAATGATAGTAAAAAAAACATAAACAAAAGAAGAAGAACGCAATGCCTTCTTTTTCTGTAATTTTATACTTCAAATTAGCTGTATGTTGATTGTATGTACATGTTTAAAATAATAATTAGATATAGGAAAAAAAGATACGAAAAGAAAATATTGACGTTTTATACATTTGATTTGAAGAGCTGGAAGAATATTTTTGTAAATATATTTTATTTATGATGTCAAGATAAAATGAAGTCTTTTTTGTTTTCGTTTACATGTTGTATTGTACACAGCCCCTCCTTTTTCATATTCAGTATGGGCATTTCTCTAAAAGCGCCGTCTGCTTCAAATTTTCCTTCACACACCCCCTAAAAACGAAAAGGTTGTTACGCAACTAATCTTTAAGATGGCTCTAGGCGTAAAAATACAAGAAAGGGAATACTACAAAACGAAAATACTAATAAGATATTATGCAGATTAGATACTTTTTATTGATATATTTTCACGTGAGTCGAACTAAAAATTACTCCCTAATCTGAGAGCCAATAGAATTAGAATAAATAGAGGAAATACCGGGACCCGTATACGATCCAGTTAAAGCTTCACTAGATGCATAAACAACCAAAGAAAAAAAATATATAAAAAGAAGCAATATCTTTTTCCTCTTTTCTCTTTTCTCTATCGATTCTCCTCATTTTAAAATGAGCCATTTACTGCAATTTTCTCTTGGTACATACAACAGCATCATCACAGAAAAAGAACGCACTGCGTTCTTTTTGCTACAAGCACTCTTTTTAATCCTCGTGGCTTATGATAACCACGTGGATTGTTTAATCCCTAAAACCCTCTGCTGTGGCAAGGTTTGTTTAAATAAAACTCAAAACCAAGAGTTGTTAAAAGGTAATATATATTTATACGTTTTTATATATTAACACAAAAAAACTAAACTATATCTAGTAGTAGTAGAAGAAGAAGAAGAGAAAGAAGAAGAAGAAGAAGGACCACTTGTGGTTATTAAAGAGCATCTCGCTGAAAAGCGGGATGCTTTTGTTCAATTATGTAACACGGCTCCTGGTGGTTTGGAGGAACACCCTTTCCTCAGGGTGTTGTTAAAAACAATAGAAGATTCGGAGAAGGAGGTCTTGGCGCAAGCCGAGGCCTCTGGACCCATTTTTGTTCCAACAACACCAACACCAACACCAACAACAACAACACCAACAGCAAATAACAACAACAACAAAAAAAATAAAAACAACAAAAAAAATAAAAAAAACAAGAAAAAATCAAAAAAAAAATAAATAAATTCATATATTGTTAAAAACTTTTTTAAATTTGCTGATAATCCTCTCTCATATCGGAACTAGTGAGCGCCTACTAGACAATGATTTACTTGGTTGTACTAATAAAGCAAAAGACTAATACGATAATATCAAATGATGATAGTTATTCATCATATTATTTAAAGAGGATCATATATAAACTTGTTTGTGATATCTATTTCTTTTTCCCCTTTTCACTGGCATCTCTTTTTTTTTTTTTTTTTTTTTTGACATATGCAGCAGAATTTGACAGATATTATATGCACATGATCAAAAAAATGAGTGCACTGACTATATGTATGTAAATTTGTATACACATGTCCATGCGAATTATATTGACAAATGGGGCCCTATTAAATCCAAATTTATTGATGATGTTGTGCTAATTCCAAAAATATTAAGTACATAGTGTATAATGGTCACTTACTTTATACAGTGTCCAGAAATACGTTTTGCCACAGTCGATTTATCGCATTGTGTAAAGTAAAATAATGATTCTACGTCCGAAAGAAATAAAAGTCTGTCTTTGTGATCTGTTTTGGATATGAGACCAGATTTTAAGAAAATAGGACAAAGTAGTTTTTCTCTTATTGCATATTCCTACATACTTGGACCTACACATATATAATGGAGCGAATCAACACTATCGATTGGCTTTTTCATCAGCTGTCACACTATCTGCTAATAAACGAATAAACTCTATTACTACTTGCTCCAAGATTAAATAATCTTTATTCCAGTTGCTATTTCCTTTTTTGAAGGCGAGATATACTTTTTCAATAAAGTTATCGATTACTACGTGATCTTTATTCTTCCGTTGTTAAGCTGACCCAGGTCTTTCTTTAGAAATTTTTGTATGCTCCCAATATACTATGTATTTCTTTCTCTTGTTTATCGTAGATAACGTAGTCGCTTATGCTAAAACTTAAACAAGATGCCCTACATTAAATACTGATATTTCCTTACATCAATATAATATTCACCATACCCATATTCTTCTCTCCTAATCTTTTCATATGTTCCTGCCATATTTAAGCTTATATCTTACTTTTTATTCCTCCAGTTTTTAGCTCTTAAGAAGAATCTTTACTAAAGTAATAATATACGTATTTGATATTTCAACTTATGAATAAAAACATAATGACTGTGTTGATAAATATTATAAATTTCATTCATATTGATATATACAAGGCTGAAAAAGGTGGTTAGGATTGACATATTAAAATACGTATATTTTGGCTAAAAAGAATACTTGGGTCATTCGATTTATTTCTCTTAAACCAAATTTCTTTTTGATTACTCCGTAACTTTGTGCACAAAAGAAGCAAGCAGTAATTGAACTTACATAATTACAGTGTTTGATATGGTCAGGCCATAACAGATTACCTGTTTTAATTATACAGGTACTCCAAGAAAATACATCTTGTGGTGTCGAATAAATCATGTTCCAGCTTATTCCGAGTGAGAAAGAAATATCTACCCCTTTATCTCCTCCTCCAACAACTTTTTTTTTAATATAATGTACCATTTTAACGTCCTTGATTTTGCTAACACTGCAAAGTGGCCCAAATGCCTGTAAAGATTTATGACTCAGATATGAATTATAATCAATACTTCCTTTTGTTTTGTTACCTGCTAATAAATAGATACAATCGTAAACCTTCAAATGTCTAGAATTCAAATAAGTTTTTGAAGAAGTTGTCTTTTTTTATTTTATACCTGAAAGATAATATAAGGAATGAGGTATATCTGCAATCAAGTTGAGAGG
Organism: Pilaira anomala; assembly: GCA_025716855.1. NCBI lineage: Eukaryota > Fungi > Mucoromycota > Mucoromycetes > Mucorales > Mucoraceae > Pilaira > Pilaira anomala. The sequence continues at coordinate 45,473 of JAIXMQ010000059.1, forward strand.
ATCAAACCCAGGTCCAAATAGCTAGTACAATGAAGGTCAATTCAGTGCTGTTTTATATACATGAGGTAATTGAAATGTTGACAATGCTATTTGTATTTGTATTGGGAGGAGAAATCACATCGTTTGTGACGGGAAGTATTATGGGAGTAGCCCTTTCAGTTGTATATAATGCAGGTTTTTGTTGTCTTGTCAACACGGATACTCTTTCTTTGGGCACTTGTACATATTTTAATAGTTTTAGTTAGCTCTTATTCAACCATTACTGCCATTCTTTGAATAATAATATTTTATAAAAAAAAAATGCACACTGTGAAAAAAATATTTACATATATATAGTCAGTAGAAAGGCACGAACCGGCAAAAAGAAAAAACGTTGGGAAATTTGACAAAAAAACTTTTTATTTAAAACATGTTAAGCTTTCTTTAAAATGGGTGTACTATGAATTATAGGTATCTTTAAAGTTAGATTGAACTGGCGAAGAATCATGTTCAGAAGCTGATTGAACAAGGGAAGAGCCAAATTCTTGAGTAGGTTGGATAACAAAATATCCTGGTTCATAAGTACAGAATTCAGTATTATTAGATTGGATTGGCGAGAGGCTGCGTTCAAAAGATGTCATGAAGACAAGCAACAAGGTCACGAGCACCATCAATGTCACGAGCAGCTTCCAAGTATCCTTCCATGTAATCAATATTAAAGTTAGAATGCTCTGGTGAAGCGCTATTTTCAAAAGGTGTTTCGCCAAGAGAAGCATCAAAGTCACGAGCAGCATCCAAGTATCCTCTCATATAATCCCAATACACGTCAGATCTCTCTGGTGAAGGACTATGTTCAAAAGATGTTTCATCAAGAGAAGCATCAAGTTCACGAGTAGCATTCAAGTATCCTCTCTCATAACCAGCATAAAAGCCAGATTCCTCTGGTGAAGGGTTATGTTCAAAAGATGTTTCGCCAAGAGAAGTATCCAGTTCACGATTAGCTTCCATATAATAATACTCAAGGTCAGATTCCTCTGGTGAAGGGCTATGTTCAGAAGCTTGTTGAACAAAAGGAGTGCCAGGTTCTGAGTATTCCGGATCATGATTAAATCTAGCGTTATAGATAGATTCAGAGTTAGCTTCAGCAGGTGAAGATATTTGTTCATAGATGTATTGAGCATGTGAAGAGCTTTGTTCATAACAGGATTGAACAGGTGAAAGGCTTGGTTCATGTGCAGATACTTGAGGTAATATAGATTCATCAATGTGTTGAATAGGAGATGATCCAGTATGAAGTGTAGCTTGTACAGGTGATGAATTAGATTCATGAGTATGCTGGGTAACTGGAAAACCTGATGGAATATGTGATGAAGAAGTAACTTCACAAGCGTTTTGAGCAATAGGTAACTGGTAGGGCATAGAAAATGGAGAAATAGGTCCAATATTGTATGTAGTTGATGATTCAGCATGAGTAGGTATCAAAGTTGGGGATAAGATAGAATTTGTAGCTGAAGGTATTGATTTTTTATACTTTTTCGAAGGACGTTCGATAATGATAGTTGATTCTGGAGTTGCGAAACTGACTCTTCGCTTGGCCTTTTTTTCATATGAAACATCACCATCAGTTTGAGTTCCCTTATCCGTTACTTCAGTACCATGATTGGAATCAGTCAAGACTCTTCCTTGAACTTGTAAGCGTCTTTTCATTTGTGAGACCGCGTTTTTAATTTTACGTTCTGGCTTGTTTCTTGATTCTGTATTTCGTCTGAAAGTAACATTGGCAACGTATGTATTATAAAGATTAATGGCTGTCTGTTTTGGATTAGCGATGGAGGTTATTATGTTATTTATAATGGAGCCTCTTTGCGGTTGCTCAGGTGCATTCTCGTTGGTATTATTGTTATTCATTGCAGCAATGTTGTATAGTTAAAGAAGAGAACAAGGAAAAAAAAAAATAGCTGCCTGGGAAAAAGACTACGCCAAAAATTTCTATTACCTCATGTTTACTGATTACTCAAATTTGTTTTGCTATTAGATAATGTCATATTTATATTAGGTTTATATTAGGTATTCTCTTTAAAATACAGTTATCCTTGTACTTACGTACTGAGGATTTCAGCATGAAAGACCGTCACATGGAAAATTTAAAACGCGAGGCAGATTTTTATCAACTTCCAAATATGGCTGCACAAAGATCGATGAGGCAGCAAAGGCAAAAGAATGTATTTATGAATTTGTCAAAGAAGAAGAGCTCAAAAACTTTTCGGATATGAGTGTCGATAGTTCGACTATTCATAGTCCAATTTACAGAAGCCAACAAACAATTTGTAATTAGTATAAGTTATCATACTAGAATTTACTACTGTCCTAAAAGAATTGATTCTCACAAGAAACCTAATGATTGCAGACAGGTGTGCAACATTGCCCGGACCTCTTCTCTCGAAGATTATATTACAAAAGAAAATAACATGTATCTTGTTTCTATCCCAAAGTATTAAAGATGAACTTTTATGAAATAATCTGCACACTTTAAAGTTGATAAATAAACACACCAAATAAATAATAAGATAATTAAAAATAACATTTAGTGTGTTTTCAAGTAGGACATACACACGTATTTTTTTTTTAAAAAAAAAAGCCTCCTTCAGGCTCTCCTAAAGATACCTATAATGTAAAAATTTCGCATATTGTCAGTGTTACTACCAGTGTGCAGATATAGTGAAATAATGCGCTGGTAAAAGTAAAAGACATTAAAAGAATCAGTCCCATACCTTAATGTACATATCTAATACATATACTTATCAAATAACTATATATGTATATACATGTATATTATATAAGTGAGAAGCACCAAGGATAGTTTTACAATTTACTTTCTCCTTGTTGCAGCTGTTTAAGTATATAGTAGACTTATACGCTCCTACGCAGATTATTAACCTCCTTCGTATAAGATTGCTACAAAGTTCTCTGATTTCTGTAAACATACAAAATATGATTTTAATTCTTACAAAAAGATGCTATATATTAAAACCTGTGTTTGAATCGATTATTATAGTGTCCATCATCTTAAATCTTAAACACAAAATATCTTCTTTAGAAAACTGTAAGTATCTAGATATCTCCTTTTTATTTTACATGCCATCCTAATCGCTTAAAACTAGTATGGAGATTTCAATTTAATATGTCGAACGTAGAATACTGTTCAAGCAATATCACTTTTTTTTTTTCTCAAAAATAAAAACATGCGATTCTATACTACACTTTGTCAATAAAAGAGTCAATAATATATCAAAATGATCTGATTGATTGTTTTTAAAAACTGACAAACTTTAAAAAGGAAAATGGTATGAGGTAAAGCTCTACACGTTTTAAAAATAAGTCAAGCCATAACATGTAGAAAGAGAATGGGTTTGTTTTATTTTTCAACCTGTTAATATTAAAAGTTATTCGGCGTGTCTTGTTGTCATTGCATTAATTACTAAGCGGAATATCCTTTTATACTGTTCCAATCTTAAGTGATTCTAGCGGATCGCCTGCTAGGTAAGCTTATATATGATTCTCTAAGGTTTTTCCAGTGAAAAATAGTTTTAGGATTTGATCGTCCTCTTAGTTAGAATCAAATGAGTATTTCCTTTTACGAGATTGCCTTGAATTATTCGAATATCCAACCAATACTATCGCATAGGATGCTTGCGGTCTCCAACCATTTATAGTAACCTCATGCAGTTGAACTTTTTTTTTTACGTTTGGTGTCTTTTTTTATTTTTATTAACATACTTGGGCAGTCCAAATAATCCATATAATGACTTGGTACGTAAATAATTTAATTTTCACCCCTCTTCCAACAACACCACATTCGAATATAGAATTTTTTCCCACTTTTTTTTTTTTTTTTTTCATTTGTAACTAGTCAAATTGATGATTTGGTGCGACAGGTTTATGATATTAATAAAAGTGAACCCAATTCTTGTTGACGAATATCCATTTGAGTTTGTTGATATCTCTACCACAATAGCTAGTTTACGACTAAATTCAAATTTCTTTTTGAGAGAGATTCAGCATCAATAGACCTTAGATTCTCAGGGCAGAATTAATTCTTCTTTTAGGGGATAATGTCTTTACTTGAAAGCACTTGATAAATTTCGGTTAGTAAATCAAATCCATGCGTGTTTGCTTTGTCCTTGCACATTTTAAGATACTTTGTAGTTATTACAGTAGCTTGTAAAAGCTACAAAAAAAATTGTTATTTTAATACTTGAATTTAAAAGAAAATAATGCTTACCTTTTTATATGATGTTAGCCATATCAGGAGTATAAATACGAGCAATGAAGAAGAAACTAGATGAATGAGAGGTTCTTTCTGTGTAACTAGATGCTTGAGTCAATCGACTGCATGTATTGATTATATATTGAGATCTATTGCTGAAGAGATAATGTGTTATGATATGTCTTACCATTTATTCCTTGATATGATTTCTTATCTGGATAATATATGTATAAGCCAAATGAGAACTCATGACAGTACATACTGGAAAGAAAGATTCATGTTTTAAAAGAAAAAAAAAACGATTAATAGTTTAACATGATCAGATTCTGTTTATGATTTATCAATGTGACGTGTGAAGAAAAAATAACATAATATGTAAGACTCTCTTTATAAGGTTTAATAACTTGAAAACATCATGGTATTAGGCATGTGAATACTTCCATTCTTTTTTTTTTGTGTGTGTATTTGAAAAGGTTGGGATGATATAACGTCATTTTATGTGTGTGCATATTACCTAATAAAGTGGGTACACACTTTTCGGTAATAGCTAAAAATAAAAAATAAATTTAAAATAAATTTAATAAATTCATGCGTGTAATTTTTTTTTTTTTTTTTGAGACAGAAAGAGGAACAGATAAATAAGGCATAAAATGTCCCATGATAATCACGGATAGACCAAGTTTTTTCTTTTCAAGTAAATAAAAGAAGAAGAAAAAGTTTGCGAATGGGCATAAACAAAAAAAAAAAAAAGAGGGATAAATCCATCACTTATTTGACACAACATTTTATTTCCAATTAAATAAAACTTTGTAACGTTACGTTGTGAGATACTATATTCAATAGAGATGTCCTTCTTATTTTAAAAAAAAAACAAATTTCAAGGAATGATCTTTTTGGCATTAGGCCTATAATGCTTTGGCATGTGCAAAATGTAATTATACAACATGAATCTGGACTCTCTCTCTAGTAAATGCCCGAGCAAAAGGATTATCCGTGTCCAAGAGACCTAATAGACCGTATCGTCTTTTTTCTTTTTCTTTGTCTCGGTCTTCCTTCCCAGGAAATGTCACGTTTTTTTTTTTATGTTCGAACATAAACTAGAAGATGTCCATGTATAGTTCAATTAATTATAAAACATGAAGCGTATTATAAGGGTATAATTAAGACGCGCAATTACCTTTATTACAACAGTGTCTGTCAATTTGATTATCTTGATGGTGGTACAAACAAAAAAGTAATAAATAAACTATAAATAAACCAATTGCAAGTCAATTATAATAATCAAATTTCACTGTTACACTTAATACAAGATGTATTTAAGTTTTATACATGAAAAAAAGAGTGAAGAGAATAATTTATTTTAGACCAAAAAAAAAAAAAAAAAAAAAAAAAAAAGATCGGCAGAATACAAATGATTTTCTCTTGTAATGTAAGGGTAAAAATAGAAATGATTTATAAGCGAAAAGGGAAATAAAGAAATAACTGTAAATTATAATTATTTGTACCAGGGGCAAGTTACACAATAGACTTGAATAAAAAAAAAAAAAAAAATGGAAACAGATATTTATTTTAGAACTTACTGTAATTATATATATATGTATATAAATATAAAAAGAGGGAGGTAAAAACATAACGTATTTTCAACACTTTCTTTTTATTTTAATCAGCAAAAGAACGACAAAAATATTATAAAATATATAAAACTCGGCGGAGCTATTGGTAATTACTTTTTTTTTATAACAAAAACGTGGCTTTACTATTTGATTAACGTCCCGAGCAACAAATAAATAAAATAAATTTCTGCAAAAAAAAAAAAATAAAAAACCGTTTTTTATTTATTCTTTGTATATATATTTTTTAAAAAAATAATGATATTTGATCGTTATAGAAGTAAATCGAAAACAAGGCCTGATGAAGAAAAAACGTCTTCTTCTTCAACCACCAAAAAAACCAGTCTAGCAAATACTTTATTTCGTAAATTTCCAATTCATTTATCATCATCAAAAAAGAAACTTTATAAACAACAACAACAACAACAACAACAACAACAACAAACAATCATTGATCATCCCAGAATTTCTCTTTCTTTACCAAATATTTTTATCGATACTACTGCTATTAATAAACCAAAACCATCACCATCATCATCACCACCGGTACCAACACCCACCGTACCATTAATTAAACAAAGAAAACGACATTCTGCCGAACAACGTCGTACGCCTCGAAGAACGCATCATTTAAAAGAAGACGTCACTCGACATTCTTTTACATTTGGTCATTTAACTTTACCAACTAACAAAAAGACTTTAACACCTGACGAATTAACATTTAGTTCTGAACAATTAGAAAAATTAACAAGACTTGTTAACTTACCTGATAATACAGAACATTTATTGTCTCAGTTAGGTACTCAACCCACTCATCCCGTACCTCATCGGTCCATGAGTCATCAACAATTAACTCTAAATACACCCGTCAGTAACAATAATATACTTTTATTCAGACAAAACTTGAATCGAGCTCATTCCGAATCGCATGCGAAAAATATTAAATTACAAGACTCTATTGAACCCGAAGAATTAGTTGAGATATTAGAATTACAAGAGCAAAATGTGATTTTAATTGATGTTCGAAACTTGATGGAATATCAAAAGAATCGAATCCGTGGTTCAATTAATGTGAATTTACCTTCTTTATTAATTAAACGATATCAGCGTGGTACTGTATCAAATTTTAATTTAGAGAATTTTATTACAACCATTGAAGGTAGAGAATTATATCAATTAGCAAACGTATCAACCATTAAAAAGCCCTTAACAACAATCACCACAACCATTTTGGAACAAAAGGCTGCTGAAGCAGAATTAAAAAAGAAACAAAAATCAAAAGTTTGGGTTGTGTATGATGATGACATGTTACAACAAGATCAAACCTCACAAGCTTGGACTTTATTAAATGTATTAAATCGTGTTGGAGGTGGAAAAATGTATTATTTAAATGGTGGATTTAATGCGTTTCACCAACAATTTAAAGATTGGACAGAATCATCCCCTTCATCTAATTCTACTTCATTACCTTCACCTTCTTTATCTACTACAACTACATGTAATAATAATTCTTCCATTTTAAATAATATACCAAGACGATCTATTAGTTATACCATTGGTGATTCCAAAAATGATCTCTCTAAACGAACAAGTTTATTCAGTCTAGATACACAAGCAGCTCGAGTGAATAATGCCAACGCGCTGGCGCGTAGAGCAAACCGAAGATCTCAGCAAACTGTGAATCCTACTCATTCAACCTCTTCTACTATCTCAACCATTCAATTACCACCCATCACATCAAAAAATCTTCTCCATACTTCGTCTTCTTCTTCTTCTTCTTCGTCTTCTGTACTTTTTCCACCTTCCTTTTCAAATCAATTAATTCGTGTGACTGAGGATGAAGATGAATTATCTGGTATGCTCACGGCTGACACAAGTCCTCGTACTGAATCTGATTTTGGGTTCGTGATCTCTGAAATCATACCTGGTTTCTTATTTGTCGGTCCTGAAATTGAAAATAAAGATCATGCAGATCAGTTAAATGCGAGATCCATTCGACGTGTATTAAATATGGCGGAAGAATGCCAAGATGAAGGTTTGGATAAAGAAAGTTTTATTTATCATAAAATATCCGCTCGAGATACCTTGGAAATGAAGAATATTGAACTCGTCATGATGGAAGGTGTTCATTTTATTGGTAAAGAGAAGTAAAATATGTACTGTATTCTGTATGTGTGTATACTAAAAAAAAAAAAAAAATCTATACTTTATAGAGGAAGCAAAGAAAAATCATGAACCGATTTACGTTCATTGTAAAGCAGGTAAATCACGGTCCATTACAGCCATTTTAGCTTACTTGGTGACATCTGAACGTTGGACTTTAAAACGTGCCTATCGACATGTGATCAAAGCAAGACCCAATATGTCTCCTAATATCGGTTTTGTATCGGAATTGATGAAGATGGAAGGTCGTGTGCATGGTAGAGTGAGTAGTTTCTTGGAAACGGATTGGCAGTCTACTTCTTTACCTTCTCCAGAGTATGCAAATGAATTATTCCAATTAGAATATGCCTGGAAGCAACAAAGCTAAAAATAAAAAATTGTTATATACTGTATTTTCACGGGTTATTGGGAAAAAGTGATTAGATTTTGGGGAAATTTAAACGCAGTTATTGACAAAAAAAAAATGACTGGTATTTTTGGGAAAAGTTTTAGTATTATTTTTGGAAATTTTATTTTATTAATTAAATTGAGAAAGTTTGATTATTTATCAAAGTTTTTCTTCCGTAGCTAAACAGCGTTCAAAAAATGAGACAGAATGTCTAATCCAACCTTGGCATGCCTTTAAAATTCTTGGAGTCAATTTATCTCCTCTGTCAAAGGCTTCTCTCTTCACGCCAATAACTGGTGTAAGTATGAAATGTTGTGACTTAAAACTTGCCACTGAGAAATCACCAAGATTTAAACTTAAAAAAGATGTATTTTATTATAAATATGGTCCAACTAGAATTGAGTCAGCTTAAAAGATACATAGAAAAATAGATAATAAATTTACCACTAAAGGTTGGGCACCAATACGTAAAATAATAGTAAAAATAGAAAAGCCTACAAATGAGAAAGATAGTAAAAGGATACTCCCTCTTAATATCTTAAAGGGAAAAGTGTACCAAGAGTAACGAAAACAGGTAGTCACGTATCAGTACTAGACAACAATTCGCAGTAGCTGATTTATTTATATTGATTTAAAAAAACAAAACTCTTTTCTTTCTTTTCTTTATAAGTAGCCAAAGAAGATTTCGATATAAATTAAAATGTTATCTCCTTGTAAGGGAGAAAGTCATAAAGAAGAAGCTCAGAATGTAAATGTTATACAATCGCGGTTTTATTTTTGTATTTAACGTTTTTTTTTTTTTAGCATAAAGAACTTCAAATTATCACTGTAAAATCTTCTGTCAAAGGAATAGGATGGAAAGACGAGTATGTTGATACGCTCAAGAAGTTAGTATACGATGTAAATAGCATTATTACACATACCTTTTCTTTGATAAAGTATATCTTTGTTCATGAATTGAACACGAATGAAAACTTTGAACTTGAAGAATTTGCTACGCAGGGCTTCTATAGAGAAGTTTTTCTATCGCTTCTAGATTACAAACGTCAGGATGGTAGTACAGGTGGTAAATCAAAATTGTCTGAAACAGTTAACAAGTCCAGAAGAATTATCGAAAAGCATTTCGAATCTTATAAATAAGAATGCTCATCATATGTACCAATCAAGCTTCCTAATGCTCAACAAATTGCTACTTACGAATCTATAAAAATTGAAACTGCCTTTGACAACAATCTTATACCGCAATTTGGTAATCAGTTAAGAAGATTTATTAATAATGTACTTCAAAAAAAAAAGAGCGTATATCTCAGCTGAAAACTGATTTAACGAATAAACACTAAATTTCATGAACCGATTCGAGGTAAAGGAACTAGAAGAATGTTGAAAAAAGAGGGGTTTCAGGTGTACCTCCTTAACGAATACAAGACTTCTAGTGTTTGCCCCACTTGTACTAGCTCATCGGTAGAGACTTTTAAAAAAATGCAAGAACCCCAGACTGTACCAACGGAGCAAAAACTCTATAGTTAACTGCCACGGACTCTTAAGGTAGGTCTTTTTTTAAACATCATATTTATAGACTTTTTATACAAGCTCTAAACTTTTATTTTCAGATGCACAAATCAACAATGTTTAGAGTCAGTGAGCAATAATAATGGTAATAACTTCCGAGTCTGGAACAGGGATTTGGCTGCGGTTTTAAACTTTGTGACAATTGTAAAGCAGTTAAGAAAAACTATGACCTGTCCTGATGTCTTTAAGAGAAAAAACTTTGAAGACAGTTCTGCCAAAAAAAAAAAAAAGATTCGTTTACAGTAATTTTCCTTCCGAGTTAACGCTCAGGATACCAAAAATAATAGCTAATATTTTCCAAAAAAAATTCACTCAATTCATTCCAAAAATTCACTTAATTCATCCCAATAACCCGTGAAAATACAGTAAATACTATTTGAACAAAAGGAACAAATATGATAGCGGGACCAGAAAAAAAAATATGTTTTTCATGCTAAACATGTTAATTGTCTTCAGTGTATAAAGCATTAAGTCACGAAACGCGTGCTTTTTTTCATATTATTTGAAACGCGATTAAATTAAGAAAAACATTATTTTAGCACGACCTGACGTAAATGATTTGAATTATTATAATATTTTGTATGTACTTTTTTTTTTTTTTTATTGGCACGTCTACAAGATCGACCTGGTTTCACGCGACCTTCTCTTTTTCCTCATCCTTTCCCTCTCTCTCTCTCTCTCTCTTTTATAAAAAAAAAATACATTATATACAAAAATTGTAGCTAAATAGAAACAAAACAAAAAAAAGTATGTGGTTGTATGTTTTTTTGCATGTGTGGTATGTGCATTTATCGGAATACGTCAGTATTACGGAAACTGGAGTTATCTCTAAGCGCGTCATTATGTGTTTTGTATTCCATTGTTGTCTCTGAAGGTAAATTCAAGTGTTTCTTTATTGTGTCCCTATATAAAAAATTAGTGTGTTAAGATTTATAGTGAGAAAACCTCTTCCCTTTCTATACTTAGTTTACCTGATCTTAAGGTTGATTTTACCGTTAGAAGAAGTCTTGTTCCAAACCGAAATAATGTCTTCAGAGCCACGAATAGATAAAACTGCACCACAAATCTCGTCATTGACATCAAATTGATCTCCAATAATAGCCAATACTAAAGATTCCCAATATCTACTTGCTAATCCTTTTTTAACTCGAACAATCCACTTTCCTCCATTAATATTTACTTGGTCCTATATATTATATATATATATATAAGTATAACACTTCTTTCTTGTTCTTTCATCTTTCTTTACCTCCCAAACAGGTCTCACACCTTGTTTAAATAAATGGTAATCACTAATATTAGGTAAGTCGCTCGGACGACGAAGATGGCTATAGACAGCCCAAAATTCTTCTACCTAAATATATATATATATTTTTTTTAGTACGTTATAAATCAAAGGAGGAGGGGGGGTACCCTTACCGTTTTAAAAGTAGCGATTTTCTTCATGGCAGCTTCATAATTTGTAATTTTCTCACCTGGAGATCTATGCATAAACCAAAATACCCAACCATAACGAAGCGCATGACATGATTGAGGTTCCATTTGGTTCATTTTTTCTATGTATAATATGTATTAAAAAAAAAAAAAGTTGAGAATAAATAAATAAAAATAAAAAAAAGTTTTTGGACTTAAAAAAAAAAAAAAAAAAAAAAAGTAGGAGAGGTCACAAAAATTGGACTGAAAAAGTCTCAGTCAAGGACAAAAAAAGAAATGTATGTTTTATGTACTATTGTCTTTGTTTCTATTTCTACTTTTTCTTTTTTTACAAAATTAAAAACGTACAATATTATCGACCAATAGTTTTTTTGTCTCACTCTTTATTATTGAGAATACTTAGTTAAGAAAGTAACTATGGTGTTTTTAAAAGTGTTTATTATAAAATAAATTGTGTGCTTTGTTAATTAGGTTTTGGTAAAATAAATATATAAAAAAGGCAACTAGTTACATGGAGATAGTCTGCTCGCCTCGAACATCTTTTAGGAATAGTTAACTGTTGTAAATGTAACAAATGGATGGAATTTTAATCCCAAACACAAGATAAGATACAGTCTTCATCTTTTAATTTCAGTATCTTTTCTTCTATTTTAGTAATATCCTTTTTCAAATGATTGATTTGAAGGCTTAGATCATCGTAAGCAGTGAGTAATTCCTTTTCCATATCATTTAATCGGGCATTGTTTCGAAACTGTTCGATGCTATCCTTGTTGGTGGTATAAGTGAGCCTTAGACTGTTTAAGATGACAGTAATGGTAGCTAGTGAATCGTAAGAATAATCTAACTCGGATACCAAATCGTCATATGGACTGACACCTACTGTTGTCTTTTTCGTTGTTGGATTTAATTTTGGTTTCTTAAATGATTTTTTATATTGATACTTTTTGGTTATTACAGGCATATTTATTTTTAAATAGAAAGAAAGAAGGAAAGGCGTAAAAAAAAAAACCTCAAACAAAAAAAAACAACAGATTTGCTTATTTTACGTACAACGTACTTGATTAGGTTTAGTATTTATCGTTTTATGTTCTTGTGTTACGGATCGAAAAAGTGCAAGCATAAACTATAAAAAAATGGACGAAAATTATCGTCATCATCACTAAACCGAAAAAAAAAAAGAGAATAGAAAAGAATAAAATGATTTATTAAAAAAAAAGAGTTTATCTTTTTAAAATGATTTTTTCATTTACTGATTATCCCAAACAAGTCCATATAACTTCTCAAATCCAGCTCTGTCAAGAATACAATCTTGTTCGTCTTTTAAATATTGTAACAAATAGTTGATTCTTTCTAATGCAAATATCTCAACTTCACCAGCAGTTTTAAAATCAGGATAATTACGTATTAGCTTGTTTGAGTTAATCATGACACTGACAGCAAGTTGTAATTTATCCAACTGAAGTTTCCATTCGTTATGACCTTCACATAAGAAGGTTGTTTCGGCTGGAAATTGTTCGTTTTTATTTGCAGGTACCAACCTCTCTGGAAGCTTGGGCGCGTGTGTTTCAGACATCTTGGCGGGTGTTTCGATGATGTAACGACGGAGGTCGTGCAGGTAGGTTGTAAGGTCCCTGACTGAGATCCAGAAATAAGGATGGATAAGGGAAGCTTTTTCGTCCCAGTTAGTATACATTGTTGCAGTGGTAGTAGTACCTGACAAAAAAAAAATAAAAAGAAAAAAATTATAAAAAAAAAAAATGACTAGTTATGATATGTAAAATGTTGTCAATGAGACATGGGAGTGGCTTATAGAACACACTTTTACTTTTCAACTTATATATCATTGAATGAACACTATTATTCTTAAAAAAGTGGTTCATTTTCATTTCGGTTCTTTGTATGAGCTGTGTGACGTGATGAGTTGCAAAGCATGACATCAAGTTTAATATGTAGCACAATGACAACTTTGTTCAACTGTCTGGACATTATTGCACAGTTTCCTCATTCAAATGAATTAGGTCCCCAATCTTTACATCCTTTTTAGTTATGCAACAATATTAAATTACTGCCAATTGATTCAAAAGATAAACTTGGAACACGACAACTAGCACGACTTTTACAAGCAACTCACTTCTTCGAAAAATTGTGATATAGATTTGGTGTACCACATGGTACAAACAGGTTTATATAATCTTTTGATTATTTAATCTTTTTTTTTTTTCAGCCCTTCTCTCTTCTCATTTTAAATCAAAACGAGAATATCCCTTACCACAACTACTTAAACTCTTGTTTGCTTGCTAACGTTATTAAAACAAGAGAATAAACAAACAAAGAAAGGAATAGCTTTATAATGTATATCGCAACTGGTAAGATATAATGAGTTCAAAGTATTTTATCACAAACAAATAGTTCATTGTCTCATGCAGACCAACAGATTCTATTAGTAAACATTCTTTCTACATAAATAAATTTGTATGAAGTGTATTGGCAATCGCAAAAAAAGAATCCACCTTGGTAATATGCAGCCAAAAAAAAAAAAAAAAAAAAAAAAAAGTGCTCCTCTCAAATATAACATCCGGCGGGTAACAGCTATGTACTTTTAAAGTAACAATTAATGTCACAATCGCAACAACATCGACTCCTGGACCCAGCATTCAATTCACATTCTGTCGTAGTATGTAGACTTTTACAAGGACTCAAGTGATACTGACGACGCAACTTAGGTGTGCCAAATAAATCGACCAAGCTTTCATCATTAATATAAATCATCCTCCAACTCTGTCTTTAGAAGCCTTCGTCTCAGAGTACTACAAACAAGAACAGCCTGCAATAAAATTGGAAGTTAAATTATAGGCTCAAGTACGAGCTCATGAACAAGCTGAAGTAAAAAATGAATCAAATTAATTTTCTGACAACAATGATTTTTATGATTTTCTCACGTAAGTTTTTTTTTTTTTTTTTGGATAATCTTTGAGACATGTATACTAATATAAACAATATTAGCCTTGAATGTTTTAACCGTATGATTGACAGCTTTAGTAAACAGCGAAGAGGGGGGGGGGGGGCAGCTCAACGAACTGTGGCGGACTTATCTCAAGATGATCATTTATCAGACAACAACAATTTGGAGGAAGACTCAGACTTTAGAAGATAGCTCTGATGATAAGTATAACACTCTGATGAACTGGATTCTTACAGATTGGTTTTGACATGAAGAGTGTGTAGAACCATCATCTCTCCGCATTGCCTTTGACTCCAAGAATCTTGCTAACAACACTGAATACAATTAAATTGGTACCAGTATATTATCCTTTAAGAACAAATGAAGATAATTATAGTGTTTTTTTCAAAGGCTAATCAAGAGTATTCATATCATATCACTATAACTACATACTATAAATACCAAAATCATTTTAATAATAAAACATTATTCTATTTTACAAATTTAATTTCTAAGCGCATCCTTCTAGTTTCGCGGTATAGCGGTAATTATTCTAAAATAGCATTCCAGATAAATCTTCTTAAAAATATGGGAAGAATCGATATATTTAAGAGCATTTCGCCGTGTAGCAGACATTGAACATTTAAATGATAAATGTCCTACCCTAGTTATTATATGTAAATAAAACAGTTCTTTTCCCTCTCAGATAACTTTTAGGAAGGTTACAAGGTTTGTATCGTGTTTACTCTTAATAAGCAGAATATAATTAGATCTTATACGGCGCATAGTTATAATATACACGACATATTATAACACTTATAATAAATAATGGCACATTTAGATCTCTATTATCTGAACTATGGCTACTTAAATTTATGTTAATGTCTTTATGTCTATCACAGCGGATAACTAGTCCTTCCGTGGTCAGTGACAGGCATTCACGGTATTATATACCTTCAAGCAGTAAAGTATGATGTATGTTTCACCAATTAATTTATTTGACAAATCCTTACTGTTATCCCGCTACGGGCATAGCTGTATTGAAACAACGATATTTGTTATTAAAGTGACTAATTTTTACTATGAATTACTCTAGATTAAAATAAAGGATCACGTAGAGTCTCATTTTCTTCTCTTGTCTCTCTTCTTTTTAACTTTCCAATAACCATTTTTGTTTAGCTTTTGAGCATAAGATGATGTAAGACCCTCTTACAACAATCCCAAGTTGTTTAGCTAAATCTTTATTATCTATAATAGAACTGACTTTCCAATACCTAAAAGAGCAATCTGAGTTGATCCCCAATGGTTTTGCTATTTATTACGCAAGCCATTTAGTCTTTACTTTTTCATTATTTTTAATATAATTATCAAAGCAGATATGAACAAGATATTCACTATTCTTTGAAAACGATGAGAAAGAAGAGTTAGATAAAAGGTAGTTATAGCAAATTCACTTCATTATGTTGCATTAAAATGTTTATATCTACGGTGATGACAAATATTTCAGTGATGAAGATTCATTCAACCGTCTCTATATCTATAGGAATCATATTGAGGGACACGAATATCGTTTGGAAGACTATTTTGTTGATGATTTTGTATACAGCAAAATGCAGTTTCGCCGTCTTTTTTTTGCGTACAGTAGAGGATGTCGAATTTACACGATAATTGTTTTCACAGAAAATGAATGCTACGCAACTTCTTAAGACCATTACTAAATACTGAATGTTGATTCATTATCGGATGCTTTCAAAAAAAAAAAAAAAAAAAAAAAATAGGATATAATTTTTTGAAGAGAATTATGTAAATAGCGATTTTTATACTGCTGTTTAAGAAATACCCCACACAAAAAAATAACTTAACTATTCAATCTTTGGCATACTTTTAAGAAATTTATTCAGAAAGCTATTTTAGAATAATTATCGTGGAGAGTTTGTGTTAAATTTTTCTTCAATTTTAGATATTTCAAGTATTTAGCAAAACCATTGACAGGAACTGCATAAAGATCGACGGCTAATAATTGATACAGTGATGGTGTTGTACACACAAAACTAATGAAAACAGAATCGATTTCTTCAATTTGAGCAACACTTTCTTGAAAAAAAAAAGCTTTACAATAATTGCATCTTGACTGATATCACAAAGTGATAGCTGAAAATTCTGCAGTTCCTTAAAGAACAAAGCAGGTCTCCGTGTTTGATCAAGTTATTCTGCAACGACATTTATACATTCTACTTGTCTTCAAGAGTAGCCATATAACAACCAGAACCTAATTCAAAGACTAGCCCTTTCGGAAACTGTGCTAGAGTCTTTTGCATATTGGCAGCCATTACGCCTCAACTACTAATCTCGAATTAGGTAAACACGAGAAACAAGATATGCACGAAACAAAAGGATGTTGCAAACTGCCGTTAGCTAGACCTAACGCTTAAGTACGTTCAACAATAATGGCTTGTTTACTAATACATTAAGAGCATCCAAGTATTGATTATTTTTATTTTCCTAGCAAGATAGCATGTCAGTTTACTAAAAAAAAAAAAAAAATAATAAGATCATACTGTTTACCTTCAATAGCAAGACAAGAAACCAGAACCTAATTCAAAGACTAGCCCTTTCGGAAACTGTGCTAGAGTCTTTTGCATATTGGCAGCCATTACGCCTCAACTACTAATCTCGAATTAGGTAAACACGAGAAACAAGATATGCACAATACAAAAGGATGTTGCAAACTGCCGTTAGCTAGACCTAACGCTTAAGTACGTTCAACAATAATGGCTTGTTTACTAATACATTAAGAGCATCCAAGTATTGATTATTTTTATTTTCCTAGCAAGATAGCATGTCAGTTTACTAAAAAAAAAAAAAAAAATAATAAGATCATACTGTTTACCTTCAATAGCAAGACAAGAAACCAGAACCTAATTCAAAGACTAGCCCTTTCGGAAACTGTGCTAGAGTCTTTTGCATATTGGCAGCCATTACGCCTCAACTACTAATCTCGAATTAAGTAAACACGAGAAACAAGATATGCACAATACAAAAGGATGTTGCAAACTGCCGTTAGCTAGACCTAACGCTTAAGTACGTTCAACAATAATGGCTTGTTTACTAATACATTAAGAGCATCCAAGTATTGATTATTTTTATTTTCCTAGCAAGATAGCATGTCAGTTTACTAAAAAAAAATAAAAAAAAAAATAAGATCATACTGTTTACCTTCAATAGCAAGACAAGAAACCAGAACCTAATTCAAAGACTAGCCCTTTCGGAAACTGTGCTAGAGTCTTTTGCATATTGGCAGCCATTACGCCTCAACTACTAATCTCGAATTAGGTAAACACGAGAAACGAGATATGCACAATACAAAAGGATGTTGCAAACTGCCGTTAGCTAGACCTAACGCTTAAGTACGTTCAACAATAATGGCTTGTTTACTAATACATTAAGAGCATCCAAGTATTGATTATTTTTATTTTCCTAGCAAGATAGCATGTCAGTTTACTAAAAAAAAAATAAAAAAAGATCATACTGTTTACCTTCAATAGCAAGATAAGAACCAGAACCTAATTCAAAGACTAGCCCTTTCGGAAACTGTGCTAGAGTCTTTTGCATATTGGCAGCCATTACGCCTCAACTACTAATCTCGAATTAGGTAAACACGAGAAACGAGATATGCACAATACAAAAGGATGTTGCAAACTGCCGTTAGCTAGACCTAACGCTTAAGTACGTTCAACAATAATGGCTTGTTTACTAATACATTAAGAGCATCCAAGTATTGATTATTTTTATTTTCCTAGCAAGATAGCATGTCAGTTTACTAAAAAAAAAATAAAAAAAGATCATACTGTTTACCTTCAATAGCAAGATAAGAACCAGAACCTAATTCAAAGACTAGCCCTTTCGGAAACTGTGCTAGAGTCTTTTGCATATTGGCAGCCATTACGCCTCAACTACTAATCTCGAATTAGGTAAACACGAGAAACGAGATATGCATAATACAAAAGGATGTTGCAAACTGCCGTTAGCTAGACCTAACGCTTAAGTATGTTCAACAATAATGGCTTGTTTACTAATACATTAAGAGCATCCAAGTATTGATTATTTTTATTTTCCTAGCAAGATAGCATGTTAGTTTACTAAAAGAAAAAAATAAAAAAAAATAAGCCGTTTATGATTTAAGGCCGCAATTTTCTAGGAAAATTTAGGTATGACACGATATAAGGCAAAAGTCTGAAATTTTTTGCGGACCTGTAAATAAATCTGCATGTTTTCAAAAAACTTAAATTGAATAAAATATATTCTATCGATTTTTTCTTTAATTTTATTGATAGAAAGTAAAGGTACATAGTTAGGCATATTATTTTTTTTAAAAAAAAATTAATCAGCATCAGAGTCATAATTTGGAGGATACCACAAAGCTCTTGACCAGTCAGGTCCAGCAATATCATTGACGGTTTTAATGCCTCTTATTTCTTTTTGGCTTTTCTTGCTTTTCTTTAAAAAAGCGTTTTTTCTGATATTGATACAATACCCGCTCTATTCAAGGCCGTTCTATTTAAGACCGTTTCCGATTTAAGGCCGCAACTCTCTGCAAAATTTGGCCATACTTAACTTCCTCAAGTCAGAAATAAGGCTATGATACGATTTAAGGCCACAAAAGTCTGAAATTTTTTTCAGCCTTAAATAGAGTGTGTACGGTATCATTAACTTTGCTGCATAATAATTTGATTAAAAATAAACCTTCGACAGTTTGTCTTAATCCGTCTTCTTTAAGTGATACAACAGTTGAAGGAAAGGTCATAGAGTAGATAAGTTCGACACCATATAAACCATTAGCTATCAATCTTAAAGTATAAATTTCGCACTCGAAGCCCATGATTGATATGAATGGAATGTTTAGATTTCTTAAACTGTCCTTATCAAGATCAGAAAAATCCTTTACCAAACTATTTAATTGAGCTTTGGAAGCCAATATCATCTTAAGCTTGTCACGGTAATACTTGGATGGAAACACCTTTGGGGCAAATTCAGCAACACCAGCATCAATGATTTCTTTAGAGGATTGACAAGCTATGAATCTTAAATCTGTTCTGATCACCTTCCCATTTTCTTTTATGAGTTCAGGATTAGTGTCACCCCAATGCGCAATAATTGATGGTACATCGTCGAGAGATCTGAAAACAATTTCAATCATAGGGGACCAAACTTTTGAAACGAAATCTTGTTCAGAAAATGGCTGATGGTCAGATTTCAAGATATATTTGTGGAATTTATAAAGCTTGAAAACGGATTGATAAAGATCCTTGACTATTTCAAATTTATCCTTTGTTTTAAAAGCCTTTATCTTTTCCAGGCATTTATCAATATACTTGGCGTATTTATCTTCACGAATTACTTGATTCTGTATAATGCCTTCAAATTCTTCTAATTCACGAGGCGGACCAGTTAACCTAGTATCATTGGCTGGAATAAGACTGGTGATTTCATCCTTGAACTCATTAAGTTGAGATCCTTGAGAAAAGTCAGACATATCAATGATGTTGTTCATGCTACAAGTAATAAAATACCTAGACTTCCTATCTTTGATGGTTTGATTACGAGCTAAAGTTCCAATGTAAGATCCAACTGATGTAAGAGTGCTTGGGATTATTAAGTCATCTACCTCTTGAAATTCAATTCTTGGCCGTTGAGTCAGAGTACTATCAGTTGTTTCTTGTTGCTTTCTTTTACCCTTGTTTTTTTGTTGAGAGAGGAAGTCATGTTGATTTAAGTTTTCAAAGATCAGATGATGATATTGGCCTTCTTGATTTCGTCTGTTTTCATCATTAAGCACGTGAATCCAGTAGTCTTTTATGTCTGAATTATTGATAACCTATATTGATTTTATTAATTATATATTCAAAACATAACAGATGTACTTTTATAAAAAATTACTTACACTGAAATTCTTTTCAACAACATCTTTGGCCCAGGAGGAAAAAGCGGTATTATGTGAATTCAAGGTGGCTCTAACGACGGTTTCTTTATACTCTTGAATACCTACACCTCGGTTCTCAAAACCGTATTTGCCTTGTATAAAAAAAGATGGGAGCCCATTACTGTTGCAATAGTTATTCTCCAGCCAAATATCTGCTGGCCAAGTTTGAAAAATGATTATTTGAAAGCTGGGAAAAAATCACGGATGAAAATTTCTCCAACTAGTTAGCCGTTAAGCCACAGTTTTTTTTAAAGTATAATACTTGTTTTTTTTAAGAAAAAACAAGTATCATACTTGTTCTTTTTTCACTTTGGACAAGAAAGAAAAAAGGATCATTTTCTATTTGAGATTTATTAGACAGAATGAATCATTTATTTTTTGATAAAATTATTAGACTTACTATTGATAACAACATGTTTTACACAGTTTTTTTTTTTCTTGAAACAATCTCTTCTTTAAATAAGGAGTGTGACAAAAGAAGAGATTTAAAATGTAACGGTAAGGAAGGAATATATGTAAAGAGAAGAAAGTGAAAGAAAAGAACAAAATAAAAAAAAAGATTATTTATAATAAAAAAACCCCCCTGTTTGTCTGGCGTATGAGAAAAAAAATTTGCCTGTATGTCATGTGAAAAAAAAATTGATGTAATGGTGTATTTCATGCAAAAGTTATAAATCGCGCTCATGAGTTTTTTTTTTAAAAAAAAAATCGCGTACAGGAAATTTCTATCACATGTTTGTCTGGTAGAAATCTGTTTAAGAAAAGTCGATACTTTAAATTAGGGGGTAAACACAACCGACAGTACAAAAAAAAAAAAAAAAAAAAAAAAAAAAAAGATTAACTCTTGGTACTCATTTACATTATGTATATCCCAGAAAAGGAACGATATTGATACACTGTCATTTCGTAAAGTCTATGCAGAACCTACTTTGCTACAAAATATATTGTAAGTACCATCCTGTCCCAAAGAAGAAATTGTTCATTTGTTTAATTAACTATAACTTACTATCAGTCACTACAATATTGTATATACAATTAGGCCACTCCTTTCTTCATACATTAACTAGGCTTGATAAAGCTTGAAATATTACCAGGGACATAAAAGAATACAACCAATGTTTGTTTGAGAATAAAAAATAAAGCAAAGCAGAAGTAAGAGGAAAAAATATTATTTAATAGTGTAAAACTACATGATGTAATTGATAAATACAGTTCTTAAACTCGTTTATGCATAACAAGGCTATTTTGAACTGCGCTTCTTTGCAGTAAAGAATTTGGACCTTCAATACGATGGATTACGCTTCGCTTAAAAATAGCCTCGCACCTGCGGCGGGCTCTATGACCGCAATCAATGATATAATTGTATTTTTCAATAAATGCTAATCAACAATACAAAAAGAAGTAATGTTTGTGACCATAAAATAGGAATGATTTTATTTTAATGTATAGAAGATAATGTAAAATAACTTTTGAGAGAATTTTGTATAAATATAGATCCTTTAAAGCCTTTCAATATTCTTTTAGAACAGGGCTCTTGTAGCTAATAATTTGAATTTAGTGAACATAATTTATTATTTTATTCTGGTACTTTTCTCGAATTTACTGCATCATTATTGATCAAATGGAAGTTGTTTTTGCAGTATCAAGAATCCCCTTCCTTTTTTTTTTTTTTGTAGTTCCACAAGAATTCACCTTAAATCATCACCTGAACAACAAGTGTATCAAAAGGAGGTTTTGTTTGTTATTGAATATCTGAGGTAACACGTTGTACAATAAAGAGAGAAAAAATCCCACAAAAAAGGGAAACTTATAATATCATAACGAGTCCTCTTTTTTCTATCTCTCTCTTTTTTCATTATTATGGAAAATCAACAAAACTCGCCATTTTATGCAGTGTATCCAACCCAAGCAAGTTTAGGGTCAGCGATCTCCCGACCTCCAGCGCCAGTTTATTTTTTACCACAACTGCCACCAGTGCATCAAAAGAGACGATATAGAACAATTAAAAGAGTGGTGCAAGTCCCACATGGTAAATTAGTGCTAGAATGTCCTGTACCTTTACAGTACTTGGAAAAAGTGTCCTTAAGAGATGCTCGCGAATTTAGTATGATGCGATATACGGCTATTACGTGTGATGCTTCACAATTTGTGAATAATAAGTATACGTTACGACAAGATATGATGAAACGAGAAACCGAAATTGTTATTTGCATTACTATGTATAATGTTGGTGAATAGGTATATATTTAAGAAAAAGAAAGAAAAAACTAATAAGGTATATATGTATACATTAGGAGGATGAAATTTTGCTATCGAGAACCTTACATGGAGTCATGAAAAATATATCACAATTAACGAAACGATATCGATCTCCAGTCTGGGTAAAGTATACAATAGTAGATTATATATCACAATTTTTCTCATATATTATCCAACAAAAAAAAAAAAAGGATGAAAATGGGTGGCAAAAAATAGTCATTTGTATTATTGCAGATGGTAGAGAAAAGATTCATCCAAGAGTACTTGACATGTTGTCGGTATTAGGTGTATATCAAGAAGGAATTGCAAAATCTACCGTAAACGATCAACCAGTTCATGCACATTTATACGAATACACAACCCAACTCTCTTTAGCGCCTGATCTCACCTACAGAGGTGCTGCTCATAACATTGTACCTGTCCAGATCATTTTCTGTCTTAAAGAAAAGAACCAGAGGAAGATTAATTCACATCGATGGTTCTTCCAAGCATTGTGTCCTATATTACAACCAAACATATGTATACTCATGGACGTAGGTACAAGACCTGGACCTCATTCAATTTACAAATTATGGCTTCCGTTTGAAAAATATAGAGATATTGGTGGTGCATGTGGAGAAGTAAGAGCAATGGTAGGAAGAGGTGGTATCTATTTATTGAATCCGTTAGTAGCAGCACAGAATTTTGAGTACAAGATCTCAAACATTTTAGATAAGCCTTTAGAGTCTACATTGGGATACATTCAAGTGCTTCCAGGTGCATTCTCTGCTTATCGATATTCAGCTATCTGTAATGATGTGACAGGTGAGGGACCACTCAAGAAATACTTTTTAGGTGATACGTCGAATGATCAAGTATCAGAAGGTATTTTTGAAGCCAATATGTATTTAGCGGAAGATCGTATCTTATGTTATGAACTGGTGGCAAAACGAGATGCACAATGGCGATTATATTATATCGCATCCGCTTATGGAGAGACAGATGTACCATTTACAGTAGCCGAATTTATCTCACAGAGACGAAGGTGGCTGAATGGATCATTTTTTGCAGGTGTGTATAGTTTAGTGCATTGGGGTAAGATTCTCAAGACAAAACATACGTTGAATAGAAAATTCCTGTTAATTGTTGAGTTGATCTATCTTTGTATTAATTGGTTATTTTCATGGTTTGGGCTGGTAAGGAATTTGTTTTGTGCTGTAAATAAAAGTATGTTTTGTCTTGTCTTGTTTTCTAACAAACGAGGTTGATAAAAAAAAAAAAGGGTAATTTTTTTCTTTCTTTTTATATCTTGACAAGATCAGTGGCAGTGATGAACGATCCACCTTTTTCAGCTGCATTAGCGGAAATTATTCATAAAGTTTTGACATATATTTATGCAGTACTTATTATTTGTTTATTCTTGATTGCGATGGGAAACCGACCCCAAGGGTAAAAAAAAAAAAAAAAAAAAAAAAAAAAAAAAAAAATCTAATATTATATATATATATACTAAATAGTCTATTAGGTCTCAAGGGTCTTATGGATTAATCATGATATTTTTCTCCTTATTAATGGTGTATGTTATATTTTGCTCGGTGTGGATCGTATATATTGGTATCACAAAAACAGAGAATTTACTTGGTAGTGGATCGTTTCGAGATATTGTGATTTCGGTAGCATCTACGTACGGAGTGTTTATTGTGTCAGGACTCTTGTTTCTTGACCCTTATCATATGATGACAAGTTTTGTTCAATACTTTTTATTGACGCCAAGTTACATTAATATATTAAACACATACGCATTTTGTAATACACATGATGTAAGTTGGGGGACAAAGGACTTGTTTTCTGTCTTACCTTACTTGGGACATGTTGAAACAAAAGAAACAACAGCAGAAGTAACGATGCCTGAACAACATGATGTAGGGTTACTGTATGAATCATCATTTAATAACTTGAAGAAAAAATCAAAGATAAATAAGTATAAAGCAGATGCAAGAACGCGACAAGAAGATTATTATAAAAACTTTCGAACACGTTTAGTTGTTTGTTGGATATTATCGAATTTGATATTAGTGATTGTGATTTGTACGATGGATAATATGGGTAAATTGGGAAATTTTGATGATCGTTCGAATCTGTATTTGGCGTTTATTCTATGGAGTGTAGCAGGATTATCCGTGTTTCGTTTGGTTGGTAGTACTGTTTATCGGTTCATGTCCCTATTTTGATTTATGATAATCCTCCTTCCTTTAGCGATGGTGGTACTTTAACTCCGTGATTTTTTTTATTTAATTCGTTTCTTTTTTTTTTTTTTTTCCTCCTCCCCTTTTTCTCTAATTCAAAACACTACTATATATGATAAAAATATCAAAACTTGTGCTATTTATTTTATTATTAAGAAATATTTTAGCGCAACCTATTAAAGAAGATGCGCCTGTAGACTTTCATTCAACTGAATATTATGAACGACTTGTAATTGTTGTTATCTTGGTTTTAGCGGGTGGAGTGTTTGCAGGTAAAATATTAAAGCAAAAAATCATGCATTATCTATCTGTATACATACTAAAAAAAAAAAAAAAAAAAAAAAAAAAAAAAATAGGTTTAACGATTGGTCTCATGGGATTAGATCAAACCAATCTCCTTGTCTTAGTAGAATCTGGCTCACCTTCAGAAAGAGAAAACGCCAAAAAGGTGTTGGCTTTATTAGACCGTGGAAAACATTGGGTTTTAGTGACGTTATTATTATCGAATGTTATAATCAACGAAACGTTACCTATTATTTTGCACTCTATTCTTGGTGGAGGTTGGCAAGCTGTTGTTTCTTCTACTGCTTTAATTGTTATCTTCGGAGAGTAAGTTAATTGAATAGAAGAAAAAAGAATATTTATTTATTTGTTTCTAAACTTTTTTTTTTTTTTTTTTTTTTTTTTTTTTTTTTTTTTTTTTTTTTGTATAGAGTGATTCCTCAAGGTATAATAAGACATAGGAAAAAATAATACATGTGCTGATTTTTTTTTTTTTCTTGTGTAGCAATTTGTGTTCGTCATGGTTTAGCAATTGGCGCAAAAACCGCATGGTAAGTTGTAAACATTTGAGATTACATTTAAACTGTCTAACGCATTTTATCACAAAAAAAAAAAAGGATGGTGTTGGTAATTATGTACATTATGTATCCTATCGCTTATCCTACAGCATTATTATTGGACTTTTTCCTTGGAGAATCACACGGTACAGTATACAAGAAGGCGGGATTAAAGTCTCTGGTATCTTTACATCAAGCAGCACATGCTTCAGACGTAGATGCACTTACGTCAGATGAAGTCACCATCATTGGAGCAGTACTCGATCTTAAATCAAAGCCCGTATCCTTTATTATGACGCCCATGAATGACGTATTTACCTTATCGACTGATGATATTATGGATGAAGCTTTGGTCAGTAAGATCTTGACGGCTGGTTATTCACGTATTCCTGTACATACTCCACAAGATAAAAATAACTTTATTGGTATGTTGTTGACAAAGCGACTGATTACTTATGATCCAGAAGACGCATTACCAATGAAACAATTACCTTTAAGTGCTTTACCTGAGACTGGTCCTGATACAAGTTGTTTGGATATACTTAATTTCTTTCAAGAAGGAAAAAGTAAAGTTTTTTTTTTCTTGCATGAAACCAAATAATATTGACGTGTATTTTTTTTGATAGGTCATATGGCTTTAGTTTCAAATGATCCTGGAGGAGAAAGTGGTGCTTTAGGTGTAATTACTTTAGAAGATGTAATTGAGGAATTAATTGGTGAAGAGATTATTGATGAAACTGATGTTTATGTTGATGGTAAAAAGCTGGGAAAAAAATAATAATGATAAACGGTAAAATATCAAAACTAAACATAACTTTTCTTCCAATATAGTTCGTAACAAGATTCGTGTGGTGCGTCGACAAATGTTGGGAAAACGTAATACGTACTTGACTGCAAACAAAAGAAAAGAGAAATCCAATCCATCAAATTATGGTGCTGTCTAATTTATAAATACCCCTCCCCCCCTTTTTTTTTTAACTCTAGCACACATACACACTTTATATATATAAATATCTATATTCGAATATATATATATATTTTTTAAAAACAAATTGTTCCAACGTGATTCTTTTTTTTATTGATTGTAATGAATCTAGTTGGCCTTTCTACGGAAAGAACATCCTATAATAAGAAAGAGTTAATAGTTTATTTTTATAAGTGCTTCCTTTTTTTTTTCTTACCTTCGGTCAAACGAGCACGGCCACCAGTGGGTTGACAGAGGACGGTACCACAAGAAGAACAAAGGACGACAGTTTGAGCATGACTGAAGACAGTGCTAATGTTCAAACAACCGGGACACTTGACATCCATGAAGTAAGAGTTGGGAGATTGCACCAAACGCTTAAGCTTGTGAGAACGCTTCTCGTGTTCAATAGAGGGGTTCAAAAGATCAACAGCCAACTATTTTGATTAATTAGTACATGTTCTTTCTTTTTTTTCTTTTTTTTTTTTTTTGGATGGATTAAAAAAAAAATAATTTCTTTTCACCATCCATCCATCATTTGTTGATCATTTTTTAAAAATGATACTTACAGTCATTGTTCTAAATGTGATTCTACAATAAAGAAGGGTATCTTGAGGCTTTCCCTACGTTATCTATTGAGGTGTCTCTGTTGTGATTTGTGTGAGGCCCAGCTTGGAGCGTTACTGTGCCCCGTGTGCGCTTAGGGTCCATGGGCCGGTCCGCATAATTTTTTTTCTCGGCCGGACCTTCTATTAAAACTTTCCTGCAAAACTTGTTCATTGTTTGATATGAGAAGTTAGGGGCAAGTATAAAGTAAAAATTTTATTTTGTATAACATAGCTTCGCTAATTCGCAAGACTACCGTCAAGAGTTTCTAGTAGAAAACACGGAGGCAAAATTAGTAATGATGGCTTTTTGTTGGCGGTTTATGGTTTGATGCTTTAATTTTGCAGTATACATATAAATTCAAAGATAAAAAGAAAAAATCATATTGAAAATGTTTATTTAAATGAGTATAATGGCTTCTTTTTTTTTTTTTTTTTTTACGAAAACAGTTGAAGAATTTAGTTAAAGAAACATGGCCGTTTTGGATACCATTCATCTCAAAGGAGTCCAACTTATCAATTAAAGAGAGCTACACTATTGCAGGAAACAACGATCTTCGTACAACCGGGTGCAAGGCGTAACGAAATCAAAATATGAGCTTTTTTCTTTAGAACTACGTTTTTATTGATTCGATGTGAAACTTACTTACACGCCCAGAGCGATTTCTCCCAAATTCAGTGCTCTAAAAAGTTTTAAGTTAAAGAGCCCTTATTTAGATTAGTTCACACTTTGAAGTCTGCTCTTAAAAATATACGGGTATCTTCTCTTTTATTTAATAAATAAATGTTATAAGCACTTTACATCATCCAAAATCGTTGCTTATGGGCGTTTCTAAAAGCCATAAAAGTATTTTGAAGAAATCATCTGCCACCTTGGCTTAAAATAAGACCACAATTATAGCCAAAATTTTGCAATAATAATATAAAAATACATATATACCTAATTATCAAAAGGAAAAGAAATACATGTACATGAAGAAAAAAAGGGATGTCACTGTGCCACATTTAACAACAGAACAAAAGTATGTAATAGAAAAGAAAGTAACTTAAATTTATTAGTAACTAATTGCTTTTCTTATAGTTTACCAGTATCATCTAAAAAAAAGCAAAAAAAAGATCGCAAAAAAAAAAAAATAGTTGCTTAAACTGAAAGAAAAAAAAACAAAATGCTATTGATAGTTTTGGGGACGTGATGAAGAACAAAGAGGCCGTCAAGTTTAAAGGGCACATGGTAGGTGTTACTGGCGTTATTTACTGGCAATTACAAATAATGGAAAAAGAGGAGAGCTACTTCTACTCGACATCAATGAATTCAACACTTCCAAAAAGTAAGAAATCAGCTATTTACGTAAATTGAAGTTACTTCCTTTATTAGATATGCAGCAGTTGCTTCTCAAAAACATTAGAAAGTATGAAGCGAGTAAATGACAATAAGAGTCTGCATAGCGTCCTCAAATGTTCAAACTGCACTATTATTTGGAACAGAGATGCAAACACATCCAGGAACATGTATATAGATGCATTTGTGTCATTCAATGCTACATAAACTATACTCTGATGGATAATCATATAAATGTATTTTTTTTAAAAAAAAAATACTTATATATACATAATTGATTATCATAATAATATATTCTTATAAATAAAAATTATTCTTATGTTTTTTTTAACTTCTACAATGAATGATACATATAAAAATGATAATCATATCACTCTCTTGTTGTGCTTGTAGAAATATTTATATATGCACTTTGCCAAAATTAATTATAGAATTCGGAGTGTTACACATTTATGTTTGTATCTCTTCTGATGATAGATAAAAAAAAAGAAAAAGGGGGCCTATATAAGCCTATATAATCAAATCGATACTTTATTTCATCTCTTTCTTAAACTTTTTTTTTGCTGTTTCTGTTAGTTTTTATAATAGCCTTATAGATCCACTATTAATACCTGTAATCAATTTAAGAAAGGAGAGAGACCAATTACAAAATGCTTCCGTCCAAGGTCTTTGAGATCTCCTCAATCGTACCTACCGAAATTATTCAAAACATCTTGAAATTCATTCCACGACACGATATAAATCAATTTGCCCAAAGCTGTCAATGGACCTATAAAATAAGTTTACCGATCCTTTATAAGCATTTGGAATTAGGGTACTTGGGTCCGATGCGACAATTACAACATGGGGTTTCAGTCAATGGGTATTTAAAAGAGACGATCGGTCAACATACGCGGTACTTGACCTTACGGTCACAACAAAACAGGAACGGGTGGCGAACCAGAGAGCTAGCACGTATTTTAGGATCCAATTCAAAAGTACAATGTTTAACCTTTTCTGATTTTCAAGCGCTCTCGACTGAACTCATTCAAGACACGATCTCAATTTTACCTTATTTAGATCAAGTGCATTACAAATATTGTCAAATTGTTTATAAGCAGACGTTGATCCAAGAGCATAACAAGATTAGCCAAGTAGTGCTTTCATGGACAGAATTTACAGAGAAAAGTATTCCCTATATTTTATTTCGTAATATAAAACGAGTTGAATTAGGGTCGAACCGTAATCTGCATGAAAAGACCAATGGGTTGCTTGTACAATCGCTCTCTGAACATTGTCCTACCTTGACTCACCTGACACTGACTTTACCACAGGTCAGCAGCTCGGATGTGTGTGACATGATTACCAAGTATGGAAAGCAGCTGGTGCATTTATCTATCAAAAGTGAAAACATACTGACTTTAACAACAATTGCAAAGTATACTACAGAGCTAGAGAGTCTCTGTTTGCGTACAATCATGGATGAGGATGATGGGTTAGATAAAGCGTTGTTGATGATCATCAGACGGTGTCAAGGATTAAAGCGATTGGAAATCACGTCGAATCAACTTGCAAGGCATGTGCCTGATATCATGTGGGAATCCCTGGTGGATGAGCAAGTATCTGAAATGATGTTAAAAGAACGAAAAGAAACGAGTAAATCAATCGAACGCGTGAGGAGAAGAGGCTATCGTTCGAATAATATTTGGTTTTCTGATGTGTCGGAAGAAGCGTTACAACAGCGCGTGAATTATATAAGGTCAATGGAAGGTGTTAAAAAATCACAAGTTTTGAAATCAGTGGTCTGGTATCAAAATGAAATTTTTAAAGTCAAGAATGCTTTTTAATATAAAAAACGCATTAGATTTTTTTTTATTTTCGTGTAAATAAAAAATTATATATATATATATATATATAAAAGTGAAAAAAAAAGTACAAAAAAAAAAAATGTTTGTGATATAATATATATATAAAGGGGGGGGGGTATTTTTAAGAAATTGTGTGAAATTAGTGATTAAAAAAAAAAAAAGGTGGGGGATGTAAAATGTTTTTAAAAAGGAAGAGAGGTATATACATATATAAAAAAAAGTGGGAAAAGATGTGTGTGTGATTACATTCTTAGCCATAAATCTCTTATTCTATTTGTACTAGAAGAAGCCAATCTTGGTTCTACAGTAGTTGACATCTTGTACTGTTCCTAATAATAAATTGAATAAGTTTGTAAAAAATTAAAAAAAAAAAAAAAAAAAATTGCTTACATCTTCAGTTAAAATATAAGTATCAGCTATTAAAGCTAATAATTTCGTATCAGGTTCGATCGTGTAACTAGGCGACTTAAATTTCATGGTAGCCATAATCGTTTCTCCCATCAACTTGAATTTCTCCCAATGAATCGATCCGTCTGCCTTAAAATCTTTGTTTGCCTCTGCCAACGAAACTAAATCCTGAGTATGAATCCCACTTTAAAAAAAAAAAAAAAAGAAATGGTGTGAGTGAAGAAAAAAAAAAAAAAAAAATTACCATTTACTTACAGATAAGGTATCCCGGGTGCGCCACCACCTGAAGAAGCTTTTAAAGCCATACGGTAAGAACAAAAAGATTTATCAGTACTCATCAACTTTTCCAAACTTTGAAACTGTTTATAGATTTTTTTTGTGATGACTGCATGTCTTGTCTGTTTCAAACGAAGTACGGAGGCACTATTGATACCGGCCAAGATGGCCATGAGCGAATTATAATTGTTCAAGTCTCTTAGGTGAACTGCAATTGACATGAATTTTTGGAGTAACGCGACCCGTTTACTTAATCTGGATTGAGTTACAATCATCGTGACGACCCAGGCCGAAATAAAGTTGAAGTGAGCAATGGATGCCATGACTGTGTTGTTGCATGATAATAGGGATGACCGTTTAGATTCGGTGTTGACAGGTGCTGTGTTCCAGATATTTCGAATAAACTCGCGGGGCTATTTTAAAAAAAAAAAAAAAATGTAAATAAAACATTTTGAAAACTATAAAAAAACTTACCTTGATCTTTGAAAAGAGTTCGGATTCTATCCAAGTTAACTGATTTGCTATTAAGGTATCAGTTGCTTTCATAAAGAGTTTATAAGCATGACTTGTTTGATCTTTTTCAGATTTATTTTGACGAAAAGTACTGATAAAACTTGAAGCAAGCAATTGATGACCTAAAGAAGAAGTCCAGCGGGTACCGGAAGTGGTTGCGATGGAGATAGTAGAAGAAACGGTCCGGGGTGAAGAATAAGACTTGAATGTATTTGATGAAGCAGAAGTGGTAGTGGCGTTGTCAATGTTTATCAGACCACCTGCAAATTCAGCACGTCTAGGGAACTCATTTGTTGATTTTGTTGATGCAGCAACAGCAGCAGCAGCAGCAGCAGTATAACTTGATCTAAGATCAGGTTGTGATTCAGAATGAGTTACTGTTTTATTCAAGAGTCTGTTTAGGTTTGGAGAGATTCTTTTTAATTTAAAAGGGACTGGTGGTGATATGGTTGGAAGGTCGGACTTTGCGGTGAGAGGAGGAGAAGAAGAAGGAAGAAAGGTAAATGTACCGGATGCATAACCACTATCTTTTTTTTCGTTTCGTTTAATGGGTGTAGTTGGTTCATCATCTAAATCATCATCATTCTCTTCTTGATCGTTGTCATCTACAAGACCCCAGACTTTATCTGGGTCATAGCTAGGTGGTTCACGTACAACCAATGGAGCTAAAGAATCACAAATGGGTGTTAGACTTTCGTATTTTGAAATACGGTCTAGAAACAAAATAATTTGTTTTCGTGCTTGTGCACCATAAAAATCATTCCAGTAATGCGATAGCCAAAGCATAAATATACTATGAATTCTGTCATTTCCGTAGAAAAAAAAAATAAGTATTACTTGTTTGTTACACTATATAAAGAAAGTTTTTTTTTTTCTTTGATCGGGGTAGAAAATATAATTGTATAACTACAACGAACCTTTTTTGTAAATCAGTTGGTAAAGCCTCTGATAAACCATCATTTTCAAATCTATTAGTTATTAAAGAGAGAATAAGTATAATAGCTAGAAAAGCTTTAAAATAGTAATCATCATCTAGAATATACCTTTCTACTAGGATCTTTACAAGTTCATTTGGTTTCATGAATTTTCTGAAAAATGTCAAAAATATGGGTATAATGTTTTCGTCTATATAATAAATAAGGAGGTTTGTTATTGATGCAACTAAACTAACATTTTTTTTCGGTGTGAATACAGAAAGAATAAAGAAAGAGAGAAAAAAAAAAAAAAAAAAAAAAAAAAAAAAACTCCTTTTTTTATTATTATTATTATTATTATTATTATTTACCTGCTTTATTGTATTCTGTTGATAATAATCGATCTATAATATCTTCCGTTGTTAAGCCTATACCAAAAGATTCACTAAAGTAAGAAAACAGTTGATCAAAAAATGACATTTTTTTTAAAAATAAAAAAGAAAAAAAAAAGAAAATATACATATATAATATATATATATATATAATTTTACCTACTATCTTTTGAACCACGACGACTACTACTCAGGTGAGATGGAAAAGTCCCTCTTTTGTTGTTTGTCATATGAAAAGATGAAGGAAAAGAGACGATATTTTCAGTCAAGACTTTATCGGGATCGGCTTCACTCCCCGATGTAACACTAATATTATCTATTGTCCGAGTTGGAGCATAAATAAAACCAATTTCTTGTTGTTGTTGTTGTTGTTGTTGTTGTTGTTGTGGTGATGGTTGCGTTGGTAACGAAGAAGAAGAAGAAGAACAGTCATGATGAATATGAATACGAGTTTTGATTTCTAATTCTTTAAAATTGACAGATCTTGGATAATATTGTTCTACTAATAATTTAAATATATATTGCATTTGTTCTACACCTGTTTCAGAAAATGCATCCACATGAAAATGAGGTCGCAATAATAAAGTTTGTTTGTTGATTTGACATATATCATCATTATTATTTAAGTCTGATTTAAGTCCAACGAAAAAAGCAGGGATTTGACGAGATGAATAATAATCTATTATAAATAAGTATATATATATATATATATATAATAAGGGGAATATGTAATTACTTGATAAATCAATAGCAGTTGAATCAAATGAATCATTGGCTGATGTGTCATAACAAATAAGTCCAGCATGAATTATTGGTAATGTTTGTTCGTTAATGATCGAACCATTTAATTCAATAATATCAATAGGGCAATTAATGTCATCTAATAATATTTTTGTATGGTGGCACTGTAGATCTAATTGAAAAAAAAAAACAAGTTAATTTAGTAGTAGTATATTTATAAGGAGAAAAAATAAAAAAATAAAAATTACCTGGTCTATTTGAGTCATGCTTTGCAATTAAATTTTGTAAACCAAACCGAATAAATGTTGATTTTCCTATATTTGAGTTACCAGAAACAACAATTACAAGTGGTTCAACCTTTAATAATTCCTTATTAAAAATTAGTTTTGTTATAAATTTCATTATTTTCATTATATATTCATTTACAGCAGCATGAGTCTTAGTAGTATCTGGTGGTGGCAAAGGTTTGTTTAATCTATCAAGCGTTTTTGTGGGTGAGGCTATAGCTGCGAATTTTCGTGATATCCACATGTGTTGAAACGAAAAAAAAAAAAAAAAAAAAAAAAAAAAACGCTTATACAATTGTCAAAAACACCTTTTTTTTTTTCTTTCTTTCTTTCTTGTATATATAAAAGTGAGATAAAGAAGAAGAAAAAAGAGAGAATAATACTGACTGTTTTTATATATTTATTTATTTGTTTTTAAGGGGTGGGTTAGGGTAAAAAAAGAAAGAAAGAAAAAAAAAAAAAAAAAGAGGTCCTATTTTCATGTTTATTATTTTCTTTCTCTTCATTTCATTTCTCTCCTTATTGTTGTCATTTCTTTTTTAAGCAATATTGGCCAAATAATCCTTGACTTCATTCAAGCTTAATTTTCTAAATAATGGAATTTCCTTTCTTTCACCACCGTAAACACCAACAGTACTTGTACCAATAATACCAATCTCTAAACTATTTTCTGTCATTTGTCCTTCAAATCCTTCCTTGAGCTATATATATACATGTTAAAAAAAAAAAAATTCATGCAATTCATAAAATATTTTTTTTTTGTTGCTTACAGTTAAAATGGCTGTATGTACTGCATCTTCCAATTCCATCTCTTCATTATATCTCTTTTCCAAAAAAGTCTTTGCATTGATCATGTTCTTACCAATAGCACTGGCCTTCCAAGCAAAATAAGAACCAGTAGGATCAACTTGGTAAAGTGCGGGTCCACTAACTTCGTCATAACCTGCAATTAAAAGAGAAACACCAAAGGGACGTACACCACTACAGGAAATAAAAATCTGTCAATCACACATATATATAAACCTATATATATATTTACCCGCTTTGAGTATATTCTTGCATAACACCAGCAACTTCTTGAACAAGAATCTTTACTGGAGGCTCTTCCATATATAATCTTTTATATGCTTGTGCAGCTTTACGTGCTTTACTGACTAAAACACGGAAATCGGGTCCCATACCAGAATAAATCATACCAATGTTGGAACAGATGGTTGCTACTTTCTCAAGTGTAGAATCATCAACAAGGCTCGAAGCAGACTTTTTTTCTGTGGCAATAACAATACCGTTGGTAGCTTTTGATTGCTTTTAGTATATATCTTTAAAATTGAAAATGAGGTTGTTGTTTTTTTTTACCTTTGATACCAACACTGGTAACACCTTGAGATACAGCATTTAAAGCATATTCGATTTGAACAAGTTTTCCCGAAGGAGAAAATGTGGTAAGTGAGAAACTATATCGATCAGCCATTGAGATGTTAGTTAAAAAAAAAAAAAGAAAAAGGTATTTCAAATTTCAAAAAGAATACGCGTTCAATTCAAACACATTCGAAAATAAGCTGACTTACGTCACCCGTGCAATTGCGTTTAATGACTGGATTTTAATGCGCGCTCTCATTTATGTTTGTTTTAATAAAGGTGTGCCTGAATGGTATAACTTTCTTTTAGTGTGCAATAGTTTCATTGAGGAGGATTTTGTCAATTCTTTTTCAAGTAAACAAATAAAAAACATTATGTGTACACACATAAATAACCTAATCTTTCTCTCAAATTCTTAATGTCTTTTTCCTTTCTACAGAAGATCAAAGTAGTGCAAGTAGCCAACTCAAG
This sequence comes from Pilaira anomala, assembly GCA_025716855.1. Lineage (NCBI taxonomy): Eukaryota > Fungi > Mucoromycota > Mucoromycetes > Mucorales > Mucoraceae > Pilaira > Pilaira anomala. The sequence continues at coordinate 81,243 of JAIXMQ010000059.1, forward strand.
GAAGGGGAGATTTTTTTTTTTTATTGTATACACTTTTTCAATTATGATTGGATAAAAAAATAATTCAAAAACATCAAATTAAAAACGCTTCATTCTGTTTTTTTGATCATAGAAACGGTATCCAACAAAGAGCACACCGACGAGACCACCTGCACAAAGGATCTTGAAGAGCACAGAGAGAACACCACTACCACCACTAGTCACCTTCTTTTTATTTTGTTGATGGTTCACAAACTCTTTAGGAGCAGGAGGTAAAGATTTAGTAGTAACGGAGATAATATCATGGTTATCCGTGACTTCACCCGTATGAGCACTGAAGCCAAGATAGATTTGTTCAGGAAGTACAATCTCTTGCTTCTTGAAACATTGTTCCCATTCATCTTCGTTACGCCATACAAGTTCTAATTGAAGGAAGTTGTTCTTGTGGTAAGTTAATCTGGCACGCGTAGGGAATGCCTTTGCTCTAAAATCAGCCTAAAACATTGACACACATATTATTATTATCGTTTTCGAATTTCGCGTATTTTTTATATATATATATATATATACCTCACAACCAGCAAGTTCTTTATCACTACCGTCCTTATCGTTGTTGTATGATTGAGTACCATCACCGAGCATTGCCATAACATAAGGGAATGTATGACGCTATGATTTTTTTTTTGTATGAGTATCATGGTTCATAATCCCCAGTATACATAAAACTTACATGAGCTCTTTCGTTATCATAAGTATCAAAGAATACACCAAGACCTTCAAAGTTATCAACGGAACCAAATACAGGACCTTCTGTCATTCTTTGCTTTGTGAGCCACACTAAAAAAAAATATATCGTGTTAAGTTACAGAATAAGTAAAACAAAAAAATAAAAAAAACGTAGAGACATACTGGCAAAACCATCACCATACAAATGACCAGAAGCACCATCTACTTTAAATTCAACTTCAATTTGAAAGTTATCACCTATTAAAGGCTACAGAAGTTTTTTTTTTTTTGTAAGTAATTGTATGAAAAAAAGGTGTTGTTGTAATTTACCAAACGCGACCACAAGTAACCAAGTTGAGATTGTTTTGTTGAAGTTAAACGTATTTGATGGTTGGTATTGATAATAGTGTTTCCTGCAAAGTCAAACCATCTATTTTGAAGTTCATCATCTTTTTTTTTTTTTGTTAGCTTTTTGGTTTTCGGTTTTTTTGGTTTATGTATTACCGATATAAGGCATAGAGATAGAGTGAGTTCTCATGACTGCACCTTGTGCAAGTACTGTTGTACATGCTGCCAATGCAGAAGCGAGCACTACAAAAAGAGAACGCATTTTTTTTTTATCTTTTTGTCGTAAAAAAAAAAAAGAAAAAAGTTGGTAAAGTTAATTTGGTTTTTATACTTGAAAAAAAAAAAAAAAATTGGGCGGATACTCAAAGTAAACTCTCCAGGTCCAAAAGGAACTTCTTTTGGGTCAAATCAAATCCTAATAACATACCTCATATATTCTTTTCAATATTGCCTTTTTTTTTTTCTTTGATATCTTTTTATTTGTAACTACTTTAAACGATATAAAATACTATTAATGATGTTAGTTTATATGTTTGATGTTGCTATTTCGAAAAATAGGCGAGAAATGTTACAGTGAGAAGAAGAAACGGTGTTGTGAGTTTTTATAGTAATTCCTTTAGATCGATTATTTAATAAAAGTTTTAAATATTATAAAGCAACAATATACTATGAACTATTATATTGCTTTTTATGGTTAAAAATAGATGATTAATAAGCTATTAAAAAGCATAATAACTTTTTATACATATTTTTGTCATGTTAATGCTAAACGAAAAAAGAAAATTTTGGAGAAATTTTTTTTTAAAAGGTAAAACTAATCATTTGATGATTTATATTGATATCTTGTATCATAAGCACTCTGAACTACCATTATCATCTTTTTTTTTTTCGGAGGGGGGACAAATGAGAAATAGGTATAAAGCCGTTAGTTGATCAAGTCGTGAGCCGGGAGAATATTAATAATAGAGTAGATTCATACGGATATAGAAAATCATAGTAGATCAATAAAAGATGTTTGCAGTTCAAAATGATTTGAAAACATATGTTCGAAGAGGCCCATAGAACAATCAGGGTGATCATATAGACGAAATAGACAATTTCTCTAATTCCTTCTGTTGCCATATAGGGTCATCACTAGTACATCAGGTTTTAGAGCTACAAGGTCCTTCTCATAAGATTTTTTGCAGTAAGGGAGGATAATTGAATCATATGGAAAATCCAGTTCATTTCATGGTGCAAGTCATACCAAAGTAAAGTGAGCGAACGGATTATCTTTCCCGATTGCAGCGCAACCTCCGAAATGAAGCTTTCGATTTTCCCGCTTCGCTACTAGCTGACGGTCATCTTGCCCTAAATATTTCGGTTGGAATATTTTCCATACTAAACACATGCACAGAAAAAAAGCATAGTTGTTATGTATTGAGACCAGACAATGTGTCATTTTGCGATAAAATTACTAGAGTTCATGTATTATATGTACACGTTTCAAAGTTGCCCATATCTTAATAAAATCTCTACTTGTTTGGATAAAATATGTGATTAAAGCCGAGAAAAAGATAGCATTGGTAGGAAAGGTTCATGGCTTAGATTTGATGGGAAAAAAGAAAGGAAGAGAGAGAAAAAGAAAGATAAAAAAAATTATTTATACATGATGAAGTCGGCAATAATAATCAAGTAGTTATTGTAAGCTCAAGTAACTTAATTCATTACTGCAGAACACGTTTCTAATGATTTCAATATCATAGGATATTTATACATAACACATATAATTTATTTTATTATTAAAATTCCATATGATTGAACATATCAGTCCGTAACTGCGATCAAATGTCTGTTGTAAAAATAAAAGAAGAATAAACATTTTTTTGTAAGAATCAAAATCATATTTTGTATGTTTACACAAATCAGAGAACTTTGTAGCAATATTATACGGATGAGGTTAATAATCTGCGTAGGAGCGTATAAGTCTACTATATACTTAAACAGCTGCAACAAGGAGAAAGTAAATTGTAAAACTATCCTTGGTGCTTCTCACTTATATAATATACATATACATATATATAGTTATTTGATAAGTATATGTATTAGATATGTACATTAAGGTATGGGACTGATTCTTTTAATGTCTTTTACTTTTACCAGCGCATTATTTCACTATATCTGCACACTGGAAGTAACACTGACAATATGCGAGCTTTTTACATTATAGGTATCTTTAGGAAAGCTTGAAGTGTAGGCTTTTTTTAAAAAAAAAAAATACGTGTATATGTACTATGTATTTTAAAACATAATTTTTAGTAACTAAATGTTATTTTTTATTATCTTATTATTTATTTGGTGTCTTAATTTATCAACTTTAAAGTGTACAGATTATTTTATAAAAGTTCATCTTTAATACTTTGGGCTAGAAACAAGATACATGTTATTTTCTTTGTAATGTAATCTTCGAGAGAAGAGGTCCGGGCAATGTTGCACACCTGTCTGCAATCATTAGGTTTCTTGTGAGAATCAATTCTTTTAGGACAGTTGTAAATTCTAGTATGATAACTTATACTAATTACAAATTGTTTGTTGGCTTCTGTAAATTGGACTATGAACAGTCGAACTATAGACACTACTATTCGAAAAGTTTTTGAGTTCTTCTTCTTTGACAAGTTCATAAATACATTCTTTTGCCTTTGCTGCCTCATCGATCTTTGTGCAGCCATATTTGGAAGTTGATAAAAATCTGTCTCGCGTTTTAAATTTTCCATGTGACGGTCTTTCATGCTGAAATCTCCACAGTACGAAAGTACAATAACTATGTTTAAAGAGGATACCTAATATAAACCTAATATAAATAAGACATTATCTAATAGCAAAACAAATTTGAGTAATCAGTAAACATGAGGTAATAGAAATTTTTGGCGTAGTCTTTTTCCCAGGCAGCTATTTTTTTTTTTCCTTGTTCTCTTCTTTAACTATACAACATTGCTGCAATGAATAACAATAATACCAACGAGAATGCACCTGAGCAACCACAAAGAGGCTCCATTATAAATAACATAATAACCTCCATCGCTAATCCAAAACAGACAGCCATTAATCTTTATAATACATACGTTGCCAATGTTACTTTCAGACGAAATACAGAATCAAGAAACAAGCCAGAACGTAAAATTAAAAACGCGGTCTCACAAATGAAAAGACGCTTACAAGTTCAAGGAAGAGTCTTGACTGATTCCAATCGTGGTACTGAAGTAACGGATAAGGGAACTCAAACTGATGGTGATGTTTCATATGAAAAAAAGGCCAAGCGAAGAGTCAGTTTCGCAACTCCAGAATCAACTATCATTATCGAACGTCCTTCGAAAAAGTATAAAAAATCAATACCTTCAACTACAAATTCTATCTTATCCCCAACTTTGATACCGACTCATGCTGAATCATCAACTACATACAATATTGGACCTATTTCTCCATTTTCTATGCCCTACCAGTTACCTATTACTCAAAACGCTTGTGAAGCTACTTCATCATCACATATTCAATCAGGTTTTTCAGTTACCCAGCATACTCATGAATCTAATTCATCACCTGTACAAGCTACACTTCATACTGGATCATCTCCTATTCAACACATTGATGAATCTATATCACCTCAAGTATCTGCATATGAACCAAGCCTTTCACCTGTTCAATCCTGTTATGAACAAAACTCTTCACATGCTCAATACATCTATGAACAAATATCTTCACCTGCTGAAGCTAACTCTGAATCTATCTATAACGCTAGATTTAATCATGATCCGGAATACTCAGAACCTGGCACTCCTTTTGTTCAACAAGCTTCTGAACATAGCCCTCCACCAGAGGAATCTGACCTTGAGGATTATTATATGGAAGCTAATCGTGAACTGGATACTTCTCTTGGCGAAACATCTTTTGAACATAACCCTTCACCAGAGGAATCTGGCTTTTATGCTGGTTATGAGAGAGGATACTTGAATGCTGCTCATGAACTTTATGCTTCTCTTGATGAAACATCTTTTGAATATGGCCCTTCAACAGAGGAATCTGACCTCGAGTATTATTATATGGAAGCTAATCGTGAACTTGATGCTTCTCTTGGTGAAACATCTTTTGAATATGGCCCTTCGCCAGAGGAATGTGGCTTTTATTCTGGTTATAAGAGAGGATACTTGGATACTACTCGTGAACTTGATGCTTCTCTTGGTGAAACACCTTTTGAACATAGTCCTTCACCAGAGAGATCTGACGTGTATTGGGATTATATAAGAGGATACTTGGATGCTGCTCGTGACTTTGATGCTTCTCTTGGCGAAACACCTTTTGAAAATAGCGCTTCACCAGAGCATTCTGACTTTAATATTGATTACATGAAAGGATATTTGGAAGCTGCTCGTGACATTGATGGTGCTCGTGACCTTATTGCTTGTCTTCATGACATCTTTTGAACGCAGCCTCTCGCCAATCCAATAATTTAATACTGAATTTTGTACCTATGAACCAGGATATTTTGTAATTCAACCTACTCAAGAATTTGGCTCCCCCTTGTTCAATCAGCTTCTGAACATGATTCTTCACCAGTTCAATCTAACTTTAAAGATACCCATAATTCATAGTACACCCATTTTAAAGAAAACTTAACATGTTTTAAATAAAAAGTTTTTTTGTCAAATTTCCCAACGTTTTTTCTTTTTGCCGATTCGTGCCCTTCTACTGACTATATATATGTAAATATTTTTTTCACAGTGTGCGTTTTTTTTTTTATAAAATATTATTATTCAAAGAATGGCAGTAATGGTTGAATAAGAGCTAACTAAAACTATTAAAATATGTACAAGTGCCCAAAGAAAGAGTATCCGTGTTGACAAGACAACAAAAACCTGCATTATATACAACTGAAAGGGCTACTCCCATAATACTTCCCGTCACAAACGATGTGATTTCTCCTCCCAATACAAATACAAATAGAATTGTCAACATTTAGATTATCTCATGTATATAAAACAGCACTGAATTGGCCTTCATTGTACTAGCTATTTGGACCTGGGTTTGATCCTCTCAACTTGATTGCAGATATACCTCATTCCTTATATTATCTTTCAGGTATAAAATAAAAAAAGACAAGTTCTTCAAAAACCTATTTGAATTCTAGACATTTGGAGGCTTTCGATTGTATCTATTTACTAGCAGGTAGCAAAACAAAAGGAAGTGTTGATTATAATTCATATCTGAGTCGTAAATCTTTACAGGCATTTGGGCTACTTTGCAGTGTTAGCAGAATCAAGGACGTTAAAATGGTACATTATATTAAAAAAAAAGGTTGTTGGAGGAGGAGATAAAGGGGTAGATATTTCTTTCTCACTCGGAATAAGCTGGAACATGATTTATTCGACACCACAAGATGTATTTTCTTGGAGTACCTGTATAATTAAAACAGGTAATCTGTTATGGCCTGACCATATCAAACACTGTAGTTATGTAAGTTCAATTACTGCTTGCTTTTTTTGTGCACAAAGTTACGGAGTAATCAAAAGAAATTTGGTTTAAGAGAAATAAATCGAATGACCCAAGTATCCTTTTTAGCCAAAATATACGTATATAATATGTCAATCCTAACCACCTTTTTTTATCCCCGTATATATTAATATGAATGAAGTTTATAATATTCATCAACACAGTCATTATGTTTTTATTCATAAGTTGAAATATCAAATACGTATATTATTACTTTAGTAAAGATTCTACTTAAGAGCTAGAAACTGGAGGAATAAATTGTAAGATAGGCTCAAATATGGCAGGAACATATGAAAAGATTAGGAGGGAAGAATTGGTACGTTGAATATTATATTAATGCAAGGAAATATCAGTATTTAATGTAGGGCATCTTGTTTAAACTTTAGCATAAGCGACTACGTTATCTACGATAAACAAGAGAAAGGAATACATAGTATATTGGGAGCATACAAAAATTTCTAAAGAAATACCTGGGTCAGCTTAAACAACGGAAGAATAAAGATCACGTAGTAATCGATAACTTTATTGAAAAAGTATATCTCGCCTTCAAAAAAGGAAATAGCAACTGGAATAAAGATTATTTAATCTTGGAGCAAGTAGTAATAGAGTTTATTTGTTTATTAGCAGATAGTGTGACAGGTGATGAAAAGCCAATCGAAAGTGTTGATTCGCTTCATTATATATATGTAGTCCCAAGTATGTGGGAATATGAAATAAGAGAAAAACTACTTTGTCCTGTTTTCGTAAAATCTGGTCTCATCTTCAAAATAGATCACAAAGACAGGCTTTTATTTCTTTCGGATGTAGGGTCATTATTTTGCTTTACACAATGCGATATATAGACCGTGGAAAAACTTATTTCTGGACACTGTATAAAGTAAGTGACCATTATACACTATGTACTTAATATTTTTGGAATTAGCACAACATCATCAATAAATTTGGATTTAATAGGGCCCCATTTGTCAATATAATTCGCATGAACATGTGTATACAAATTTACATACATATAGTCAGTGCACTCATTTTTTTGATCATGTGCATATAATATCTGTCAAATTCTGCTGCATATGTCAAAAAAAAAAAAAAAAAAAAGAGATGCCAGTGAAAAGGGGAAAAAGAAATAGATATCACAAACAAGTTTATATATGATCCTCTTTAAATAATATGATGAATAACTATCATCATTTGATATTATTGTATTAGTCTTTTGCTTTATTAGTACAACCAAGTAAATCATTGTCTAGTAGGCGCTCACTAGTTCCAATGTGAGAGAAGATTATCAGCAATTTTAAAAAGAAAAAAAAAGAAAAAATAATTAGGTTTTTAACAATATAATTTTATTTATTTTGTTGTTGTTTTGTTGTTGTTGTTGTTTGCTGTTGTTGTTGAAACAAAATTGGATCCAGAGGCCTTGAATTGGTCCAAGACCTCCTTCTCCGCATCTTCTATATTTTTTAACAACACCCTAAGAAAAGGGTGTTCCTCCAAACCACCAGGAGCCGTGTTACATAATTGAACAAAAGCATCCCGCTTTTCAGCGAGATGCTCTTTAATAACCAAAAGTGGTTCTTCTTCTTCTTCTGCTTCTTCTGCTTTCTCTTCTTCTCCTTCTTCTTTCTCTTCTTCTCCTTCTTCTTTCTCTTCTTCTCCTTCTTCTTCTTCTTCTTCTATTAGATATAGTTTAGTTTTTTTGTGTGAATATATAAAAACATATAAATATGTATATTACCTTTAAACAAATCATTTTTTGTTTCTTCTTTTAAACAAGCCTTGCCGCAGCAGAGGGCTTTACGGATTAAACAATCCACGTGGTTATCATAAGCCACGAGGATTAAGAAGAGTGCTTGGAGCAAAAAGAACGCAGTGCGTTCTTTTTCGGTGACGATGCTTTTGTACATACTAAGAGGAAGTAGCAGTAGTTGATTCATTGTGAATTTAAGATAATCGATAGAGAAAAAAGGAAAAAGATATTGCTTCTTTTTATATTTTTCTTTTCTTTGGTTGTTTATGCTTTATCGTATTCGGGTCCCGGTATTTCCTCTATCTATTCTAATTCTATTGGCTCTCAGATTAGGGAGTAATTTTTAGTTCAACTCGCGTGAAAATATATCACATCAAAATCATGCGACGGAATTCAATAAAAAGTAGATAATTTGAATATCTTATCAGCATTACTTGAAGTATTCCCTTTCTTTGAAATCCTAATCGGGTCTTATGCCATCACGCCTAGAACCATCTTAAAGATTAGTTGCGTAACAACCTTTTCGTTTTTAGGGGGTGTGTGAAGGGAAAAACTCAATCTGAATTTGAAACCAGACGGCGCTTTTAGAGAAATGCCCATACTGAATTTGAAAAAGGAGGGGCTGTGTACATACGTACAATATGTAAACGAAAACAAAAAAGACTTCACCTTATCCTAACATCATAAATAAAGCATAGTTACAGAAATCTTCTTCTAGTTCTTCAAATCAAATGTATAAAACGTCAATATTTTTTTCGTATCTTTTTTTTCCTATATCTAATTATTATTTTAAACATGTACATACAATCAACATACAGCTAATTTGAAGTATGAAATTACAGAAAAAGAAGGCATTGCGTTCTGCTTCTTTTGTTTATGCTTTTTACTATCATTTGTTATGGTTACCATATCAGTTGTTACTTTAAAAAAAAACCCTCTGCTTCTGCACGGTTTGGTGTAAAAAAAAAAAAAAAAAAAATATTAATTGGTTGGGCTTGCCCACTGTAGGTATGTATTAAATATATATTGATAGCTACAATTCATTATAACATAAAAAGCTAGTTATCTTTCATATCACCACTTTACTACTATATATAATCAATAATAATATTATCCAAACTTAGATTCAATATCGTGCGAGATTATGTATTTTACACACCTGTACTTTTTTGTACCTAAATAAAAATCTTTTATAAAACATAGTAAAATTTGAGAGTGTTTTTTAAGAAATTGACCCTCGCATAAAAAAAATTACAGAAAGCAGTGTACATATAGGCTAAGACTTTTGTTATATAAAGCAGGTTTTTTATAGAGTACATCACTAATACTTATTATATTGCCTTGATTGTAAAAATATGAAGTATATTAATCTTACTTAAACATATTTGAATCATTTCAGACAAAAAAATGTTACTTGATTTGTAGACATGGGAAAAGATTTGTGTAGCTGGTTTATTTATGATATCAAGATCACATATGAAGTTGTCCCCTTAAGCGGAATTTTAACATACTTGAACTCCATAAATATACATGTATTCTTTTTTTTTTTTTTGTATTAATTCACATGCTTTTATTAAAATAATGAAATTATTAGCTAGTGTCTATAAGTTCATGAGAATTAGCAGCCGTAGTGGGATAGTGGGAAAGAGAATAATTATATAAAGAGTCAGCTAGAACGTTGGACCAAGACGTGTTGTCAAGATCCACATCCAGTGGTGGTGCCAGACGATTTCTAATACGATTCCTAAAGAAAGTAGGACAGCCTCATCGATTAACTCACCAGTCTCATCGTGTAATGAATAAATGGAAAGCCAAACTGACTCTGGAGTTGGGAACTTAGCAGTTAGCTGTAAGGCTGCTAGTTGAGATTCCCAAAAGGACCACTTGTGAAAGCACGAGACAAAGAGGTGTTGTATGGTCTCGGACTCAGACTTGCATATTTGGCACAGTGAAGAAGACCATAATTGAGAATTCCACCGGAATAAAGTTGCTTGAAAGCCAATTTTATTTTGAAGTAACCGCCACCAAATGGTGACCACCTTGTGAGGCAGAGAGAGAGAGAGAGAGAGAGAGAGAGAGACCAAAAGAATTCCCAGAGGTCAGGAGAAAGATAGTTACTAAGGATAGCGTACGGGACAGGGACTTTACCTGACCTGGTGACCTTCAAGTAACCCAGTTTCTTTTTATGACGTTGGAGTTGTACATATAACCGGAATAAACCATTAGAAATACGACGAATGGGGAGTACTTTGAAGGAATTAAGACAAAGCACCCAATGGTCACAGCTAGGCACCCATTCAGATCCTGTGGCTGCAAAAGTTGATTTGGTATTAGAGGAATTGGAAGTCGAAGGCACAAGGTAGGCTGAGGCATCCCGGGGCATGAACCGTTTTAGTGGCGAAGACCAAGATATACCACTATTAGTAGATTCAAGCTGACGGTATATACATGCAGGTAAACTTGGTTTAGGTATTTAGAAAAAAAAGTTGGTGTTGCCCATCTTATTGTTAGAGGTATAACACAGGATTGATCAATGACAGGCTTCATACAGGTTCTTTATAATTCTTTATTTGTTAGTTGATTTTAAGAAATAATATTAACTCTTGAGATTCTTGTAGTAAAATAAAATGGAAGTGAATTAAAAGCCACGATTGAAGGCAAGAAATAAATTTTCACTCTAAACTATTTAACGTAACGAAAAATTCATCTTTATAGACAAGCTAGTTTTTATTATCAATAAATAAACAAGTTTTAGGCTAGTTTCAAGTTAGCAGAAAAGAATAGTAGAACTATATTTTTGTGTATTTGGTTTTTTTTTTTTTTAAAAAAAAAAAAGTCAATTATAGACAATTGACAAGAACATTTAGACGACACCATATTTACTCTTAACAGAAACAAAAGCAGCGTTAATTTGAGAAGCATAGGAGTTGGCAGTTTGCAAGTAAGAGGGAGGATCAAGAAGAGTCTTATCAATTAAACATGTGTTTAAAGTACGAGTTTGAGTATCCAAGTTTTTAATGTCGTTCTTGACAATGGTAGGAGCCAAAAGAATTGCATCAAATTGGGGTTTCTTGACTTCAATAGCTCCCAAAGTACCTGTGATTTGAGGAATGAGGTTACTGACAGTGGAAAGAACAGCATCGGCTTTTCAAGAGTGATAGTATGAGTATCAACACAACAATCAACACCAGCCTTCTTAAGCTCTACCTCAAGGGCTTGCTCTAATTGATGGATAGCCGTAGCACCAGGGTAACCAGCAGCAGAGGTAAAGATATTAACCTATATTTCGAATATTAATATAAATGCACTTTTTAATATACATGGCTCCTTTTTTTTTCTGATTATATGCGTATTATATAATATTGGTAGTGTTAAAAAAATATGTACTTCATAGCTTCTCACGAAATCATTGGATATAAAACAAAACAAAATAAAATCAATAATCAATTCATTATTAATAGAGATATCTTTACTGGTAACAGTCTCGATACAAGCTTAGCTATCTTGGGTTGGGATAAGAACGGCTATGTATTACTAGCAAAAACACATGACTTATCTATCAATATTAAATAGTAATGTTATATAACCTATAAACAAAAAATAAAAAAATAACATTGTTGGAATAAGATTAGTTATCCCAAAAACTGACAATTCAATCCCGAAACTAGGAAAATATATCAGGACATTCAAGATACATATAAAAAGATGACTATTATTTTAATTTAAAGAGTTCTAAATGTTTTATTTTACTTAATAAATCAACCAGAAGTCTTTCTCATTATGGACTGATTGTCCTTAAGTAACACTCACTCAATATATGAATGAAATATATGAGGATACTTGTAAATGTTTTCATAGATCCAAGCTTGAAAAGATGTCCAATCTCTTGAAGAAAAGAAGCGATACCACAGGGTGGGGTAATCAATGGAATCAAGCATCCCACCACCCAGTCTTCTTCATTTTTGGTGTTGGTGTTAAAGAAATCTTCATAGTCGTCTGCATCATCCTCGTTGAAAAATGCAGCCTGTCTGGTGAGGGTAGGAGGAGGAAGACAGGCTACATATGATGACGGAGTTGGAGAGGCCGGAGGAGGAAGAGCTGGAGGAGAACGAGAAGAAGAAGAAGATGGTACCACTTTGCGGCGTTTGTCATTGAAAAAGAGGTCATTACCTCTTTTTCTTTTGCCTAAAAAAAAAAAAAAAAAAAAAAAAAAAAAAAAAAAAAAAAAAAAAAAAAAAAAAAAAAGATGAGCTATCAAACCTTGTTTTAACGGAGAGTGTATTATTACCTAAGGAATTACTGTACCTCTCTATTTAAGGCTGAAAAAAAATCAGACTTTTGTGGCCTTAAATCGTAACATGGCCAAAAATTTCAGAAAATTGCGGCCTTAAATCGGAAACGGCCTTAATAACCATTCATGTTTTTACCACTTCTCCATCCGAAAGCACCTTCAACAGACTCAATGACTTGATCCGTCTTCGTTAAACAATTCAAGATAAAAACCAAATTGAACGGCCTTCTTAAATAGAGCGAGTACTGTAAAGTTGTAATTGCCTGTGCTGTTATCATGTTATTAAGAGAGAGACTCTTGGTGTGTAAGTAGATTGAATTAAACATAATAAAATCAACGCTAAAAAATAAAGTAGTAAAGAGTAAGGAAGAAAAATTAACTGAAAAGGAATCGTAATAAAACCTTGTATACAGGTAAACATAACTGTTTTTAGATAAATAACGACTGTCCAAATTAAGTGGGTGATTCTTAATAAGGCAATCCAAAAATACAATCAGCTTTCGACTCCATATTGTTTACAAATGAAAGAATGAAAAAAAAAAATAATAAAAGTAAAAATGCGTCAGCAACTAATTGATTGTGTTATTTGGATTTTGAAACGTCATCATGTGATACGTATCAATGCATCTATCTTTAAGGGAGACTAAAATAGCGATAATAAGACACTAGTCTAACAAAATCAATTGATAATGGCTGCATGGATTATCAGCAATATGTTTCAATCTGGAACTTACTCTTTTTGGACTTGTCTTTCCTCCTATTCACCTGTTAAAAAAAAAAGCGAGATCAAAAATATGTGCCTCTCGTTCACGACTTCAAGCTTTATTATGTACAAATCTCATTTAAGCCTTCAGACGTGAAGTAATGTATAAAAAATCTATTTCTCCATGGCTTTCGTTTCTGCATAGACTTCCTCTTACTTTCACTTTAATAAAATATACTTACAGATAAATATGCACTCATAAATAATCTTTTTTCTGTGACACGAATAGAAGATTGTTGTTAATTATTTTGACAGGCTCATTAAGACAAACGAGCTTCTTTACAAAAAAAAATAATATAAAAAATACATCTAATTTTCTTTATACAATAATATACTTGATAATAAGTATGATATATTGAAGTTTATATTTGTTTTTATGTATTATTTATTTCAAATCTGTATTTTTTTTTTTTTTTTTGCCGATTGGTTTTTGTCAGTTTATACTCAGGCTTCAGCCAACCTGTGAAAAAGTATTAACAATATAATTAAATCATGCTGCTATGTAATCACATGCTGTTATTAACGCTATCTTTCCTAATCAAGTAGGATGGGAAAAAAACTTTTTTTTTTTTTTTTTTTTTTTAGCAAGTGTTTATATTGCTTGGAAAATAACAAATATTAGCATCTATACATTTAGAAAAGTGATGAATATATTTTTACAACATGTTAATTAACTAAGAGAAGAGAGGCTTCTTCATATACGTTTTTCGAAAAAAAAAAAAAAAAAAAAAAAAAAAAAAGAGGGTAGAGTGGTTACACTCGGCAGTAAATTATAATTTGTTACATGACATGTCAAAGTGTTTACTTTTAATATGTGTAGCTTGTACATGGTACTTTTTTTTTATGAGCTAGTGTGAGAACCTCTTAACCCATTACCATTTGTAATCAACTTGGCGTCATATAAACAAGAAAAATTTTTTACTTGTTAATCTTTTGTAAACAACTTAATGTGTATATAAACAATTTTTTTTTTTTCACTTGATTACTTTTTTTCTTCTTCTTTACCGTTTTATTATATTTTTTTTTTTTACTTTTAGTTTATAACGCTTTATTCACTGTTACATACCAAAAGCTCTATCTAAACAACATGTCAAGCAATCACACAATTAATGCCTTAGGTAATAATGCACTCTCTGTTAAAACGAGGTTTGATAACTCATCTTTTTTTTTTTTTTTTTTTTTTTTTTTTTTTTTTTTTTTTTAGGCAAAAGAAAAAGAGGTAATGACCTCTTTTGTAATGAAAAACGCCGAAAAGTGGCATCCTCTCCTTCTCCTTCTCCTTCTCCTTCTTCTCGTTCTCCTTCTCCTTCTTCTCGCTCTCATCTACCATCAGTGCCAACTCTTTCTCCTCCGGCCTCTCCGACTCCACCATCATATGTAGCCTGTCTTCCTCCTCCTACCTCACCAGACAGGCTGCATTTTTCAATAGGAAGATGCAGTGACGATGAAGACTTCTCAACGATGAGAAGATGGGTGGAGGGCGATTGATCACGCTTGCTCCACCCCACACCAATCATTCCACCACCCCTCTCCGCCACCTACTCTTCTCCACCGCCTACCTCACCATCGCCACCCTTATCCCCGGTGGCGTCACCATCACCACCGCCCGCTTCCCCCTCATCCTCACCACCGCCTGCCTCACCATCACCACCGCCCGCTTCTCCCTCACCTTCACCGCCACCCGTTTCCCCCTCACCTTCACCTCCACCCGCTTCACCTTCACCACCACCCGCCTTTCCTTCACCACCAGCACCAGCAACACCATCACCACCACCAGTTGCACCCGAACCAGTAGCATCACCTGAACCATCGGTCTCATACGATGCGGATGGAGACGTAATAATGATTGAATGTATGCCATTAATTTGTAATGATTATGGAGGAGTGGATGAACTTATTAATGGTTTTACTTCTCTCGTTATTACCGACCCATCTTCATTGTATTTGACTGATGGGGATGGTGACATTATTATGTACGATTGTATGACTTCTACATACATTCATTATTAGTCAATACATCGTACATAATAATACTGGTTGTTCCAAGAATCTCTCTCTCTCTCTCTCTCTCTCTCTCTCTCTCTCTCTCTCTCTCTCTCTCTCTCTCTCTCTCTCTCCCTCCCTCCCTCCCTCCCTAACTACCTAAAAAATCCCCCCTGGTGGGTCCCTCATGATTACTAAAGATTTGGTGGCCTGATTACTTTAAAACAATCAAGTCTTTATTATGTGAACTGGTAATTTAAATGCTTTCCATTATATTATTCAAAATATTAATCGTGATAAAACTTATTCAGGTTACAATGGTGCAAGGAGTAAAACGCAGTCTCTGAACCCCGCTTCATCAAAATGGCCTCCATTTTTTTTTTTCCAAGTCTACTTTTGTAAAGTGAATTGGGTTAAAAGCTATGCAAATTGAAGTATACCGTTTGGAAATCACAAAAGTTTACAATATCATCTTTAGATTTTATGTCCAACTAAAATTGACAGTCTAAACTCTTATCCAAGAAGAAGGTTACATGTTGTACTAAATGAATAATAAAAAAGAAATATTGGTCAAATGTCTAGTGTCACGAATTTCCTTAAGATCTACCAGTTACAATGACAAAATGTCGGTTATTAGAAGATACATAGTGTATAATATTGATAACATATTATCA
Source organism: Pilaira anomala (assembly GCA_025716855.1). Taxonomy (NCBI): domain Eukaryota; kingdom Fungi; phylum Mucoromycota; class Mucoromycetes; order Mucorales; family Mucoraceae; genus Pilaira; species Pilaira anomala. The sequence continues at coordinate 97,274 of JAIXMQ010000059.1, forward strand.
AGCAATAATAGTATGATACAAAAATAAAATCTATTTTATAAAAAATTACCAGCCAGACCTTTATTGTACTTACAGTCACAGGTCATAAAGAATGATCATAAATTATATATTTTTGAAGCTCAAACAATAAATGCTTTTTTCGTTTCTCTATAAAATGTCATAAATCAGATAATATGCCTTCAAAACTTGAAAAAACAAAGATTAGGTTGTTTAATAAAAGAAAATTAAAAAAAAAAAAATTAGAGAAATTAATATCTAGTAACATCGCCTTTAGCAGTTATAACTGCCCTACATCTTCTGGGCATACTTTCGTAAAGGCCCTCAATGTATTCGACCGTCATTTCTGACCAAGCTTCTTTTAACTTCTCCTTTAAATCTTCGATATTACTAATATCATCTTCTTATCTCTCATCCTACGAGACAGCTCAGCCCAGAAATGTTCAATGGGATTAAGATCTGGACTTTGAGCAGGCCAGTTCTCCATCAATGTCATCGAATGACTATTCTTCTACCATGTGGCAAAGGTGCCTTTATGACAGGGCGTGTTATCTTCTTGATAGATGTAGGGACCCTGATCAAGTGGAGGCAAGTCAAACATGAAAGGAAGAAGTTTTTCATCCATAACTCTAATATATTCGTCCTGGTCCATATTTCCTTTAATAAACTCTAAAGGAGAGTATCCTCCATACCAGATACATGCCCAAATCATGACACTACCGCCCCCAAACTTAACTGAACGCAATACGTGGCAAGAGTAGTACCGCTCACCAATTTGTCGCAAGACGTGAGGAGGTCCTCATTACCATGGACTCTGAATCTAGATTCATCGGACCAAATGACTCTCTTCCATTGCTCTTCTGTCCAATGTACGTGCTCTTTGGCCCAGGCAAGTCGTCTTTGTTTCTGATAGTCGTTTAGCAAGGGTTTGGTAGCAGGAGTACATGACTTAAAACCAAGTTCCTTCAACCAACGCTTCACAATTGACACTGATCGCTCTTGGTTAAGTGATCTTAATTCACGTTGAAGATCCGCAAATGTTTTAAATGGGTCCCCTCTTATTATAATCTCTAAATGACGAGCTGTGTGCTCATCCAAGTTACTAGGTCTTCCAGGACTCGTTCTCTTTACTGGAGTGTTGGTTTTAGCCACTCTTTCAACAGCATTTTGGACTGTAGCGCGCTTTTTATTAACGATGGTGCTAATGGCTGCTTGTGTGAATCCGAGCTCCTGCAAATAGTAAACGGCTCCTAATTTCATAAGTTCAACTTCACTTTCAGATCCGTTAGGATCTTTTATTGCTTTAGGTGTAATTTCGAAAACTTTAACCATCTTTTGCTTATACTTACTATTTAAAAAATAAACAAGATATGAAATTTTTATTTAAAAAAAAAAGAAAAATGATCATTGATTCGTGATGGACTGCTTTCGTAACTTTTGTGCTTTATTTTTTTTATTTTTATTTGTTCCCCGTAGTCAGTCAAGTATAAAGCACCTAACATCGGTGGAAACTTTATTCTTTTTTTTTTTCTTCTCTTTATATATATTTACCTCATCTTTACTTTTGATTACTTTTAATTTTATACTTATTGGTGCCAACCTGTAGTGGTAATGTCATTCCCCTATGTATTTGCGTTATATATATTTTACTAGCTGTCCCTTAGTTGAATCATTAGGGGTATTCAGACCAATTTGTGCTAAAATCGTGCAAAATTTAAAATAATATGATTGGTTAAAATAAATTTGTCAGATTTTTAAAATTGAACGCCTAAAACGTAAAACAAATCTTAGTTTAATTTGCATTTTCGTACAAATTATGCGTCATGTCAAAATAAATATGTCGTTATAACAACTAGATTACTTTCTTATTTTTCCTTTTCTCTTTTATATCTGTGTATAATTTTCTCTTTTATAATATAATAACAATAAAAACAACCAAACAGCAATATCGTACAATGCCCAGAGTTTTCCCAAAATCCAACTTGATAAAGTCCTTGAAGAAAAGTGAAAAAGAAACAAAGGTACTTGTCAAATCCTACATGGAAACATTGCAACGTCTTGTTACTGATAATTCTAAGCGTCGTACACTATACAAGATATTGATAAATGTATGTAAAGATCACATTAAGAGTCATTTCACTAGAACTCGAAATCCACCAAGTAATCCGTAGGAGATTGCTGGTTACGCTCGCTGACGGGTTTATCCCAATTAATGTATGTTTTGCTAACATTGTTTTTAGGAACTACCCCGATTCGTCTACCCTTTCCTTTATCACGTCTGTTTTGTTCAATAGCAGTAATAGTATTAGTTTTTTTGGATAGGACGTTGGTTGGCCATTTTTATATAGATTCAAGATATAGTTAAATACAAAGTATGGAAATTAAAGAAGAGTAGGAACAGAAAAAAAAGTTTATTCACTTAAGAAACTAATTGCATAATGAAAGATTTACATCATCTGTCAACTAAAAAATTGAACTAAAATTCAATTTTTTTTGCATTTGGGGTGTTCAGACCCAAATTAATTTTATTGGCTAACGTAAATTTGTCAGATTTTAGCACAAATTGGTCTGAATACCCCTATTATTTTAAAATAAAAAGTATTGTTATATTTAAGCTCAGGTTTTATTTCGACTCAAGTCAAGTCTTATTTGTGTGCTCAAGTAACGTCACATAAATCATCATTCTTTATGACCTGTGATTGTATCAGCGCATTACCTCACTATATCTATACACTGGCAGTAACATTGACAATATGCGAGCTTTTTACATTATAGGTATCTTTAGGAAAGCTTGAAGTGTAGGCTTTTTTTAAAAAAAAAAAATACGTGTATATGTACTATGTATTTTAAAACATAATTTTTAGTAACTAAATGTTATTTTTTATTATCTTATTATTTATTTGGTGTCTTAATTTATCAACTTTAAAGTGTACAGATTATTTTATAAAAGTTCATCTTTAATACTTTGGGCTAGAAACAAGATACATGTTATTTTCTTTGTAATGTAATCTTCGAGAGAAGAGGTCCGGGCAATGTTGCACACCTGTCTGCAATCATTAGGTTTCTTGTGAGAATCAATTCTTTTAGGACAGTTGTAAATTCTAGTATGATAACTTATACTAATTACAAATTGTTTGTTGGCTTCTGTAAATTGGACTATGAACAGTCGAACTATAGACACTACTATTCGAAAAGTTTTTGAGTTCTTCTTCTTTGACAAGTTCATAAATACATTCTTTTGCCTTTGCTGCCTCATCGATCTTTGTGCAGCCATATTTGGAAGTTGATAAAAATCTGTCTCGCGTTTTAAATTTTCCATGTGACGGTCTTTCATGCTGAAATCTCCACAGTACGAAAGTACAATAACTATGTTTAAAGAGGATACCTAATATAAACCTAATATAAATAAGACATTATCTAATAGCAAAACAAATTTGAGTAATCAGTAAACATGAGGTAATAGAAATTTTTGGCGTAGTCTTTTTCCCAGGCAGCTATTTTTTTTTTTCCTTGTTCTCTTCTTTAACTATACAACATTGCTGCAATGAATAACAATAATACCAACGAGAATGCACCTGAGCAACCACAAAGAGGCTCCATTATAAATAACATAATAACCTCCATCGCTAATCCAAAACAGACAGCCATTAATCTTTATAATACATACGTTGCCAATGTTACTTTCAGACGAAATACAGAATCAAGAAACAAGCCAGAACGTAAAATTAAAAACGCGGTCTCACAAATGAAAAGACGCTTACAAGTTCAAGGAAGAGTCTTGACTGATTCCAATCGTGGTACTGAAGTAACGGATAAGGGAACTCAAACTGATGGTGATGTTTCATATGAAAAAAAGGCCAAGCGAAGAGTCAGTTTCGCAACTCCAGAATCAACTATCATTATCGAACGTCCTTCGAAAAAGTATAAAAAATCAATACCTTCAACTACAAATTCTATCTTATCCCCAACTTTGATACCGACTCATGCTGAATCATCAACTACATACAATATTGGACCTATTTCTCCATTTTCTATGCCCTACCAGTTACCTATTACTCAAAACGCTTGTGAAGCTACTTCATCATCACATATTCAATCAGGTTTTTCAGTTACCCAGCATACTCATGAATCTAATTCATCACCTGTACAAGCTACACTTCATACTGGATCATCTCCTATTCAACACATTGATGAATCTATATCACCTCAAGTATCTGCATATGAACCAAGCCTTTCACCTGTTCAATCCTGTTATGAACAAAACTCTTCACATGCTCAATACATCTATGAACAAATATCTTCACCTGCTGAAGCTAACTCTGAATCTATCTATAACGCTAGATTTAATCATGATCCGGAATACTCAGAACCTGGCACTCCTTTTGTTCAACAAGCTTCTGAACATAGCCCTCCACCAGAGGAATCTGACCTTGAGGATTATTATATGGAAGCTAATCGTGAACTGGATACTTCTCTTGGCGAAACATCTTTTGAACATAACCCTTCACCAGAGGAATCTGGCTTTTATGCTGGTTATGAGAGAGGATACTTGAATGCTGCTCATGAACTTTATGCTTCTCTTGATGAAACATCTTTTGAATATGGCCCTTCAACAGAGGAATCTGACCTCGAGTATTATTATATGGAAGCTAATCGTGAACTTGATGCTTCTCTTGGTGAAACATCTTTTGAATATGGCCCTTCGCCAGAGGAATGTGGCTTTTATTCTGGTTATAAGAGAGGATACTTGGATACTACTCGTGAACTTGATGCTTCTCTTGGTGAAACACCTTTTGAACATAGTCCTTCACCAGAGAGATCTGACGTGTATTGGGATTATATAAGAGGATACTTGGATGCTGCTCGTGACTTTGATGCTTCTCTTGGCGAAACACCTTTTGAAAATAGCGCTTCACCAGAGCATTCTGACTTTAATATTGATTACATGAAAGGATATTTGGAAGCTGCTCGTGACATTGATGGTGCTCGTGACCTTATTGCTTGTCTTCATGACATCTTTTGAACGCAGCCTCTCGCCAATCCAATAATTTAATACTGAATTTTGTACCTATGAACCAGGATATTTTGTAATTCAACCTACTCAAGAATTTGGCTCCCCCTTGTTCAATCAGCTTCTGAACATGATTCTTCACCAGTTCAATCTAACTTTAAAGATACCCATAATTCATAGTACACCCATTTTAAAGAAAACTTAACATGTTTTAAATAAAAAGTTTTTTTGTCAAATTTCCCAACGTTTTTTCTTTTTGCCGATTCGTGCCCTTCTACTGACTATATATATGTAAATATTTTTTTCACAGTGTGCGTTTTTTTTTTTATAAAATATTATTATTCAAAGAATGGCAGTAATGGTTGAATAAGAGCTAACTAAAACTATTAAAATATGTACAAGTGCCCAAAGAAAGAGTATCCGTGTTGACAAGACAACAAAAACCTGCATTATATACAACTGAAAGGGCTACTCCCATAATACTTCCCGTCACAAACGATGTGATTTCTCCTCCCAATACAAATACAAATAGAATTGTCAACATTTAGATTATCTCATGTATATAAAACAGCACTGAATTGGCCTTCATTGTACTAGCTATTTGGACCTGGGTTTGATCCTCTCAACTTGATTGCAGATATACCTCATTCCTTATATTATCTTTCAGGTATAAAATAAAAAAAGACAAGTTCTTCAAAAACCTATTTGAATTCTAGACATTTGGAGGCTTTCGATTGTATCTATTTACTAGCAGGTAACAAAACAAAAGGAAGTGTTGATTATAATTCATATCTGAGTCGTAAATCTTTACGTATTTGGGCTTTTGCAGTGTTAATATAATCAAACATGTAAACAAAAACTACAAAAAAGACTTTATTTTATCTTGACATCATAAATAAAGTATAGTTACAGAAATTTTCTTCCAGCTCTTCAAATCAAATGTATAAAACGTCAATATTTTCTTTTCGTATCTTTTTTTCCTATATCTAATTATTATTTTAAACATGTAAAATCAACATACAGCTAGTTTGAAGTATGAAATTACAGAAAAAGAAGGCATTGCGTTCTTCTTCTTTTGTTTATGTTTTTTTACTATCATTTTTTATGGCTACCATATCAGTTGTTACTTTAAAAAACCCCTCTGCTTCTGCACAGTTTGGTGTAAAAAAAAAATATTAATTGGTTAGGCTTGCCCACTGAAGGTATGTATTAAATATATATTCATAATTTTTATTGGGTGCTGAAGTAAAGGAGAGAGATATAATAGTTAATGCTCTGTGTTATTGAGCTCTAATTGTGGATAAAATCACTTTCTAACTTTAAGTCAAAAGAGAATGGTTATGATAGAAAAAAGTGATACAAAATGTCAGATTAACTTAATGGTAACACGATGCGGAGAGGTCTAAAAGATTAAAGTATTAAAATATGTGGTCCGTGCGTAAATTTTTTCTTTTTCTTAAAAGATTGAATGCATTTTTTTTTTTTTTTTTTTTTTTTTTTGAGTGTCTAATTTTAATGAGGCTTCATAAGGAGGCAGGGATTCCAGTGGTTAACATTAAAATATACAAAAAAGAAGATTGTACAAATCAAAAGCATAAAAGATCAAGTCATTAAAGGTATACCATAATAGAGATTAACAAGATTACTGTCACAAAGATGCTTCAGAACCAGTTAATACATTACCTAGGAACAAAGAATTTTAGAGCAAGGAAAAACCCGTGTCACCCGATACCAAAATTTTAAAAAATCACTTTTTATTGAGAAGGAAAGTTAAAAGAGCAAACAGTTTTTATTCTTGAAAAGGATATGGATTCTAAAGACTGGACTTAATCTTCTAAAAGTGGGTGAACTTATTATAAGTAAATAGAGAGAACAAATAAAAAGGAAATCAATCCTATTAATATATGACGATATAACCTCTTTCTATTAGCGCGGCAACAACCTTGTTAATCTTTATTCTGGTCATTGTAATCACTTATGCATACCTTTAATGAGATGATCTCTAGTGCTTATGATTGTACCATCCTATTGTTTTTGTATACTTTGGAGTCGTTAGCTTGAATCTCTGGTTTCTTTTCGAAGTTTCATTAAGACTAGACTTTTTTTTTTTTTTTTTTTTTTTTTTTTTACAATTTTTAACCCTTGAAATAATATATACATAATTACTTGAGATAACACAACGAATATTAATATTTATAAAAAAATAAGCACAGTATTTTATAAAATCCGCTGTTACACCTAGTTTTACCTTATTACATTACCCTTAATAACAATGATGCTCTTTAATAATGATTTTATTTTCTTAGGTCAAGGTCAAGTAAATGTATTTTAAAACATGAAAAAAGGCTCAAGTATTTATATAAAGTTTTTAGTCCCGTGATGTCGAAATTAAAGTTTCCGATCTTATTGGTTAGCAGCTCTCTCAATTGGATTAGTTATCTCTTCTGAATCAACTTCATGGGTTAAATACAAAATATTTCAAATAATCAAAAATTAGAACACTATTTGTTTTTGTTGGTTTGTTTCTACTTTTACCTGGCAGTAAAGGCTGAGTCCGTATAACTATACATATATATATATATATATATATATATATATATATACTCTCATGAATTGATAAAAAACAGTCTTCATTATCTGAGTCAATAGTTATCAAAAGAAGATATCTTACTCAGTTAACAAGCAAGCCTACCTTAATAAAAAAAGATTTTTATGTAGTAATTAGTTACTAGTTGTAATCATACCCACTATGTATCATGTACTCATTTTAATAATTGTGAAGCAGCATGTGGATATGCTTCTACTTTTCGTCGAATTTCCCAAAAAGTAAAAATAATAAAAATTCATATATTTAGCTTGCTGCATTAGCTGATAAAGGCGATGTTTTTTTGTAAAAAGGTATGTTTTTTTTGTCACTTGTATTGATGTTTGGTGTTAAGAAAGAGATACAGATTTATGCATATTTTAAATCCCAACAAATTTTGGGTGCCACACATGATTATTTTAGCATTTTTTTTTCTATTTCTTTCTCCCTTTTTCTTTTTTCTTTTTTCTTTTTTCCTTTTCTTCTTCAAATAAAACATACACATTCTTTAAAACTACCTCTTTGATGACATACAAGATATTGTATCAAGAAATGAACAACTTTGAAATGTGCATAATAAATAATATTAGTGGTAAGACATATAACTTTATTACGGGAAAAAGTAGCTAACTGTCTGATATATTCCCACGTGTTCTTAAGAATGATTCCATACTTATTTTACTTTAAGTCCTTGCGTATAAAATGACTATTTCTTCCTTGGTTGCTAAGCTTTTGTCTTGATATTGCTTAGTCGGTCTAATACAACGGTTGTTACCATGGGGAGAATGTTTGAATCAAGATGACTCTATTTTACGTGTAAGAGATCTTCGTCTGGTTGATACTGTTTGGTTTGTAAAATGTTAGTATAGTCTATACGTAGTTTAATTGAAAGATTCAGTACTGGCTATCGAAAACAGCTTTTGACCACGAATAACCGATTCCATTATTTGCTGACTTGCTTCTTAACTGACTCGCAGTACAATATGGGCACCGTAGTCGGGATAGTAGTGCCATTAGTAGAGATGTTCCATCCATCTGAGGTGGCTTCGTTTCGTTGGGAGGAGATAGCTGGGAAATGGTTTTTTAATTTTACAAAGGTATATATTATCTTTCTTGCTCATCATGATGTATTCGTCAAACGTCTCTTTTGTTGACTGTGATATGGTTACTATTTGATATGTAATCTCTTTCTTTTTAATCTGGCAGCATGGTCTTGACTGCTGCTTTTATATATTCATTGAAGTAATCCTTGTTCTTGGCAGAAACAAAGCAAAAAACAAGAAAAAAAAATCAAACAAAACTACTATAACAGCTCTGGCTATTCCGGAAAGCATCTCTTACACATCTCTCTTCATTTACTCGCCTAACATAAAGTACTTGCAAACTTTTATACTTTTTAATTCCCAACTCGAGGCCTTCTTCATATCAAAATTCTCAATTCATATTTGGCTCTATCCTCACACAGACATAATTAGAGGTTCATCTTCTCTGAAGTACCTTTCAATCCTGGTCAAGTCGTTGTTACAATTATCTGTTTTGCAAACACTTTTATATATCAATTTAATCTATCTACACTACACGTCCATCTTGAATTAGCTTAAAATCACCACTGCATACCTTTTCTAAAAAAAAAAAAAAAAAAAAAAAAAAAAAAAAAAAAAAAAAAAAAAAAAAAAAAACTAAACTAATTCAAAGTCTCTCACATATTAAAGCACATAAATAAATTCTTTACATTCATCTCGCTGCTATGATAAAAAAAAATAGTTCTTGTCAATGAAATCTGTAACAACGGAATCCAGACTAATAACGACCATATAAATAATTACAAGGTACTCTTTAGTCAGGAATTATGTACGTTGTTATCGAATCGAGTAGATGCTATCCAGTATTATATATGGTCAATTCGAAAGAGTAGAACGTTCATATTCAAAAGCAGAGGAGGAATTGGGTATAGATTCATTTAAGCCCATAAAAAAGATGGTCCTTATTCAAACACAACTCATCAGGGCATTCAAGATGTAAAAAGATGATTATTATTTTAGTTTAGGAGAGCTCTTTCAATTAAATATGATAATGATGAGCCATAAATTCCTATGGCTTAAGCTCGGTCTTTTTTTTTTTTAAACATGAAGGTTGTTCTATATAACGTATCCATTTTTTTTTCTCGTTCAATCAGTATTTGTAGTGTGGCGGCTCATGTAAAACTATCAGAATAAGTAAAGCAGTTAAAGACGTTGTAGCTATAACATATTAGAACGCTCAAGAAATGGACCTTCAACAATATGATTATCTAGGCTATTATCCAATGAAGGAGGCAAAGTTGTCCGAAAAAAAACCCCCCGTTCTTTTTGACACTACCAGTAGCTTCACTTGCAAAGTGCGTGCTAGACATAGACAGGACATTTCCTACGGAAGAATAGATCATATTAATTTGATTTTTAAAGAAGACATTTCCTCTTTCAAAGACATATTTCCTCTTTCAAAGACATATTTCCTCTTTCGTGGCTTTTGCTTCTTCTTTCAGATCATTGGTTGTCGCACGAAGAATATCTAGCTTTCCTAAAATAATTTGCGATTCGTTCATAGTAGTTCTTTGAAGTAACATTAAGTTCAGGTAAAGTGATGTTGTTACTTTGACTGGCCATTTGTAAATGTTGTAGTAAAAAAGAGTTAAATAAAAAAAAAATTAACGGAATGATGTCAATTAAAGAATCACTTTTTAAAAAGGTACAAAAAAAAAAAAAGTTAAGCGTTAACTAAGGTTCTTAGTAAAACGGTTACTTAGTATTTAAAATTGACAAAAAACGTAGATAAAAACTATTGCAAGTTTTGAGTTGACAATTTTATATCAAATTGCATATCAAACACATCGTAAATTGTGAAGAATAAAGAATTAAAAATTTAATGAGAAAACAATGATTATCCCAAGTGTAAGAAAAAAAAACAAAAACTAAACCTTCGGAGGTCATGCCCAATAACCTCCTAGGGTCTTCGTTTAGGGTCCCAACTACACAAAGCCTGTACACAACTTTATGCATTGGGTCTCCACCCGGGCATATCTGATCGAACTTTACCCGAAACCAGGCTGGGCGGCACAAGTTAAGGGCGGAAGATCTCTCAAGCCATGCTTACCATAAACATGATTTTTACGCCCTTATATACCCCTCCAAAATTTTACTATGGACAAGTTGTGGGTTTCATGAACCTTATTTTTTTCGGGTTTTTTTATGTCTGAATTTCTCAATAAAAATGTTTCCAGCATTTTGAGCAACGTTTATTTAGTACAAATTCAATGGCACAAAAGTACAAAATCTTGTAAGAAAGTGGATCGTAGCGAATAGAAAGGTCCACTTTTACGGTATCTTCTTGGTGTAACTAAAATACAAACACCACTTCTTTATCTGTACCCGTGTAACCTAAATCGAAGAAGACACTATATCCTAAAAAAGCGGGAAAGTGCATACACATCCTTAGAAAGGAAAAGAAATATTTAGGTCATGTTGACAAAAAACATCTCACTTGTCATTGAATGTTATCTAGTACTTTTGTCTCTTACAGCATTCATATTTTCGAAAAAAAAAGTTAAACCAAGTACCTGTTAGTTCTATTACAGTATTTTTAGTAGGTATCGATGTTATACGAAGACTTTGTCTTCAAAGATAATCCTTTTTTATTTGTTTATATTCACCTATCATCGTACCTAACTTCTCGTGCTCTTGAATTTTTATCTCCAACAAAACAAAAAATGATCAAGGCAGTAACGTTTTTTAATGGAAAGATTATGCAAAATCAATAATCCTAATCATACAGAATAGACCCAACCTTTCTCAAATATACAATAACAATGAATAACTAAATAAATTCATCTCTACTCCTTTGTTTCCAAAAGTTTAAACAAATGTATTATGTATGTATAATGTAACAAAAATTTAGTTGTGATGAAAAAATTGCTTATTATGTTTTGATGATAAATTAAAAAAATCTTTATTAAATAAAATATAAATGTATTCTTCTTGGTTCACAAAAAAAAAAAAAAAAAAAAAAAAAAAAATAGGTACTGGACCCTTTTTTTTTTTTTTTTTTTTTTGTTACTAACAGGACAACAGCCACGAGAAGGCGAGAATACTTCTGGTCCCAAAAATATGTGTGTAGTAAGTTTGATCAACCAATGAAAACCCTGTGAAGAAGCAAGCAAAGGAATCACAAAAGAACTACCTACTGGCAACATTCCTTACTTTCAAGTTCAAGTGCCACGGCCACATTAACAAGCAACAAGAACCATTCAGTTAGGGACTCTGGAATATAGAGCACGAGGCGGGCACGAATGTCGGCACACGAAATTCTCTATACCCAACTTGCACTCCGGTACACATCTACTTTATGTCTTTCCATTACAGAAAGGGGGTTGAAGATGATGTGGAAAGTACCGTTGACGATAGTCAGAGAGCCGCACCTCTGCCGGTCGAATGCAGCGAGATTCCAGTAGAAACATAGCCCGCAAGATGTATAGGTGCCAATAACGTAGTCATCAGTTAGGCTTATATGACCCAAACTCTCCTGGCATGAGAGAAAAGACCAGCCAAGTAGATAAATCTTTTCAACTCTCAACTTTGTTCAAGAAATAAAGAAAGTAACATCGGTACTGTTGAAACCTGTCTCTCTCCCGCGCCAATGGATGCGACAAAGGCTAACTTGCTTGTCTTAATTTCTAAGTCCCATTATTATACCTACCTTGGACATCATAAGGATTGCCTACTTAATAAATTGCCATTAATATCAAATAAAAAAGTAGAAACGCGTCTCTTTTTTTTTTTACCTACTAAAACCAACCATAAGAGCTAGAGTAAACAAAACTATAGTGCCTCTACAGAAAAAAAATACATGTATCCTTATAATGGTGTGCCAGTTGTGAACAAAGTTGGTAAAGATGCGCTATTGAAATCATCAAAACGTCGAGAAGAAAGGAGAGGATGAATAAACATTCTACCCTACGTTAAAGACCATCTTGTATAGACGTAGACTAATATAACCACCGAATGCACCAAGTAGAAAAAGTTTTTAATAAGTGTCAGCGGTCAAAGACTTGACAAAGAAGAAAAAAAAAGGAGAGTTTGTTGTTGTATTTTTATTTACAACGCCCATGAAGGAATGACGTATCAAATACAATTCAATGAGATAAATTGTTTATTTGATAAGAATCCCATGGCAGCATGAAAAGAAATTATCATGCAGCTGCCTTTTTTTTTTTTTCTTGTAAGACTCGGTCGATAAGTGGTCACTAAAGAAACATTAGTGGGAGATGCTTCATTTTTGATAGCTCAATTCAATAACTATCTATTTGGTCAAAAAAAAAATATCCTTGCGACGAAAACAACTTTAAATATTCTTAATAGTATGTAAGCATTTTTCTCCTACGAGTAACATCTCCTTGGTCTTTAGGGAGCACTGATTGAAGGAACGAAGAAAATGAAGACTGGTCACATAGCCTTGCTTGTTATTCTATTATGTGAATTTTTTTTTAGCCTTAAAAATAAAAAGATAGTGTTATGTGCTCTTTTTGCTATAAAAATTAGTTTTAGTAATTTCAAATACATACCGTTCCTAAGGATTAATTCGACTAAGGCGTAGATGCTATACTTTCTATTGAAATAAGATAAGTGCTATGTAGCATCCTTTTTTTCTGGAACAGAATTAGCTCTCATCTTCTTATGGTCTCTTGTGGTTTGTTCGATTAATTTTAAACTGTTATCCGGGAAAACTCTAAATAATTACATAAATACATTTTATAAATGATGTTGGTCTGATAGAATAAAAGATCTACATGGCCCTATGCTTTTATATCAATAATCTATATGCAATGGTAAATAAATCAATTTCTTTTTACATATCCATACGAATCTTAAGGGATTTGAGAAGTGGGACGTTTATCCTGTGGTAATCTTACTTTAAAAATTAGTAGTTGTTGTTGAACCACCACTATTGTAGATACTTAATCTCGACTCTATACATTCTATATAATTTGGTATGGATTAAAGACCCATTCAAATGCTGAGCTAGCATTATAAGTGGCATGTTTACTTTTTGGGCTTCGCTAGTACAGTTCGTCGTGGTTAACCTTTGAAAAAATGAAAAGTCAAAATACATTGGAAGCTTTTTAATTGTATAAATCATAATGGTCTTGAATTTGCTTTAAAATATCTTTTTTGTAAAAGAACGCACGCGCTAACCCATCCTACTGGATTAGAGGTTATGGACAGATATTTCGAAAACGATTATTTTTAGAGTTTTCACGGCATCCTCTTCTTTATTGATTTCAACTCCTACGAAAGTTGCGGGCCCATCACGCCCTCTCACACTTTGAGAATAAATAAAACAAATGTGTGATTTACGCTCACCTTTTTTTTTTTTAACTTTTTTTTTTTTTTACATAAACTTTTTATCAGACAAAGATGGTACTATCAATGACTCAAATACTTTGAAGACAACTTACATATTAATGTTTAAATTACTTTGTAGAGTGACCAATTTGATTGTGCCTTGGACTTGATGCGTCGTTTACCACCTCAAAACGTCGAAGAAAACCTCGCTAAACTTTTTGACTTGGTCCATCCTAGTTTAGTAGACGATTTATTATCTACTATTGACCAACCTTTAAAGGTAAAGGTTTGCCCAAAGACCAAAAAGGATTACCTCATTTGTGATTATAACCGAGATGGTGATTCTTATAGGTTTGTATATGAAAAGATGGAAGAAACAAAAAAATTTATTAACGACTTTTATATAGATCACCTTGGAGTAATGAATATGAACCAGAGTTACCCGATGGTCTTATTCCTTCTCCTACACTTCGCAAGCTGGAAATAGCTGCTAATGAAGCATTTGATACCTATCGTGAAATGTATTATGAAGGTGGTATCTCTTCAGTTTATGCATATGATGCTGAAGATAAGTTTGTTGTTGTTGTCTTGATCAAGAAAGGTAATATAGAAAAAAAGAAGCGATATAGTAAGAGTGAGAAAACAAAAACTAACCAATTTTTTTTAAAAAAAAGTGGGTGATAGTGCTAAACGTATGAAGGGAGCCTGGGATTCTATTCACGTCTTTGAGGTACAAGAACGCGGACGGAATGCACAATATAAGTTAACTTCAACCATTATGCTTTATATGATTACCAAAAACCAAGAACTTGGTAACTTGAACTTGAGTGGTAATATGACCAGACAAATTGAGCAAGATTTCCCTGTTGATGAACCTGCTGCTCATATCGTTAACATTGGTCGTATGGTTGAAGATATGGAAATGAAGATGCGTAATTCTTTACAAGAGGTTTATTTCAGTAAAACAAAGGATATCGTAAATGATTTGAGAAGTTTAAGCTCTTTAGAAGAAACAAGAAGACAAGCAAAGATTCAAAAGGAATTGGTTGGTCGCTTAATGGATAGAAACAAATAAATAAAGACATAAATAGTTTTCATAGGGCGCCCTTTTTTTTTAGTATCCTTCATCAATTACTGCTTAAGGTTTATTTTCAAGCAAGTAAACGAAACAATTGGCAAATTAATTTGATAAAAAGATTTTATTTTATTTTTGCAAGTACAATCTAGTAATTGTGGAAATATGATGAGAAAAAGAGGAGGGGGTGGGTGTTTATAATTTTTTATATGTACAAATGTAATAAATGTGTGTGTGTGTGTGTGTGTGTGTGTTTAGTATAAATAATAAGATTATTGTTGAGCAGCAAGCTTGAGGGCATGCATGTTTTGAGGTTGTGTGTTATCAAGACCATTGGCATATTGTAACTCGCCGCTAGTTTCGTATTCGTACATGTCAAGAGCGACGGCACAACTTTCACGAACAACTTGTTCTTCGTCAGCTTTGAAGGAATCTAAAGTAGCAAGAACTTCAGGGGTAGCAATGGAACCTAAAGCTTCAGCGGCTTCGTGTCTCACCATATGTACTTCAGATTTATCGTGAAGACATTCAGTTAAAGCAGGAACAGAAGCAGGATGTTGTAATTGACCAAAGACATAAGCAACTTCATGACGGAACAAAGCACTCTTATCTTTCAAACCCTTTGCCAAGGCAAGTACAGCTTCAGTGGTACCAATCTCACGTAAAGCAAACATGGCTCTGTAACGCTTGAATAGTTTATATTTAGGGTTGGTCAAAATCTCTTCAAGTTCTTCTACTGATCTAGTTTCAGTGGTAGGTGGGGCAGGATCAACTGAGCTATACATACTCTTGTTGGCCTCACGTTCAGCTTTGTTCTTGGGATCATTTTCATACTTGATCTTATCAATAGCCAATTCACAAGTATCTACAACAGACTCGTTTTCATCTTTCAAATATTTTTCGAGAATGGGGAGTGATTCTAATGACCCAATAGCACCTAAAGCTTCAGCAGCTTCGTGACGTACCATCTCATGCTCACTGAGGTCTTCCAAGACCTTTTCAAGAGTTGGGTTAGCACGAGGGTTTCCGATTTGACCAAGACAGTATGCAAGCTCATGTTTTAAAAGCTCAGAATCATCACTAAAGGCTAAAAAGAGCTGTCAAAATCGAGAGCTTTATCATAAACAAAAACTTTTTTTTTATGTTACCTTTGGCAATAATATCGATACTTTCTTCAGTAGCAATGTTCTTGAGAGTGAATAAAGATCTAAAACGTTCGGCAAGAGAGACA
The DNA here is from genome assembly GCA_025716855.1 of Pilaira anomala. Taxonomy (NCBI): domain Eukaryota; kingdom Fungi; phylum Mucoromycota; class Mucoromycetes; order Mucorales; family Mucoraceae; genus Pilaira; species Pilaira anomala. Next base: position 113,549 of record JAIXMQ010000059.1, read on the forward strand.
TTACCGGAGGTGTTACAGAGAGAAGCTTCGAGCTTTGGGTAGTCAATGTTGGCAAGGTCAAGCATTCTAGTTTAATAAAAGTAAAAAGTAGGGGAAAAGAAAAAAGAGAAGTGTAGAATTTTTCTTTCTTTAAATTTAAGCCACTTGGTGTCAGAGCAATAAAAGGTAATGATATAAAAAGTGATTTAAATCTCCGTTACTTTTTTTGTGTTGCCTTGGATACCATCCTGAATTCCCTTTTTAAATCAATTTAAAAACGTGGGATGAACATCTTTTTTTTTAAATTTTTATTTTTCTTTCTCTTTTCTTTCTATATTCTTTCTGATATCTTCAAAAAGAAATGAGCTCTACAAAGAAAAATAATTATGCCTATGAAATAAGATTTGTGGACGACAAGGTAAAAAAAAAAGAATAACTTTTTGCTTAAAATATAAAAAGATGTTTACTTATATGTGTCTCAATAGATTGTTCAAGTATTCGATATTGCAGCAAAACGCCAAAATGAAAGCAATGGTTTACCGACCGAATATTTACAAGAAGACGTTTTAAAAGGCCAACTTCGTTATTCTAAATTAGTTGGAAGTACAGCTTCACCAGTAGTAGAAAATACAGACGAATACCAGCACCAGGTCACAACAAAAAGGAGTGAGAATAGAAGGTCTACTCAAAGACATACCTTCATGATGGGAGGAGGTGGCGGAGGAGGGGGTGATTATAACAGAAAAGTGGTATGTTGGATATACTTTATACAGTTAATTAGTTTACTAATTTAGTTTTTAAAAAAAAAAGAAATCAAATTATAATAACAGTAGAGATCATCGCACTGTTGCACAGAGACCATCTTCGCCAAAGTCACCAAAATCATCTGGTAGAATGTCAATAATATCGTCCACGTTACCAATGTCACCCACAACAAATGTGGTATCACCTTCATTATCAGCGTCTCCCACAATAGAAGCAGCTCCTCCTTTACTATTAGCGTCACCGCCGTTACAACCTGTATCGCCCCCATTGCCACCAATATCACCATCAATACGGGCTTTATCTCCCCCACCACAACCATTATCCCCGTCGTTGCATTCATTACCATCACCATTCCATTCAGTATCGCCCGTATCACAACCAGTATCACCCCAGTTACCACCAGTATCACCATTACAAGAAATGTCACCACCACTAATTTCACCATCATTAATGTCATCTATGTCATTTCCTTTACATGATATATCCTTATCGCCACCAATGTCACCAGTGTCACCCTCCTCTTTACAGGCTCTATCACCACCTTTATCACCAAACACACCACCACCATCAGTATCTCCCAGCTTTTTACCACCCCAGCCAGCAAGGGTTTCTTCGTCTATCAGATATGACAATCGTATAGTGAATAACAATTCCAGTCCAAGAGCTCATTATCAATATAACCAAACAATAAATACTATCCAAATGAATCAAACATCATCTATTATACCTTCCCCAATAACAGCAGTTACAACACCAGCACAGCAACATCCAGAAACATACTATGAAGAACTTGCTATGGTGGATACTAGTGACTATAGTAGTAAAAAGAATTTTCAACAACTGGATGAAGAAAAAAAGAGTTCCAATAATGGAAAAAGAGCTTGTTGTATTATACAATAAAATTAACAATTCCTGATATATACATACAATCAATTTACATAAAATACATCATTATAAAAAAATTTATTATGAGAGAAATTCTTGGATGATTCTCATTATATGCATGAAATGAGTTTATTAGTTGTTTTCATTTTATGTGAAATTAAATAATATATGTAATTGATTAATAATAGATTTATACAGTGTACTTCAGTAATTACTGTGCCAGATAAATTAGCTTTTTACATCCGTTGTTGTGAAATATCACGGTTGTTCAAGTAGCTTATATCCTCTTATAGTTCTAGGGATGTCTTTCTTGAAGTATAAATAAATGAAGAGCTTTTATTATATGGCCGAATTAAAATTAAATTTGGTATGTTTATCAGTCATATCTAATTGAAAGAAATGTCCCAGACTGAATGCCCACCCCAAACAAAGAAAATAAAAAATGAAATCTTTTCTAGGGTAGATTTTTTAATGAATAAAGGTATTCCTTATTTCCTGTAACCTAAAAAATATGCTTAGAGTGGGGATCTATTTTTTGTTTGGAGTGAGTTTTTATTTATTTTCTGTTTAGGATGAAGCACTATTTCCGTGTATGAATCAAAGAATATTTTAAGCGCAACGCGCGCGTTATAAATTATGAATAAAGTTTTTGTACCTTTTTTTTTTTTTTTTTTTTTTTTTTCTTTCTTTCTCTTCCAAGATGACTGAACATTCAGATAATTCACTTGGGCCTCGTGGTTTAACGATTGAACAGCAAAATGAGATTGCAGCCATTCAATCGCAAGCAGCTTCAGCCTCGATGCAAAGTACAGCACAAAGGTTTTCTGTCGGAAAAGGAGAAACTGCTTTATATGTCGGCGAACTCGCAGCTAGTGTCAATGATGACATTTTAAAACAACATTTTGTTAATGCTAAAAGTGTTCATGTTTGTCGAGATCATGTCAGTGGAAAGAGTTTAGGCTATGCCTATGTTAACTTTGTTCGACCTGAAGACTGTAAGTTTTGTTCGTAGTTACTATAACTCTTGTAACTAAAGTGTGTTCTTAGGCATTGAGGCACTTGAAAAGATGAACTACTCTTTGATCAATGGTAGATCATGTCGATTAATGTTATCTGAGCGCGATTCATCTAGAAGAGCAACAGGAATAGGAAATATTGTGGTTAAGAATCTTCCAGCAACTGTCGATGATAAATCATTCCACGATACTTTCTCGCAGTGGGGTAACGTTCTTTCTTGTAAAGTGATTAAGAATCCAGGAGCAACAAGATGTTATGGGTATGTCAATTATGATTCGATTGGTGCAGCAGAAAGAGCTATTGATTTAGTGAATGGCACTATTCTTTTTGGTAGAGAAATGTAAATTTTATTTTTTATTATTATTCGGGTTATTTATATATACTTACTGAGAAATTCATATAAATATATAGTCAAGTAGGACATCAAATTCCTAAAGGAGAAAGAGAGCCTGCTGAAGATACAAACAAACAACGATTTACCAATTTGTATGTGAAAAATATTGCCGTGGATGTAACTGAAGAAGATCTTGGGGAGCTCTTTGGAGCATTTGGTAGAGTATCTTCTTTATTGATTCAACGTGATGAATATAACAATTCCAAAGGATTTGGATTTGTCAATTTCGAAATGGCAGAGGATGCAGAAAGGGCAGTCAATCAGTTACACGATTTAGAATACCACGGTAAGAAATTATTTGTCTCTAGAGCACAAAAGAAGTCTGAACGTGAAGATGAACTTCGTCGTCATCATGACCGTGTTGAAAAACCAGCTAAATATCAAGGTGTTAATTTGTATGTCAAGAATTTAGCAGAAGATATCAATGACGATGTCTTGAGACAAGAGTTTTCTGCGTATGGACAAATTACAAGTGCTAAAGTGATGAAGGATGAGGCTACCGGTCTCTCAAAAGGATTTGGGTTTGTTTGTTTTGCTTCTCCTGAAGATGCTACGGAGGCTGTCATCAAAATGAACGGTCGAAAATTATCTACAAAGGAGATTTATGTGGCTTTGGCTCAACGTAAAGAGGATCGTCGTACTTACCTTGAAACCCAACAACAAAGAAGTATGAGTCCCCCCAACACCACCAAGCGTCTTTTACAACCTCTTGAGCCAGTGAAGGCCATGCCTACTCAGTTAAGTGTTGAATCATTAGAACCATTTTCGGCCGAGACTCAACGTCAAATGTTGGGAGAACGTATTTATTCTATTGTGTAAGATTAAATTTTTATGCAAAAAAAAAAAAAAAAATAGAGTTAATTATACTCAGTCTAACTTTCTTTTTTAGATCCGAATTGTATCCCCAAGAAGCTGGTAAATTAACTGGAATGTTGTTAGAAATGGATAAGGCTCAATTGATAGATTTAATCAATCATCCAAAGAAGTTAGAGGCAACGGCAAAAGAAGCTACAGATGTACTCCGGGAGCATATGAATACGTCATTGATTTGAATCCCTCTTTTTTTTTAAAAAATCCACTTTTTTTAAATAAACAAAAGCTTTTTCTTTTCTTTTTTTTCTTCTTTTATTATAAAAAAAAAAATGGCTTCGTCTAAAAGAGACGAACTTACTAATGCGACACAATATCATGTACCAACAAAAGTGCCTAAGACCTCCGTCAGTCATCCGATAAAGTAGGTAAAGCCGCACTCTTGTTTTTTAAATAAAGCAAAAAGTTTCGGAAATATTAACAGAGCATTACCTTATAGTATAAGCTGGGTAGTTCCTCCAGATGTACTACAATACTTGTCAACATCTGATTTTCCAGAAGAATTTGACTTGTATGATTTCATGAATCCGTTTGTTAAAGAAATATTTATCAACCCAGAAACGATACTTCAGCCTGTGAAGAAAGTAAGAGGAAATTTATGTTTAAGTTCTTGTCCAGGAAAAAAGGTTCGATTATCAGGTCCCGTCAGAGGCAGAGCTACAATAGATCGTGATCTAGACTTGGATTTTGAAAGAATGAGACATTTTGGTATCACTACACTAGTTTGGTAAATTAGAAAAAAAAAAGATAGCTATTTTATAGCGATTAACATATTGTTTTAGTTGTTTGGATGATGTGGAAATGGATTTTCTAGGTGCTTCTTGGCCAAAGTATGAAATGGCGGCGAAGGATAAAGGAATGCGAATTATAAGGTTACCAATGAAGGAAGGTGGCTGTCCAGATACATTGAAGGAAGTAAAAGACGCTATTGTTGAAGTTAATAAAGAGATTGATAAGGGTTACCATGTTTTGGTACACTGTCGAGGAGGTATTTGTTCTTTTGTTGTATATATATAACTGTAGCTAATATGTTAATTTATTTTAGGTGTTGGTAGAGCTGGATTATTTGCTGCTTGTTGGTTATTAGAAAATTCATACTGTACAACAGTAGAAAAGGCAGTATTTATTTTGAGGAAACAACGAAGTCTTAAAGCAATTGAAACGACAGTTCAAGTAGAGTATTTAATTAAGTATAGAATGGAATTGGATAAAAGACGAAATATCGTATATACAAAGACCAAACCGAGTGCGTATCCTGTTGAGGTATTACAATTTGAAGAGAATGGATCACCTACTATAAGCTTTATTGCAGAGCTTGAAGGTAGCGTCTCTAACAACCCAGCTTTTTCACCTGAAGATTGCTCTTTTATTTATAGGAGGGAAGAATTTAGCTCTAATGTTCGTCATTTTTAATAGTATTTATATTCGTTTTGTAATTTATATTTAGTTAAATAATAACTTGTAAAAAAAAATCTACTTTAATTTTTGTTATGCTGTTGCTTTAATCTGGATTTTTAAATGTATTTTTTTTTTTTTTTTTGTATTAACCACGTTATTTATTTATCTTGGAATGTATTAAATAATTTATATGCCTGTCAATGCAAATTTTAGTATGACAATTCAGAAGATTCATGACTTCAAATATATCAGAAGCGTCAGCCAATTATGACCTGAATTAAATCTGATTATGTCAGTCAATTTTTTTTTTTTAATTGCTTTACTACTGCATAAGATACAATGATCGTGAGTCTTCTTTATTTTTGAAACATTGAATGGATGCTTGATAGATGCCCCATTTGTTTGCTATTTCTTGTTTAGCCAACTTACTTCCACTGTCTTGGCAAACAATTGTCATCCGCTATCAATTCGAGCCGAATAATAATCTTTTTATCAAATTTTCCAATGCTAAATAAACTACTTCTTCTAATTATGTACCACAAAATAACATAATTTTTTGGTGATCTCTAACACAAAGCTACACTTGAGTTTATGTTATGCCGTTTTTGGTTTCCTTTTTTCACAATACGGCGTTGTAAATATTTTAATATAAAATATGAGCACACTTGTCCAAATCAGTTCTTTCAGGGAATTATCTTTTGTTTTACTAAAAGATCAATCCGCTTATATAACTTTTAACTTGACTTCTCATAAAAATAGGTACAATTATGAATTAACATTGTTCGTTCTCCTTTGAAATCTCTGAAAGACTTCAATCCATTTCATTGAAATTAACTTTCGTCACGTGCTTATCACGTGACCCACATATCGTATATACTTTACTATAAATAATTGTTAAAGGTATGAAAGATATATCATCTCCTCAATGGTCCAACGGCTAGGATTTATCGCTTTCACCGATACGGCCGGGGTTCGACTCCCCGTTGGGGAATACATCTTTTAGTATTTTGTTTGAGTTTGGGGTGGGCATCTTTAATTTAATTTTTTGTGGTAATATATAAATTTATTTAATATGCGTGGACTCTTCGCTATAAGATAAATCTGAAAACTTGAACTTGAATCGCTCTGGTGGGCTTTTCGTATTTTCAACTAAGATGTTACTGCTATAAATATATATTGTTACGATATCTTCAGAAATGCTTGTATTGCTTTCATTATCTTCTTGTATAAGAAATTGATTTTATTCACTAGATACTTATTTTCTCAACATTACCAAGTTCTTTTTCGGGATTAATTTTAAGATTTCAATGGAGGTTCCATAGCTTGCAAACGAATTTTTCTACCATGCTTACGGGCTTCTTGCTTATTATCTTGCTTGTAGAGAAAGGTTCTTCAGATCCAGTCGTTGCATTTTTATATGTTTTTATTACTATCTGAATTTAAATGACCATCAGTATCACACAACCGACTACTAATAACTGGGTCATGAAATGGCACCGATATTTCTCCATTATTAAAATATTATGCCTGTTTATTAGTTATAGATGAACTTTAAATACTTTAGAGCCAGATATATAAAAGCTTCAAGGCTATGAGATCAATAGACAGTGGACCCGGTCAACTTTATATAATGCTAATGTTAAAGAAGTGTAAAGAATTTTTGATCGGTAACATTATTAACAAGAGTAATATAGTCTGGTATCAACACTAATAAAGATGTATAACTCAACTTAGTTAAAGTCTTAAAACGAATGTTAAAACTGCTTTGAAGCGTGTTGTCGTAAGAAGTATCATAGAGTATGATATAAATAATACAACATCCTGTCTAAGTATGATCTCAGTTATACAATCGGTGAAAGAATTAAAGGTAATTTTCAATTTTTCACTTTCTCCTTCCAGCATCAGAACGGGTTGAAAGATGTTTTTTTTAGAAAAGCCTTTCTTGAAAAGGTTATAATACCGAAAGCAACTAGGGTGAAAGTTGTTTAAGTTGAGATCGCGGATACGTTTAACAGCAAATTTCTGGCTACTTATTCCGTCCTTTAAAAAAATTAATACTCGCCATAAGTTTTACTTTACTTTTAGTTATTATTTCTATTTCACATCTTACTTCTTCTGGTGACAATTATTCTACTTCAAAATAAAATTCTTTCCAAGCTCCTTACAAGGCTTTAGCTCTCATGACCTTTGCTCTTCCCTGACAATTAACTCTGTTACGTTTACCACTCTTCAATAACAGTAAAAAACATTCCTTACCAGTTATCGCTGGTATTCTTAAGTTGCATTTAATGTAAGTATAACTTGTTTGTATTTAAAAAGATAATTTATTTAATCCTTTGTGTATTTGTATTTGTATAACCCTTTTTCTTGGTATTTTCAATTAAACGTAAGCTTATTTTTTTATTCAAAATAATTTTGTCGAAAACTTTTACTAATTTTTATTTTTTGTATTCTGTATTTCTATTCCGTATATCAATTTTTTTAAATCAATTTTTTTTAACTTCTTTGAATTTTCCTCGTTATACATAGCAGAATTCATTTTTTTCTAACACCGCTTAATGCAAAAATAAAATGGTTGTTGAAAGTCTACATCTCTTTTCGAAAAAATTAGCCCATAGAAATATACTTGGCTCTTTTTTTTTAAAAATAACAAAGAAATAGAAGAGAGATAAGGTTTAGGCAAATGAAAGACTTAGGTATCTATTTCCTATAACCAGTCTGGGTATTCCTAGTTTTTTATAAATACAATCGAATACAGTAGCTTAGCATCATGATCGTAAGAAAAGAGACAAAGAGGACTTTCTTATCCATCACACAATGCAATAACAAGTGAGGATGATATCATTCTTAATCGTGACTTTGGTGATAAAGAAGGAACGGAGTCACGAGGCCGGAGAGAGATAAGTGTACTCACTGCATGAATGTGGTGGCTATACCCTTTTCTCTCCCTCTTTCTCTCTCTATCATTATTCTAAAATATCATTTAATCGCATATACTAATGGACTCTGCTAATCATAATGTATTGCAGTTTGTCTCTGCAGCAGCACAAGTTGTAATATGATATATTTGATTGCTTATTTTTATAATACTTCTAACATATATCTATAGTTTGAAACTCAAGAAGTCGAAGATATGAAAGGTAACAGCAGAAGAAAAAAAAAAAGAAAGATGTACTCACTCATCGTTTGTTTTTGAATTAGGTTCTTCAAGTGGTAATGAAAAAAAAAAAAAAGATCCTGAAGACATCATTTAAACTTTTTGTTATTAGATTTAAGACATTCGCTTGAAATAAATAACTTGTCTCATCAAACGTGGGATATACCAGACAGAGTGGATGAGTTATTGAATGAAGAAAAAGTGATATTTGAAAAGCCTGATCAAATTCGTCAACTTCTAGCCGAAGCAACAGGAGTCATTGACGAAGAACCAATTATAACCGGTGCATCCGCCGCCACCTCAGCAATTGCAGCTAGTACTACATCAACATGTCAACAAACAATAGAAGAAAGGATAAGGAGTATATTTCATATACCTACAAACGAAGTATTAAAAGGAGAATGGCCATGTTATATTGTTCAATCAGCTATTGTGCCGGGATTTATGTATTTAATGAGTAACCATATTTGTTTTTATGCTTCGTTACCAAAGGGACAGGTAATGTGATAAAATAAGACATGTGTGTATTATATAACTCACATGAGTTTTATTTTTTGTTATAGGTATCTTTTAATAAATCAGGTTATCTCTTGTTAAAAAAATCAGGAAAGATAAAGAATAATCAGTACGAACGTTATTATTTTGATATAAAACAAGATGTTTTGGCTTGGTTTGAAAGTTCGACAGATACTTATTCCCCTTTAGGTAAAATTGATCTCAAGTATGCATTGGCTGTACGACAATCTACCAAACGAAAGTATGGGTTAAGGATAATTACAATGAATAAGACTTGGCATTTACAAGCGGATACAAGTGCAGCAGTAGTAGAATGGTAAAAAAAAAACTAGTCATATGAAGAAGGTTGTTTATCCTGTTATTCACTCAATTTTTATGTGTAGGACGAATGCTCTACAAAAGGCAATATTCAGAGCAAAAAATAATGGGAACAGTTTAAAAATCAAATTACCTTTTGAAAACATATTGGATATTGAACAGACAGAAGCATTTGAATTCCAAAAATTTCTCAAGATAAGAGCAGTAGATATTGATGATAGCTTTGTAATGGATGAGGTAAATATATATATATACATATCTGTATAAAATGATATCATCTTACTTATGTCTAGTATCGATAGTATTACTTTGCTTATTTTTCAGATATACAACATACCTTTCATTGCTTGAAAAACGCATGGGAAATACGTACTCGTGATTCATCTCAATCTTCTTCAATTTATGATGAAGCAGATAGTAATTCACCTTCACTTTCTATATCCGATTTATATGATGCAGATTCACAACCTATTACAATTCCTGTAGCTAGCCATTTATCTCAACCTCCTCCTGCACAACCTAAAAGATCTAATTCGGTAGTTGCAAATGCATTAGCTGTACCTGGCGCATTAAAGGATTTTTTATATCCTTCTACATCTTCAAGTAAATCAACTGTTAAATCAGCTCCATCCATCAAGGAAGATAATTCATCTAGCTCAGAAGATGATGATGATCAATCAGTTGGCTGGTTAAAAGGTAAAAGTCGATCTGGCATGAAATTGGTCTATGGCCTATTAGGTGCAAATACAATGGCCGGTAGTCCGTCTACCGCTTTTGAGTTTTACGGTGACGATGATGACGATGACGAAGAAGAAGACGAGGATGAAGAAGTAGAGAGTTATACGGTTAAAAATCGGTTACATCGATCGGATGAAGCGGAAGTTATTACTGATCGCATCTTGACAAACTTTCGAAAATACTTTGTATTACCGGAAACGGAAGAGTTATTAACAGGTACAGTAAATACACATATTTTTTTTTTAACGAAGTTGAACCAACTAAATATGCATCTAGTTTATTGCTGCTCACTTATGAAGACATTACCTTGTTATGGTAAACTATACATCTCTACAAACTACATTTCATTTAACTCAAAAGGATTTGCAACCAAGGCGAAAATGATTATACCATTTACAGACGTCATTCGAATTCAAAAGATAAAGAGTCGAGGCTACATATTTCATTCGCTTTCTATCTTAACGCAGACAAAGAAAGAAATATTTTTAGAGTTTTCGTCCATCACGCGACGTAACAGCTGCTTCGCTAAATTATTCCTTCAACATAAACGAGCATTAGAAAGTCAAACGGAGCCAGATAAAGCAGAACAGTAAGTTATGGTAATATAGATTTTAAATTTTTTCTCTCATTCATATGGTTATTGTAGGAGTATCAAGGACTGGGAAACTAAATTAATGCAGGATAAATTCAAAGATAGAGTGGTGCCAAAGAATGCAAGTCTACCTATATTCTCTCATGTATCTAATGAAGTAACACTTGTGTATAAAAAACCGGAAAAATCACTTCATTTTACTTGTATCACTATCGGAACAAGAGGTGACGTTCAACCTTATATTGCGCTCTGTAAAGGGTTGATGAAAGAAGGACATCGGTGTAGAATTGCAACGCATGATGAATTCCAAGACTGGATTGAAGAGCATGGAATCGAGTTTAGGACTGTAGGCGGAGATCCTGGAGAATTGATGGTAGGTAGATAAAGAAACAAATAAACATTGATATTAATTTTGGTATATAGAGAATTTGTGTGGAGAATAATTTCTTCAGTGTCAATTTTGTTGTAGAGGGATTAAGGCTTGTATGTTTAAAAATGATAAAATTATTAGTTTATTTTTTTTTTACTGATATTTTTCTTTTTTAATTATAGTTCAAGGACTGGATAGGTGATTTATTAACATTTTCTTGGAAAGCTGTACAGGGTACAGACATTATTATTGAAAGTCCTAGCGCAATGATTGGAGTTCACATGGCAGAAGCACTTCGTAAGTAGTGAACCTATTTTATAAGATAAAATACATCTTTTTTTTTAAATCAATCACTCACACGCGTTATTATCAGGTGTACCTTATTTTAGATCATTTCCTATGCCCATGACCCGTACAAGATCATTTCCACACCCATTTGCTACCCCAAACAACCCAAAAGGACGGCTCTATAACGACATGACCTATGTATTGTTTGACCATGCGATCTGGAGAGCCATTGCAACACGTACAAATGTATTCAGACAATCTATCTTAGGCCTACCTGCAACAAGTTACGAGAAATTGGAAGTATGGAAGATACCTTATCTTTACTCATTTAGTCCTAGTATTGTACCTAGTCCTTTAGATTGGTTAGACTGGATACACTGTACTGGGTATTGGTTTTTAGATAACCCACAAACAGGATGGAGACCCGATCCCGAATTAAAAGCGTTTATTGAAGCAAAAGATAGCAGACCGATTGTGTATATTGGGTTTGGATCAATCATTGTGTCTGATCCACAAGAGATTACAAGAGTGATTATTGAGTCTGTATTGTTATCCAATGTTAGAGCAATTGTCTCTCAAGGTTGGTCTTCAAGACTTGCAGGCGGCGGTGAAAATGATATGTTAAAAAAACATCCAGGCACGATATTAAGTGTACAGTCCGTTCCTCATGATTGGTTGTTTCCTAAAATTAGAGTGGTTGTGCATCATGGTGGTGCAGGAACAACAGCAGCTGGATTAAGAGCAGGTAGACCCACAATTATTAAACCCTTCTTTGCGGATCAGTTCTTTTGGGGTGAACGTGTAGAGGAAATGGGAATTGGAAAGTGTATTAAGAGCTTGACGGTTGAGCAGTTGTCTGCTGCACTTTTAGTGGTTTCTACTGATGAAAATATGTTGAAAGTTGCAAATAAGGTTGGACAGAAAATTCGAGCAGTAAGTTTTGCAGTAGTAGCTATTGATTCTGTCTACAGTTGTTAATATATTTATATTTTATCTATAGGAAACAGGTGTGGACACAGCTATACAATGTATTTATCGTGATATGGAAAGAGCTAAAGCCCGAACAATGTCATCTATTCAAAAGGCATTAGGAACAGATCAAGATATATTATCTGCTAGCTTCACTGGAGAAGAAGATCAAGATTGGACATTAATTGATGACACAGCTTCTGGATCTATATCACCTGGATCTTGGAAACCAAAAGATATTTAGTAATAATAAACCACCGTGTACAATATATATAAAATGAAAATACATTTTTTTTTATTATTATTTTTATTCCATAATTTCGAGTATTTACAACAGAAGCTTTTTTTTTTTGTGTGAGTGTGGGGGATCGTTTTCTCGTTTTTTTTTTATCTTTCTTTAAGCAGAACGCATCCTTAAACTTGCTTCTCTGGTAATTGATTCAATGACATCTAATTCAAGTAATTCCTTTACTGAATGTCCCAAGGAAGCTTCGTATGTGTAAATAATGATTGTATCGTTGATATGCATATATTGTTTGGCTAATGCAGAAATACAATTTGAAACTCTGGCAATATCCAATCTCTCTTCCGCGCTGATATCCTATATTTTTATTTTATTTGTTTAGTAACCCATCCTCTCATGAATATATATATATATATATATATATATATAAACTTACATCGTTTGTGCTGGAATAATAAACAGTAGGATCAGTATCGTCACCCAAAACAGTTTGGAACTTCTTATGGACCCAAATATAACCATTAAGACCAAGAATGACATCAACACCACAAGGAAGTGAATGAAATTGGGATTTACAACGTTGAACAAGAACAGGAGGTACACATACAAATGATCCATTTCTTAATTTACAAAACTTGAAACCACGGGTATGAAGACCCATTGTGCCGTCGTTGTAAAATGCTTGTACTTCTGCAACTAATACATCTCCTTCTGCAAAGAATTGTCTCATTTGAAGCTCATCTGCTTCATTTTTACGTCTCTAAAAAAAAAAGCTATCAGTATACATCATTTAAGGTTTGTAGGATGTTGCATTATTACCTGTACACCTCCAGGAAGACTGACTGAACTCAATAAAAGATTGGCATCTTGTCTGGCATTTGTATCTACTTTCCAACGTCTCATAGCAACCTAATAAGAATATATAAATAAATAATACTTGATATCTACAAAAGAGGGTTTCCTTTACTTCAGTAATACGGCCTACAACAATATCACCAATTTCAGCAGTATAACGTGTCTTTAAAGGTCGAACAGATAATAATTTGTTCACTCTTTCAACTGCACCAGCTACAGAAGAAATAACAGTACCTTCACCGTCTGTATAGGTACCATGACCTCTATATTTTAGAGAAATATTTGTTAAATGGTGTTGAGGAAAAAAAAAAGGGAAGTTGAGTCGAATTACCTCATGAATTGTTGATCGGTGGTGACGGTCTCACCAGGGTTGACTAAATGAGCTTGTTCATCGTCAATTTCCATGCGATCGGTGTTTACTTTGGGAGTAGGGACGGGTGATAATATAGTTAACTCCATGTTTGTTGTTTTAAATATGGTATAAAGATAGAAGCGAAAGAGAGAGAAAAAATTTAAAAGCCCAAAGTTATTTTTCGGAATACCGCGCGCACTCTTGATATAAGCCACACGTAAAGAAGATACTCTTCAAAGGAAGTTTTTCCCTTCTTGGATGAGCAGCCAAATTTAAGATATGGCAAGTATAAGCGGATTTAGCTACTGTATTATTTATGGAAGGATTATGATAGATTGAATACAGACTTTTAATGTATAAAAGAGCCCTCCAAAACTCAGGTATGAAAACAGGACCAATAGTTGGCAGTAATTGTGTTTTCAAGAAGAAGTATATCGAAATTAAAGCCATGCAATGACTTTTGCAAGTCTAAATCAATTCTATACAAAGAAGCACTTTCATGATCATTTTTTAGCTGCTTCTCTTCTTTTTCAATATGAATATATTATCATCATTATACAGCAATGCTTTTGTTGGGACAAAATAATTAAAAACTTAAATAGAGAAACTCTGTTACATGTAACAATATACCGGATACATACATGTATAAAAGGAGCCTCAGTATTTATTTGTAGAGGTATTATCTTTTCATATATAATCAAATAAAGTTAAACCATTAAACTTGACAGTGTCATTGACGAAGAAGGGAAGTAATATACATAGATTTTTTTTTTAAATATTAACGCATGAAAGATACAGCAAGGCTATCCAATTATTCGAACATCAAACCTGCTAGAAAAATTATGACTGGGTACCGGATGTAAAACTAAAAGACTATGTTAATTGTTTAAAAATTCGACTAGCAGAAAAAAAAAAAAAGTAAAAGGTTTGGATGTAGATGGCTCCAAAAACCCGTAAAGTCTTACAGTGTACAAGATATACATACCTTTTTTTCTATAATCCCCTCACCCTTTTTTTGCTCAAAAAGAACACATCCATATATTTTATGTCATAAATGATATTTTAGTTCAAAAAAAAATATATATGCATGTTTGGAAGTCTCACACAGCTTTTTACAGTTCTCTGGCCTTGTCTATAAAGAAAATTTAACCTTAGGCCGGCCTATCAGCGCATATCTGTAAAATATAAGGCAGTTGGGGAGAAACGCACCTGCGCCCACCAGTGTAAAAATCAGGAGGCTTATAAGCCACATTTATTGCCGTTATTTGAGCTCACTTTTGGATTTGGTAATACAGAACGAAGTCACTGACTGTATTTTTTTGACATTTTTTTTTTTACATGAAATAAGCTTTTTTTCTTTTTTTCGAACAGATCTTAACATAAAACTAAAAAAATGAAGTTGGACGCTAAAGCACTTCGTTATATGACAACCGAGGATTTCCGGGTTTTAACAGCCGTAAGTAGATTATTTATATGAAGATAGAAAAAAGAAAGATACTTAACCGAGACTTTGGTATAGGTTGAAATGGGTTCAAAAAACCATGAAGTAGTTCCCATGTCCCTTATTTCACAAATTGCACAATTACGTGCAGGAGGAGCCCATAAAATTGTGGGAGGACTTGCCAAGAAAAAATTAATTGCACGAGTTCAAAATATGAGTTACGACGGGTACAGATTAACGTATGGTGGATACGATTATTTGGCACTCAAGACATTTGCCAAACGAGGTACAGTTTATTCTGTCGGTAATCAAATTGGTGTAGGAAAAGAATCCGATATTTATTTGGTAGCAGATGAAGACGATAACCAACATGTATTGAAGCTTCAAAGATTAGGTCGTATGTCGTTTCGTACGATCAAGTCTAAGCGTGATTATCTTCAAAACCGTAAGAGTGCTTCATGGATGTATATGTCGAGATTGGCAGCGATGAAGGAATTTGCGTTTATGAAGGTGCTTTATGAGAACGGATTCCCTGTTCCTGAGCCTATTGATGCTAGTAGACATTGTGTAGTGATGGGCTTAATCGATGCGTTCCCCTTACGTCAGATTGAAGAAGTCGGAAATCCCGGTAAACTTTATTCAGAATTAATGAATATGATTGTCAAGTTGGCTCAATATGGTTTGATTCATGGTGATTTCAATGAGTTCAATATCTTGATTAAAAGTGATGGATCTCCTATCTTGATTGATTTCCCTCAAATGGTTTCTACTTCTCATGTTAATGCTGAATAGTAAGATTTTATAAATTCTTAATCTTGCTTTGATAATTTTTATATTTAACCTTTTCTTCTTTCTTTTAGTTACTTTAATCGTGATGTTGAATGTATCCGTGTTTTCTTTAAGCGTAGATTCGGTTATGAAAGTGCATTATATCCTAGATTCACAAAAGATGTTGAACGTGAGTTTTGTTTAGATGTCCAAGTCGCTGCTAGTGGATTCAGTAAAAAGATGCAAAAGGAATTAGAGGCATATCAAGAAGAATTGAAAAACATGTCTGACGAAAGCGAAAACGAAGACGATGATGAAGCAGACGATAGTGATGAAGACGAGCAAGAAGAAGAGGAAGAAAAAGATATACCCTCAGGCATGACTGAAGAAGAAAAGATGGAAATTAAATTAAGAAATATTCGTCTTGGTAATACGCAAGATTCAGATGAAGAAGTAGAAGAATTCCAAGTGCAGCAAGAAGAGGAGTATGATGAAGAAAGTGAAGAAGAGTTATCTGAGGAAGCAGAATTAGCTAGACGTGGAGAAAAGATTGAACGTTTAAATAATCGTGATTATAAAGCACATCGTGATGTGAAGCCCAAGAAATCGAATAAAAAGTTATCAACAACAGCCGCTGCAGCAGCAAAGACTGAAGAACTTAAGAGTAAGGTTGCTCGTACCCTTAAATCTCAAACCAACAAACAAAACGTTAGAAATACTCGTGGAAATAACCTCAAGAATAAAGGAAAGAGAGGTGATAGAGAAACTGTTAAGGGTGGTGGAATCTTTGATTAATAATATAAAAAGCTCACTACATATCAAAAAGTACCATTCTCTTATCATTTTGTCATATTAATTAACTAATAAAGAAAAAAAATACATATATACTTTTACCAACATCTTTTTCTATCATCAATACATAATGTAGAAGAGGAACCAACTTCAAAGAGGTTCTAGCCAATAAGATTATCAAAAACTTAATCTCAACATCACGTGATTGAAAAAATAATATAAATACCTGGCTCTTTTTCCATGTTTTAAAAAACATTTGCTTGACCTTGACCTTTTTTTTTTCAAAACGTCCAAAATCTAACTCTAAAGCACTCCTTTAGTATTCTAAACATACAGAATTAACGAAAAAGTTACATAAGCATGAAAATTTCCCCTACGTAAAAAAAAACGGTTACTTTATTAGGAGGACTTAATAAAGCAAGATACTTTTTTTTATAAGTGAGAGGCACGAATTCACGGTTATGCAAATCTATAATGATGAGCACAATAAAATAAAAAGATTTGTACAACCTACAACAAATACGTACCATCCTATAACTCCGAAAGGCTTTGTAGAAAATGCATACATCTAATATACTGATTGCTGAAAGGAGTTTTTTAATAAGATTGTAACAAATATTACAACCAGAGATAAAATATTTTTTCCATTTCATTATCATCTGACACTTTTTTTTTCTTCCTTTATCATTTTTTTCAATAAATACTATTCATAATTTATAACATCATAATACAATCACGTAGGAGCTTCTGAAACTCGTTTTATTTTAAAGTAGGGCTATGTAAAAAGCTGCTTTTATTGTATATATACAAAACCGTCAACTGAGTATCTAACACTTAATTACGCATCTTGTTTTATTTCCATCTTCAATACTTAATTCACTTAAATCATCTACATATGTATATTAGGACTATTTATCAACGTTATTAAATGATCAACTCTTTTATGAACCAAAATTTTTTTTACCTGTTCAAAAAGTTTGTGTGAGCTTACATGTTTAATCAGCGTTTTCAGTTACTCAGCGCTCTCAGTTACTCAGCATACGCATGAATTTAGTTCACCTGTGCAACTGACTCTTAATTCTGAGTATTCACTTTTATGCATTTTTCATTTATAATTATACACGCGAACAATTAAAAAATTATTTATGAGTGCTCGTGAGTTTATCTGCTTAAAATTATGAAAGTAATAGTGACGTTAAAGTGAAGTGTTTTATTTATATACTTTTCAACATGAGAAAAAAAAAAAATTATCAAAAACGAAGAGAGAAAAATATTTTTCATTTTATTTATTTTTAAAAAAAAAAAGTAAAGTGTAGTGTTTGGCCTTTCTAATGAAAGAAAGTTTCCAAGGCTTACCACGGGGAGGTACACTACTTAAGCCCCAACCTAGGGAATGTTGCCCTAGGCCAAACGCCAGCACTGATGTCCATTGTTGCTGGTGTAAAGCAACGCTGATCCAAATGAACACCAAGTGCCCGTCTGTTGTGTCCCGCTTGAAGAAATCTGTTGAAGATCTCAGGGATTCGTATCGTATTCTTCGTATCGTATTCTTCATATCGTATTCCTCGTATCGTATTCTTCGTATCGTATTCCTCGTATCGTATTCCTCGTATGGTATTATTCGTATGGTATTCTTCATATCGTATTCTTCGTATGGTATTCTTCGTATCGTATTCTTCGTATCGTATTCCTCGTATGGTATTCTTCGTATGGTATTCTTCGTATGGTATTCTTCGTATGGTATTCTTCGTATCGTATTCTTCGTATGGTATTCTTCGTATCGTATTCCACTTTTTTTTTCCACTTTTTTTTTTCCACTTTTTTTTTTCCACTTTTTTTTTTTTTTTTTTTTTTTTTTTTTTTTACCCTTTTTTATACCCTTTTTTTTTACTCTTTTTTTTTTACCTTTTTTTTTTACCTCTTTTTTTTTGGAGGAAGAAAGAGAGAAAAAAGAGGCCTTTATATAGTTTTTGATGCCCACCCTTTTTTGGTCAGATGATCATGCAAGTCAAAAGAAAGTCAAAAATGACGGGTTTTTCTCAAAAATTTCTGGTACAGCAAATAAGGTTTTCAAATCAAAGAAGACAGCGTTTTTTTTTTCACATGTTTGAAAAATACAATGACGATAAGATTGTATAATTTTTATATAATCAGTAGGGAGAGCCAAAAGAATATTAGAAAAAGGAGATCAGAATGAGCGTTATACAGTAGTTCAGCATTATAGTGGCTTGGATTTGATATGGTGACAGAAATTTACACACTTTTTTTTTATGGTTCTTCAAAAACAAATGAATGGAGTGAAAGGAATGAAATAGAAAGAATATATAATAAGTAATAATAATAATAATAGTGGCAGTAAATAAACGTAGTAGTAGTAGTAGTAGTAGTTGAATAAAAGATATAACATTCTTTTTTTTTTAGTTGTTTGATTCAAATAAAGTGATCAATTCTTTAGTGAATTTGGCAATTTCATAAGCTTCTTTTGCAAGATCACGTTTAGCAATAGCAGTAGCAGTAGCTCCTCTAGCAAAGTATTTGGATTGTATCATACTTAATCGTTGAGAACATTTTGATAATTGGCCCGATAAAGACTCACATTCGTCTCGATAAGAAAAACCAGCGGAAGTTTGACATGTAGCCTTTGATAGTAAAAACTATTTTTTTTTTTTTTTTTTTTTTTACAATTGAGGTAACTACAAAGTGCAGTTTTTTCAACAGTGATTAAAAACAGGTTAATATCAAGGATTGCATGTGAAGAAAGATGGGATCACTTATACATCCATAAAGTAGAAAAAAGTAGATTTGGAGAATAATCATTTGATGTAAGATACATTTCAAATATGTATATACATACAGTATGTATTTTAACCTGAAAAAAAAAAAAGACGACCTTCATCTTGGTGATTATAATGATTGTGTGCATATTCTCTATAAAAGAGTAAGAAGGTCTGATTTTACAACTAATAAAGAGAGTACTGTAAACATTTTTTCTGATTACCGTATTCTTGTATTGTAAGTCAAAGCAAGACATGTCTCATAGGCAATATTGTTTTTTAAATTCGAACTTGTCTGAGCGTAAACTTTATTGAATGGTAAATTTATGGTAATTTATGGGAATACCTTGTACAAGCATCATAAAAAAAAATCATGAGTTTCATATTAAAAGGGAGAGAGAGAATATTATTTATTATTATTATTATTTTTTTTTTAACAAGTAGGAACACAACACGAAGAATCTACAAATTCCCTATTATATAATACATTTGTTTAATATTTTACATACATATTACAAAAAATCTCTCTCTCTCTCTCTTATACTGAATTTTTACCATTCACCTTCAATCATTTCACTCGTCATTTCATACTTATTTAAAGCTAGAGAGAGATCTTCAAGAGCCAATTGAACAGAAGAGATACCTTCTGTATCAAATTCGGACCAAAGCTGTTCCGAAAGGTATTCTTTTAATTGTAAACATTCTTGGTATGCATCCTTAAAAATTAAGAATTGAAATTATAAATCTTTATATTATATAAATGTATACATTCAGACTTACTTTGGCTATTTCGTTACTCTTTATTTGTTGAGGATCCATCATGACCATCATATGTAAAAGGAAAGAACTTGATCTTTTAGAATTCACAACTGCCTCTTCCACGCTGATATTTAAAGGAGTAGTCTATATATATATATTTACGAGTAAATAAATCAATTGCATATATCCATACAAAAAAATGAATGTGTGTATATATATATATATACTTGAGAGACGGAATAACCAGCTACTTGAGTTGAAGGCATTGTATAAATAAAAAGTGAATAGAGTAAAAAAAAAAAAAAAAAAAAAGAAGTAAAAGGAAAAATAAAGAGTGTGAGAAAGAGAGAGAATAAAATAGGAGAGAAGGAGAGAAAGGGGGATGACTGATACAAATAATAACGAGCGTGTCTATTTTTCACATGTTAATTTTAAACATTTGCCCAATAAAATTACAACTTTTAAAGTAGCACAGAATATATATACATTTTTTGAACTTTATCGGCACTCTAGTTTTTACTATTTTTATTAAATGCAACGTTTTTCTTGAATTGCATTTGCTGCTTTTATTAAACGTGTTCCAGTAAAGTTCTTAGTTGAATGTAACTAATTCGTGTTTCCTTTTTAATTAGTTTCAGTCTTATTTGCATTTACAATTGCAATTGATAAATTGGACAAGATATATTAAAAATTTCTTTTTCACCACAGGGAAATATCTCCGTAGTAGTAGTATGATTAACAGCAGGGAGACAGCAAAAAATAATATTGAATTAAAATCGAAATATGAAAACAGGAAAAATTTGTTATTGGAAGAAAAAAGATGAAAACAACTTTGGTGGGAAACCAGTAAGTTGGGACACTGTCCAAGTCATACCTTTTTTTTTTGTCGGAAAATGAAACTTGTCAAATGTATGTACATACAAAAATGAGTGATGCCAGGCTTTTGAATGATTTAGAGCAAAATGAAAGATTTACATGTAAAAATCTCGGTATATTTGTTTTTATATATATTATCCACTCTGGAGATTCTCTTTACTTTTTATGTAGCTAGCATGAAACTAAAAGATAAAGCCAGTATATAGAATTTTTCAAAGATAGGCCCTTCTTTGTACAACTTGAACATGCTTTAAAAAAAGATCAAGAGAAAATTTTTTTTTTTTAAAAAACAATTTTTTTTTTCTTTACTCAAAAAAAAAAAAAAAAAAAAAAAATATGGCGTATAATAACAACAATAAACGATTCAAACGACAAGAACAAGATGACAATAATTTACCTCAAGTATTTCAACGTTTAGGAAACATTTCAAGACCATATAACAACAACCATAATAATAACAATAAAAGAACCCAACGTTATGATGGTGCTGGTGGTGGTGGTACTGGTTTACGCATCGCTCGTTATAATTCAACTCAAAGAGCTTTTCCTGATTATGGAAAGATTAGTCAATTAGCTGACGAGGCGATTTATTATTCTCCAAACAATAACAACAATTATACTTTTAGCCCCCCGTCTATAACAAATCCTACTACAACTAAAAGTGATTTTAGATTTGTTAGAAATGATTCTCAAAAAGATATATCAAGACCCATCATTTCTTTTCTTCGTGATACACCTACCTCAAACGGTCAAATTTCTCCACTGACACAACCTTCCGCTCATAATAATAACGACATCATCAGTAGTAATAATAATAATCCGAATTTTAATCATTATAATGTGCATCCAATAAATAATAGAAGAGTCATTAATACAGAAGAACGCCATCATCATTATCATCATCATCAACAACAAAATGAGGAAGAAGTAGAAGAAGAGGAGGAAGAATTAGATGAAAGAACAAGTTATAACAATAGAATAAACATTGAAATTGCTAAAAAGATTCAAATCACTGCTTCAATACCACCTTCTACTGACAATAACAACAACAACAACAATTCAGATACCAACAACGAGATGAGTTCTTCCAACCTGGATAACCCTATCTTGACATCCAAACGTAAAGTAACCTTAACCTCATCTGAAAAAAATCTTAATTCAAGTCATCACGAAAAAAGAAGCAGAAGCAATAGTAGTTCAAATCGATCCACCACCAGAAGATCTTCTCCATCGCGTAGTACCAGAAGAAGTCGATCTCGTTCACCACGTACCAAAAGAAACAGATCTCCTTCACCTTCTCCTTCTCGTCGTCGTCCACGTCGTTCTTCTGAACCATCCTATGATGATAGTGATGATGAGGTCCCTTTTTTGAACTTGAAAGGTGATACTTATGTACCAAGATACGCTGATGATCATGATAAACATATTAACCATCGTTTAACTGGTTCAAAGAAATTTAAAGAATTAAGATCCTTTCCACCACTATCTCAACTTCCTCCAACAAAGGATTCTCATCACAAAACTTGGGTAAAGTCTACTCCTCCTGCTGCTATTGAGAATAACTACCCCTTGCCTCCGTCTAAAAAGTTTACTGGTGTCACAAATACCACTGTCAATGTCACACCGAATAACACGAGAAATCATTCGATGCACAACAACTCATCTGTGAATACCGCTCAAAAGCCAATTGACCTTACTCAACCTACTACATCTATCACCAACATACCTACCCAGTCTGTGAATACATCTATTACTACTACTGCTAATACTAATACTACTACTACTACCACTACTGCTGCTGTCACATCAACAAAGCCTGATAATACAGCTATTACTACACCTGCTATCAATACGTCTGTGAAACCTGCACTTACATCCGTAAAACCTACTAGTAAAACACAACCTAACCTTTCTACAATCAATACACCTGTCCATACAGCTTCGAATCTACTTACGGATCATACTCGAGTAAAACCTGTATCCAAACAAAAAATAATCCATAACAATAACAACAACAGCCCAACACAAGAAGAAAAATCCCCTAGCTCAATCGACACCACTACCACCACAATAATACCGGCTCAACCTGATAAGATAATACAGTTTGGATTAAAAGAAAAGGTTGTTGGATCAAATATGAATGATACTACTACAACAAGCTTGGAATCCAACAACAATGGATTACATGTGAATGATATCCGTCATGATGAAAACCAGGACAATATAAATAATAAGCATACTACTATTCAACTTGTTTCGGATACCTCTGTTCATCAAGAATCCACAACAGTCAAGAAAGGTATTGAGAATCAAGGTAATCATAGTACCGTTATTAAAAATACTGCTACACCAATTCCGTCGGGTTCTCAACAAGATACAATTAGGATCGCGTCAAATCATGATAAAACATCTACTACTGATCCAGCACCAATGAATAATCATTCATCTACTACTACTATTACTACTAATACTACTCAAAACGTATTATCAAAAAAGGGTGAAAAAGCAAAGGAACTATTAAGACAATTAGCGATTGATGAACGTGATGATATTGTGATGGATATTGTTCCTTTAGTAAGAAACACAGATGGGATCACGTCTCCATCCGTTTTGAAGAACCATTTTCATAATTTATGTAAACGATCTGATATACCCATATTGAAACAAGAGACATTACCTGATACTACTACTATCCCTGAGCAACAGCAACAACAAGATCCTGTTGATACCAATCATGGACTTGTTCAAGCTATGAGTTCATTACCCATTGCTGCTGAAAGTTTATCACCAGAGAAAAATAAAATGTCAACCAAATTACCTGAAATTGATACACAAAAAGCCGTATTAAACTCCCCTCCTCCTCCTCTTCCTCCTTCTCTTACTCATCAATTAATTTCTCCACCCGTTTCTTCTACTACGGAAACACCTCCGATATCATTACCTACTATTAAACCAAGAATCAAGACCACACAGAAAACAGGTAGATTACCACCGCCTTGGAAAGCAAGGATGAGTGATTCAGGTGATATATATTACCTTAATACCGTCACTGGAGAAAAAACCTCGACAAGACCTGTTTAAGCCTGTATTTTTTTTTTAAAAAAAAAATGGGAGAGACAGAGAGATAGCGAGGAGAGCAAGTATACCGTTTTTGCGTGTATACCTGAGTTGTATATATATATGTGTGTATGGATATTATTTAAATAAAACCATGATTAGAGTCAGAAGGAAGATAAATATCTCTATTTTTTTTTGTGCTCAAATGTAACCAATGTTTTTTTTTATTTGTACACTTGAAAAAAAAAAAAAAAAAAAAAAAAAAATGCAGAAGGTGTCACTTTTTTTTTTTTTTTTTCTTTCTCTCTCTTCCTTCATTATAATAATAAAAAAAAAGTCAAGAACGATCGTTTCATTCGTAGATCAGAATAAGACACCAACAAATTCAAACTCACAAGCTGAACTAATATTCGACAACAATAAAAGGATTTAAAACGAAAAAAAAAAGTAGAATCGATGAAAGGTGATAAAACTAATATAGGATCTTCTCATTCGTGTCAAACATTAGTAGAAAAAAATAATAGTAGAAACGAGAAACCCGATTCAACAGCAACAACAGCAGCAGCAGCAGCAGCTTCTTCTCCACTATTCGATAAGCAAAAAAAGGTTGCCAGCAGCAACGATAGTATCGCGTCGTTAAACGGTAAGGAAAATTTAAAAGAAGCTAACCAAAATCGTTATCCTAATCAAGAAAGAATGCCAGAACGACCGCCCCAACCACGAAGAGGAGATAGTTCAGAGAGTAGTAGTTATTGGAGAGAAGGCGTTATTCGACCTAAAAGTCCACCACCCTATACTCGAGACAGCAGATCACCAATTTATATTCGTCGTCATCCTCCTTATGACTCACCTAGTTACCGGCCTGCCGATTCTCGTTCTCCATCACCTTATTATCTTCGTCGAGATCATCGAAGAGATCCTTCATTCGATTCATTATCTCCTTATATGAACTCTCGTTCTATATCGCCACCACCTTATCGTGGCAGAAGAAGAAGAAGAAGATCCCCATCGCCTCCTCCTTTTCGACGTTATGGTCCTTCACCTTCACCACCTTTTGGTAGATATCGTAGTCCATCGCCCGGAACATCATATCAACAATACGTTCCTTCATACGGACGAGGTTTCTACCGTTCTCCTTCACCTGTTTACCGTTACAGACCAGCTCGACGTGCTTCTCCTTCTCCACCGCCTTATCAACGTACCACGACTAGACCAACCAACAATCATAAACGAAAAAAAAACAGTTCGACCACCTGGTTGATCGCTAAAGAAGAAGAAGAGGCTCCGAAAAATAAAAATCTTATATTGAACACAATAGATTATACTGATTACGATCATCCATCTAGAAGTGCAAGCCAAGAAAAGGATCTAGTTTCTCAATATAAACAGGTCATTGGCATACCTAAACCTTGCCCTCATACAACAAGTAAAACTAACGTGGTCAACAAGAATCGTAAGTTCTTTGAAGCAGTATATATCTTTATATGTTGATTCAATTCTTTTTCTATTAGCGAAAAAAACATCCATAGCTACTACGAACGCAGTAAATAAACCAAGCACCACGACTACGACTCAAGCCGCGAGTAAACCAAGTACTACGTTCAGCACACCAGATTATGTCTCTATCATTCGAAGCACTTCTTCTGCAACCATTTATCCAGTGGCTGAGGTACCTCCTCCTCCTCCTCCTCCTGTAGTTCAACCAACATACCATTACACCTACCCAATATACTACCCAGATAATACAAATACAGCAACAGCCACCATCATGCCTGGATCCTATCCACCTCAACCATATCCAGCCGAACAACAAGCACCGTACGCTATTATCAATGAACAAACACCTTATCCTATCATCGCTGAACAAACACCCTATCTATCAACTCAACAAACATCTTATCCAGTCATTGAACAAACATTCCATATATCAACTGAACAACCTGCTGTTCTACCATCCATGATTGAACAGCCCGTACCAGTACCACCAATGAATGAACAACCTATACAAGAACAAGATATAACACCACGAGCTGATGAAAAGAATGTAGTATCTCGAGATTTAAAAGAAGGGAAGGAGAAGGAGGAGGAGAAGGAGGAGGAGGAGAAAAGAGTGGATGATACGAATGATAGAGAGATAGGGTCTGTAAAGAACTCAAAAGTAGATAATTGTATCATCGTAGGCGAAAATAGCGCAGAAAAAGAATCGGTACTACCGCGTCAATTAAATGATAAGACAATAGTCAGTGCAACAACAAGCACGGGAACAGTGACTAAAACAAATGACTCAAATGGGTCCAAGAAAAGAGTAAGGTTACCACGACACTGGAAAGTAAAGATGACAAATGAAGGCGACATTTATTATCATAATTCACTTACGGGTGAAAACTGTTCTTCAAGACCTGAAATATAAAAAGAAATCACAACAACAACAACAACAACAACAACAACAACATAAAGAATTGAATAAAAAAAAAAAAAAAAAAGAATTATTCATTTCTGTATATTCCCCCTCCTCATTATATAAAAAATCATTGTTCGGTTTATTATCTATTCCGAATAAAAAGGAAAATGATGTAACTCATACAAAATAGTAAAGCAGCTCAATTCATGTACATAGGAATGACCTACATAAGATTTTTTTTTTCTGGAGAGTCACTCGCACAAATAGCTCATTTTTTTTATACACTGTTAAAATTAAGACTGATAATAAATCGACATACCAATCAGATGCAGCATTGACATATGTTTCCTTTTTTTTTCTAAACGCCCCTGCATGGTTTATATACTGTAATGATTATTTGATCATTCAACTTGACTATTTAAACATCTAATTATATGTCATATGTACTTACCCCTCTCTGTCTATACTTAAGCTATTATTTTAAGAAACACGTAAAATAATCATATATATATATATAGCCCTTTCTTTATCTGTTGTACTTTTTTTTTTTTAAAAATTTTTTTTCTGTAAACATTGCAATTTTATTTTTGGACAATGGATATCGATTCAACAGTTTCAACCATTGCAGCTACACTAGGTGGGTTCATTTTATTATATGGTGTTTGCTCTCTTATTATCAAAGAGAAATTATACATATCAGAAGCTTGTAAGTATATCTTTATATATATATAAAACACATGCATATATACAAACAATTCATAATTTTTTTTTTTTTTTTAAAATAAAATAAAATAGCGGTGGCCATTTTATGTGGTATTTTATGCGGCCCTTTAGTATTTAATCTTATCAACATTGATAACTGGGCTTATAAACAAGATGTAACTCGACAATTTACTAGAGTCGTGATTGCAATTCAAGTCATGGCAGCAGGTGTAACACTTCCTAAAGCCTATCTTCGAAAAGAGTTTAGGTCTCTCTTGATCTTACTTGGTCCGGTTATGATTTTTATGTGGATTGTGAGTGGTCTTTGTGTTTGGTACTTTATTCCTAAATTAACTTTTGTAAGTGTGGCAAAACATTAGGATTTTTTTATAGATTTATTTGAAATTTTATATTGTCAAGTTCTGTATATTAATTTTATTTTATTTTTTGTAGTTAGAATCGCTTATGATTGCTTCATGCTTTACTCCTACAGATCCTGTAAGAATTTTTTTTTTTCTGGATTAGCATTATTTCAAATACTTAAAAATTTCCCTTTTTTTTTTTTTTTTTTAATATATCAGGTTCTTGCAAATTCGATTGTACAAGGTTACTTTGCCGAACAACATGTTCCCCCGAATATTCGTAGCTTAATTATGGCTGAAAGGTAATGTTGAAAACCTTTTTTTTATTTTTTTTTATTTACTGAACTATATCTATTTTACCTCTGTAATTATAGTGGAGCAAATGATGGGCTAGGATACCCTTTTTTATTTCTAGCCATCTATCTCATCAAAATGAATACAGTGGGTGAGGCAATCTTTAAATGGTCCTGGTGGATTATGGGCTATCAAATTGGATTTTCTATTATTATTGGTTTCGTTGTAGGATTTATTGCTAGAAAGATCTTACGTTTTTCAGAAGAAAGGTATAAGACGATTAATATTACCTCCTTACAGGATAAAATATTAACTTTTGTTATTTATAAACATAAAGAAAATGGATTGACAAAGAGTCTTTCTTGGTTTATGCTATTGCATTAGCTGTAAGTTTTATAATAAAGTGATTAATTTAAATTTCTTCGTATTAAAACTAACACATTCTCTTTTACTAGTTATTTTTAATGGGTACGGTCGGTTTACTTGGAAGTGACGATCTTTTGGCTTGTTTTATTGCTGGCAATTCTTTTACTTGGGATGACTGGTTTAGAACAGAAACAGAAAATGCCCATTTAACTGAAGTCATTGATATGCTTTTAAACCTTAGTATGTTTGTATATATTGGTCTTACTATGGTAAAGTAATATGAACGTCAAAAAAAAAAAAAAAAAGGATGGTTCTAATCAAAATTATATAATATTATAGCCATGGTCAGCATTTAATGACATAAATACACAGTTAACATTTGGAACCTTATTAGGATTAGCTGCCTCGGTCTTGGTATTTAGAAGACTCCCAGTCATTATTGGTTTGTATAAATATATTCCAGCAATTACGAATTGGCGTCAAGCAGTATTTATGGGCTGGTTTGGTCCTATGGGTGTAGGCGCCTTGTTTTATTACACTATCGCTATAGAATCTTTTGAGCTTGATGGTCCCAATGCGTATGCTAGACAAGTGATTGAGCCTATCATTTATTTCATTATTCTTTCGTCCGTTGTTGTTCATGGTATTACAATTCCTGTGTTTTTCTTGGGTACTTTTGCAACGAGAACTATAACTAAAATTCCATCTAAATCGTCTGATGGCTCAAACGAGGTGAGTGTGATAAAACTAAACCCATAGATAGAGCTAAAAAACATTTGTATTTACATCATAAATTTGATTATAATATAGACACGAATGTACAATGATACCATCAGCAAGTCGTATGGTACTGTACTCCCTACCAACACTTTGGATAGATCAAAATCAAACGACATATAAAATAATATCCCATTCCACTCTCTGTATATACTCTATTTTAGTTAGTTTAAAAGCTAGTCTAATTGTTTTAAATAAAGAAACCCATATTTTATACTGTAAGGAAAACTTGAGTTTTAACAAATTAACTGGTGTTATTTTTTTTTAAGCTAATTTATAAATGTAAATTATAGCATAAAAAAACCTTCTTTGTTCTTATGTATTTTTTTATTTAAGATCATCAAAAAATCATACCCGTATTATACAATCATTTAGGTTTGAAATCAATGTTACACGACATATGTCTCTTTATTTCAATAAATTAAAAACTTATGATACAGCTAGTATTATTGTATAACTATTGTAAGAATCAAGATAAGTAAGGAGCATCTGAAGGGACCTCAGACCAGAGCAATTTGATGGTGTTTTTAGGTCCTTTGATATTTTCAGAATTTTTACTTTTGTAAGCAATGCTAAGAAACTGTTTACAGCAATTATCCTCGTCTTTTACTGCATTAAACATAATTTCTACACATCGAACTGCACGTGTAATATCGTCATTCTCTGTAATTTTCTGTTTTGTTATATAATTTATGGCTAAATGGAGTAAAGGGTGCGAGCTATATACATTTTCCAAGCCAATATCTTTAGCCAGTTCGGCTAAAAAAAGCATGGCATTCATATTGAAAGCTAAATAGTGGAATGGTTTTGCTCTTTTAATTTCGTACTTTTGGTTTCCAGTCTTTGGATCAATTTGTCTATCTAGATCACTGTTAAAAAAGTCTTTGATAACTTTTTTCACTGGCTCAGAGCTCGAATCTAAGAAGTGGTGAATTGAAGCTATTTGGACGAAATACCAAGTACGGATGTTATTTTCAGCTTTCCGTCCTTCTAGTGCAATATCATTCGTTTCTAGCCAACGGAGATAGTCTTTAAACCACTTGTTTATCCCCTCCTTGATTCTAGCGTTGTAAGCGGAAGCTTTGTACAAGAGGGGTAGTAAATTCACTATGCGACATAATCTACGATAGTGTTTTAGTTATTCTACGGAAAAAAATTAAGCTGACCCACTAAATCTTACGATCTCGAGCTTACAACACCTTCGCCACGACCAAGCTGAGTTTTATTTTGAGAGCCTCTAACGAATGCTGCATAGTTCATGTTCGGGTTCATTTTAGTATCGCCTTCCAAAAAGAAAGTGTTTAGTAAATCTATAGCATGATTAGCATATTCTTCTTTCTTTGAAAAAAAGTATTCGAGACACAGAAACGTAAAATCTTCTGCCAACGATTGTAATTGTTTCTGATCTTTTACATCGTTAATAGCTATTAGTAAATTGTTAGTACCACTAAAATTTACCAAATAATTATTATTACAATCGTTTATCTTTCCATCTATTTTGGTGTATTCTGTGTTTGGGTCTTTATCATTTACAGGAAACCAGTATCTATCAGATCCGAGTTTAGTATTCAACTATACTATAGTATGATTGTCGATACTTTACGGGGAGTAACTAAGGAAATCATGTTTGCTTTTACTGGGAGCAATATTTGGTGATTTTTTTTCATATGTAACACTATATGTCCCATTTTTTAAAGCTTTTTCGGCAAGTTTTTGTAAGCAATTATAAGCTCTTTTATCCGTATTGTCTTTTATTTTTAGTTTTTTCAAAGGAATATACTCGATTTCAGGTGTTCTATAACCCATTTTATAATAATTTTGTTTGATTGATCAAAAGAAAAGTTTTTTTTTTTTCGTAGAGCAAAGCCTTTTTATTTTTATAATGCCAAACTAAAAGACTATTATTGGAAAGGTTTAACAAGGTTTTTGTTTTTTTATTAACATTCCGCAACTTTCATCAGTTTATTTTCACATAACTATTTTACGTGTTGATTACATAAAAAATTGAACACAGGCAAAAAACGTTAATTTTTAATCTTTAGAAAGTATTTTTTTCCATGATATACATCTAATCAAATAATTATGCTACATATTCAATGCAGACTAAAAGGCCCACTTTAAATC
Organism: Pilaira anomala; assembly: GCA_025716855.1. NCBI lineage: Eukaryota > Fungi > Mucoromycota > Mucoromycetes > Mucorales > Mucoraceae > Pilaira > Pilaira anomala. The sequence goes on from JAIXMQ010000059.1 coordinate 144,749, forward strand.
ATCAAATAGGACATTAAATTTTCTCATAAATTACTAATTTAGATGGATTCAACAAAACAGTTGACGCTTCATCCAAGGCTGCCAAGAAATTTTGGTTTGAAAAAGCAACCGAATACCGTAGAAGCATGATCATTAAGTATATAAATGAATACATGGATACTGGAAGTATCATTATAAGTACTCAAAAAAAAAAAGTATAGCAAGCGAGCATCATCAGTCCATGACGACAATGATACTGTGGAACACTTTTGAGCTTGTGTTTTAATTCATTTATATATATATTTACTGCATTCTTATTGGATATACAAGACATCTATTAATAAAGACATTCAAAGTATATTTATTAATCTGGAGAAGTAATAAACAACTGTTAAAAATATAAAAGACATGATACATATATGATGAGACAGAATTTTTTTTTTTTTTAAATTATAATTTTTATTTTGAACAATACGGATAACTGCATCGCGTTTTATGTCTGCGTATTCTTGGTCTCACCAAAGTGAGATACAAGAATAATACAAAAATTGTTATTGAACAACGGTTGGGATAACCATCCTTCAATAACAATTCTTTTGAGACAACCAACAGGTGCTCAAACAAACCATCTACTAACAAAGCAGAAGGTTTACCTGTTGGGACGAGTCCCGGTTTTAACGAAGGAGATGAATGGGGGAGAGTGGGAGCGGAAAGAGAGAGAGCAGGAAGAGGACAGACAGGAAAGCAAACAGGAAGGACAGGAAAAGTTGGTTTTAAAACAAAAAGGCCTTTTGGATAGGTTTTTAAAACAAAGAGATCTTTTGGTTGCTCTTTTAACAAACAAACGTTGGAAACAGATGCTTCTTCGAACAAAGCTTTCAATGTTGGAGCCTTACAAACCTGGACAGCAGAGGTTTCTTGTACCCACGCAGGGGGCGAGTCGATTTTTAAAACAAAGTTACAGTGTGTAACTTTGAAGTCCTCGAAGAGGAAGGAGGCAGGAGCTATACAAATATAAAAAAAAAAATGAGTATAAACTTACATGAAATATATGGTCACTGCGGATATACTTACGAAAAACAAAGCTAATAGCTGATATCATGTAACAAATTAAGCGAAGCATCTTAATTGAATTGTTATAAAGAGAGAGAAAAAGAGAAAAAAAAAAGGAAAAAGTGAAGGCTTATATAATAAAAATCATAAAGCATAATTTGACTCCCACCATTACTGTTACACTTATCATGCAAAAAAAAAATAAAAAAAATAAAAATAAAAATAAAAAAAAAATATTGAAATGATAATCCCTGATAACAATTACTGTAAAAGAGCTTTTTATAAATCGATTATTATTCAATCGTCTTCTTTAAGACATTTTTTGAATTTTTTTGATGATAACTATACCATATTATGAGCAATGATTATTTTTTTTTTTCAAATTCCTAAAACTTCAAATAAACAAAAGATAACACTCCTTAAGAGATCGACCTGTAATCCAATAATATTAGAGAAGATGGAGAAGATATAGGTTTATTTTGGTTTAGCACTTTTCTCATTTTAGAACAATCTTACGAATTTTTCCTTTTTTCATATGTTTTCCCGACTTTTTGCTTATTTATTGAATATTGCCACAACGCAAGTTGTTTGATCTCCACCATATGTTTTGTTACACACTCATGGAGTGGGTATTTTTTTTTTTTTTTTTTTTTTTTTTTTTGATAGACCTTTGTCAAAAAAAAAACATAATTTGTAACATATGACACTTCACTCCTTTGTATCTACCCATATATATCCACTTAGTTACTATCACTACACAATATTCACATGCCTATATGAATGTAATTAAAAGAGATTAGATTCCGACTCAAGTAATAAACTTCATGGTTTTTCTTTAAAACTGAAACACTCAAGGATTTTACTAAACTAACTGCTTAACATACATTTAATCAATAATCTAATCTGTTTAAGCTTGATCTTTTACAATAAAGAAGTCTACGTATTATAATTTTAAAAAAGTCTCTTTGTACAAAAAGGCGAATTTCTAATTTTTCAGCTTACGTGTGTGTGTCTTGTCTGGATCATTACCTCCGTATAGTTCGTTTTTTTTTTTTTTTTCAGTAAACTTTAATAATCAATTAAAAGAAAATTTTGTTACGGATGCTTTCAATTTTTTGTTAAAACATATATCTTCGAACTTTATAAATATCAATCAACTCTATGTTATATCTGCATTTTTTAATAATTCGTATGTATGCTATTGATATAATCATTATTTGGCTTAATTTTTTAATATTGGGAGGTTTCGAACTTGACTACAAATCCATATATAAATGTTTCTCATTAAATGCATGACCGTGTAACTATTAAACTTTTTAGAAATTACTGCTGTCAAATAAGAATTTATTGATGAGTCTGTCGATACTTTTAACACCAATTAAAAGTTTATTGTAGTACAAAAAAAAAAAGCTCCTTCTTTTATTACAGGTAACGTTAAATTTTTTTAAGATAAAATACAGAACAGACCGAAACCTGTATTCTAGGACAAAATGAGCTCCTGAGATGACGGGTATGACTGGACGATTTAACAGATCCGAAATAAATTATTACTAGTTAACTACCACTTTGTTTTTAACGACTTCATCATTTAAGTTTATTTCAACAAGTTAAAAATATAATGTAATACTGTATATCGTAGGAAATACTTAAGAAAAGTAAGGAGCATTTGAAGGGACCTCAGACCAAAGCAGTTTGATGGTGTTTTTAGGTCCTTTGATATTTTCAGAATCTTTACTCTTATACGCAACGCTAAGAAACCGTTTACAACAATTATCCTCGTCTTTCACTGCATTAAACATAATTTCTACACATCGAACTGCACTTGTTATATCTTCATTATCTGCTAGTTTCTGTTTTGTTATATAATTTATGGCTGAATGGAGTGAAGGGTTTGAGTCATACACATTTTTTAACCCAACATCTTTAACAAGCTCGGCCAAAAAAAGCATTGCATCCATATTGAAAGCTAAATAGTGGAATGGTTTTGCTCTTTTAGATTCTAACGGTTGATTACCAGTCCTTGGATTAATTTGTCTTTTTAAATCCATCTTAAAGAAGTCAGTGATAAATTTTTTGGTCTGATGTGAGCTGGAATCTACGAAATGATGGATTGAAGATATTTGAGCAGTATACCAAGTACGGATATTGTTTTCAGATTTTGCAGCCTCTAAAGCAACAGGACTAGATTTTAGCCAGCGAAGATATTCTTTGAACCAACGTCTTAAAGGTTCATGTAATTCACGGTAAGCAGCAAATTCGCTTAAAAGCGGTAAAAGATTCACTATGCGGGACAGCCTAATGTAAAATTAAGTTATTTCTCTATTAGTAAAAGAATAAATCAAACAAGCTAAATAATGAGCCTTACTGTCTTGAACTTATAACGCCTTCACCACGACCGAGTTGAGACTTATTCTGCGAACCTCTAACAAATTGAGCATAATTCATATTGGGATTCATTTTAGTCTCTTCATCCAAGAAGAAAGTGTTTAACAAGAGTACAGCACGTTCAGCATACTTTTCTTCATCTGAAAAATAGTATTCTAGACACAAGAACGTAAAATTCTCTGCAAATGATTCTAACTGATATTGATCTTTTACTGCCTTAATATCTATTATAAAATTGTTAATGATGTATCTATCAATTTTTATTAGCACTGCTTTACCTGGGTTTCGTTTTCCATCTTTCCTAATGTAGTCTGTACCTGAGTTGCTCTATTGTTAATATATTTTAGATTAAAATTTGGTAATATATATGATTCCTTCATTTAATATTTACCGGCCACCAGTATCTATTAAATTTTGAGTTTTAGTACATTATAATATTACAAGATTATTGATACTTTACGGTGCATAACTAAGGAAATCATGGATGTCTCTGCTAGGAGCAACATAAGGCAAAGACTTTCCGAATGTAATGCTGAATGGCCCGCTTTCAAGAGATTTATCAGCAAGTTCTTTCAAACACTTGTAAGCGTACTTTGTTGATTTAGTGGGGCCAACTTCTTTTCGAAGCTCTAATTGTCGCAGGGGAATATACTCGAGTTCTGGTTTTCTATGGCCCATGTTTGCAAAAAAAAAAAGTAGTAGATGTTTATTTAATAAAGAAAAACAAAAATAAGAAAAATGATTGACCCTTTTATAAGAAAAAATATCATACAACATAAATCCAGGCTATTGAGCATAAGATCACACCAATGTATCGTTAGACAAATGAATATAGAAAGATGAAGAAGATATAGAAAAAAAAAAGAGTTAGCGGATGCATCATATTTCATAGTTCAGAGGGTATCTGTGAGGTTTTTACCTAAATCTCAGATTTGAATTTTTGTCTGATATGGTTATTGCTCATTGTCACGCTCCATGTCGTAATTTAGTACGTTGTTATTCTGTACTATTTTTTATTCATAAAAAATACCCCAAGCTACCTTGGTATAAGATTATAATAAGTTTTTATGCATGCTTTTTTTCATTTTGTTTATTTTTTTCTTTTGCCTGAACTATCGAAAAAATACTCATTTTGAAGAAAGGATTTTAAATTTCGAATACTTATTTTCCATTTTTATTCTTGTGTTAATGACTGTAATCATACTTGTCATAGATGACACTCACGTAATTTAAATGCATGCACATTGAAGCTGACCTGCAGCTTTTGAAAAAACAGTCTAACGAAAATCAAAACATTGTTTTCTATAATGACTAGATAAAAGTTCTGTATAACTGAATTACCAGACAGCTATAATAAATAAAAATACTATAACAATAAATTCATAATAGTGATTTAAAAGAAAACTAACTGGAAAAAAAAATTAAAATAGCAAAAGCGTCTCCCAAAATATCAAACAATTGAGAATTTTGTCAATGTTTATAATTTAGTAGTACATACGACAGGTAATATGAAAACGGGTTTTCAATTAAAGTTCATTGTAACAATTCTGCTCACTTGATGTAAAATAACCAGTCTTGTTATTCATAAATTTGGTTCCTGTTGTACTCATATCTAACATGCTGCTGTACATAGATTTCAAAATCAAAATGTTGGTAAACATAAGAAAGCTTTTTTTTTCTAGCAAATTAAGCCAACTATTGAATATATTAGTATTATCTAAGTTTTTTCAAAACTGAAGAAGACTAACAGCTTGATTTTTAGAAAGTATAATGACATATTTCGAAGGAAATTAGTGTGACCTAAAATAAACATTAATATTGATTTTAGTTGTGCCTGAAATTCAAGGCTTATTACACTTGGTAAACTTTTTCGTATCCAATACATTTTTACTTAAGCTCTTCAAATGATGAAAATACTGAACGACCCGATGATTTTATCTTCATCATTCATCATTCTATTAATACAGCATGATTCATCTATTACATTAAAAAAAACCAATATATTTTATTTTCTAATATAAGCTTTCGGACCATGTTTCTTCTACCATCAGAGAAGTTAGTATGAATCGATTCAGCTTTGAATAAGAAGAACTAAACAGCTTGAGATGCATATGGCGTATTGTCAGTAGTGTATATGAACGTATATATATTATTTCGTCGTCTAAATCCTGTGTCTTTTCTAACCCATGATATTAATCATTCGTCTAATAATTAGAATAATTTGGTAATAAGATAATTTTTTTTCTTTTTGTAATGCAGATATCTTGTCTTTTCTTTTGCAAGCAGCAAGTTTATATATATATATATATATATACTTCAGAGAAAAAACCCTCTTTGGGTACCCTTTTTTTTTACGGCTTTTTTGAGAAAAAGTATGAAGAGATATAGGGATGTCAAGCGACACTATGTATATATACATTTTAAGGGGAAAAAAAACATAAACAACGCATTGTTTATATTTTGTTTCCAAACAAGTTATATTAATAGAAGAGCACAGTCCTCTTTGATGTTATTCTGCATAAATTTTAACAGATTCTGGAAATTTTGATGCTACATACACTCACAACAACAACAACAACAACAAAAAAAAGTTCGTGAATTGTTAAACATCTATTTTTTAGAAAAAAAAACTATTTAACCATTCCAAATTGTCCTTTTTATTGTGTGGATAAGAATCCCGAGTATTCTATTTTTAAAACAAATAATTCTCTCTATGGAGCAAGTTTTGTGAACCAAATCGTCGATTGACACACCAGAGCCTCAATCTACGATTTGTACACCCCGCCGCCAAAGACGAAATAAAAAAAAATAAAAAAAATCTAATAACGGACCTTCTCACATAAAAAAAAATCTTTCTCTCTTTTTTTTTTTATTGTTCTTGAACAAAAACAACAACACATATTTACATGGACGCAACACAAGAAACAGATACATTATTCGATACAACCGACTTGATTTTACTTGGTGCAATCGGTCTAGGCACAGCAGCTTGGTTAAGTCGACACCAACTAAAAGACTTTTTATTCGGTAAACCAGACGTCCTAATCCCTGTTGCCGGTTCTGGCACAACTATCAAACGAGAGACCAACTTTGTCAAAGTCATGGAAGAACAAGTAAAAATGACCAAAAGTCAACACACATGAACTTAATTCCTCATCATCATCATCATTTTTTTTTTCAGGGACGTAGAGTTATTGTATTTTATGGTTCTCAAACAGGTACAGCAGAAGGTTACGCTGCTCGTATCGCAAAAGAATGTTCTCAAAAATACGGTGTCAACTGTATGACAGCAGATATAGAATTATACGATTTGACTTACCTGGACCAAGTCCCCAAGGATAAGCTCGTCATCTTTTTATTAGCTACCTATGGAGAAGGTGATCCAACCGATAATGCCATCGAATTTTGGGATCTAGTGACGGAGGAAGAACCTACCTTTTCAGAATCTGTTGAAGATAAACCACTTTCTAATTTAAATTATGTTATTTTTGGATTAGGCAACAGTACATACGAACATTATAACGCCGTTTCAAGAAAGGTCAATAAATGCTTAACAAAACTAGGCGCACACCGTGTAGGTGAGGCTGGTGAAGGCGATGACGATGGTTCATTAGAAGAAGATTACATGTCATGGAAGGAAACCTTATGGCCCTTTATTTGTGATACCCTCGGTGTAGATGAAAGCTCCGCACGCTCTGGTCCAAGAGAACCCATTTACTCTGTCCAAGAACTCATCGAGTATGAAAAGGATCAAGTGTATTTTGGTGAATTAGCCGAAAGACCCAAAAAGAACAGCAAGATTTCTTTTGATGCCAAGAGACCTTTTATTGCCCCCTTGACCACACGAGAGTTATTCTCGGTAGACGGTGAAAGAAATTGTTTACATGTCGAAATTGACATCAGTGGTACAAACTTGACTTACAACACAGGTGACCATATCGCTATCTGGCCAACAAATAATGAATTGGAGGTCAATCGATTGGCTTCCGTATTAGGTTTAACGGATAGATTAGATACTGTCGTCATGATCAACGCCATTGATCCTACTGCTTCAAAGAAATATCCTTTCCCTGTACCTACTACTTACCGTTCCATCTTTAGATATTATTTAGAAATTTCTGCTCCCGTTTCACGTCAAATCTTGAACTCATTTGTTGAATTTGCGCCTACTGAACAAGCCAAATCAAACTTGATCCAATTAGCAACCGATAAAGACGCATACCGTTTACATGTCACTGACGCCTGTCGTAACTTGGCTCAAGTATTAGAATTCGTCGTAGCAGCTGATAACTATACAAATCCTGGTCAATTCTCTAATGTTCCCTTTGACGTCATTGTTGAAACCGTATCTCGTATGCAACCTAGATACTATTCAATCTCAAGTTCTGCAAAAGAAAGTCCTAACGTCATCTCAGCTACTGTCGTTGTACTCTCATACCAACCTACCTCAAACGCTCATCAACATACAGTCCATGGTGTCAATTCCAACTTTTTATATAGAATCCAAATGCAACATCAAGAACCTAGTTTATCCTCTTTAATTCCTGTATACGATTTATCGGGTCCACGTCAACTTTATTTAGGTTCAGATGGTATCTGTCAAAAGGTCCCAGTACATATCCGACACTCACAATTCAAATTACCACGTAACTCGACCGTTCCCATCATCATGGTCGGTCCAGGTACAGGTGTAGCTCCATTCCGTGGCTTTGTTCGTGAAAGAGCATTTGAATCTCAAAAGGGTAAATCGATCGGTACAACTTTATTATTTTATGGTAGTCGACACGAAACACAAGATTACCTGTATGCTCAAGAATGGCCCGAGTTATTTAAGACAATAGGCGGTGACTCACGTATCATCACTGCTTTCTCTCGTGACCAACCTCAAAAGATCTATGTCCAACATCGCTTACAAGAACAAGGTCAAATCATTTGGGAATTATTACAAAAGGGTGCTTATATCTATGTTTGCGGTGACGCTAAAAACATGGCGCGTGATGTAAATCAATCTTTTATTAATTGTGCTATTGAATTTGGTGGTATGTCCGATACGAAAGCTCATGATTATGTTAAAGGCTTAAGAACTATGGGTCGTTATCAAGAAGATATTTGGAGTTAGAATAATCATCATATTTTTTTAAGTTACATACATAGAATTAATTATAATAAATTTTGCTTTTTTTACCTTTTTTTTTTAATCTTGTGTTGGTGTCATAGAGTTATTATTATCGGTAGGTGTACTAACAACTGGTTCAGGTGAAGTATGATTCGTATTGTTACCTACAACAGATGCAACAGCTGCTGCAACTGCGCCCATAGAGGTAGTAGAATGATTAGGAGTACCAGGTGCAGAACTATTTGTGGTATCCATAACGTCCATTGCTTGCTGAACTTGAGGTTGATGTGTTTGTTGATGAACTTGTTGATGAACTTGTTGATGAACTTGTTGTGGTTGTTGTTGATGAACTTGTTGTTGTTGTTGAAGAACTTGTTGAGGTTGTTGATGAACTTGTTGAGGTTGATGGACTTGTTGAGGTTGATGAACTTGTTGAGGTTGATGAACTTGTTGAGGTTGATGAACTTGTTGAGTTTGATGAACTTGTTGTGGTTGTTGTTGATGAATTTGTTGTTGAAGTTGTTGTTGTTGTGGTGATTGAGCAGGAGCCATCAATAACTCTTGACGTGGACCATAAAATCTTTCAGGTGAATATTTAGTTTGTAAAGTCTGAAGCAAAGGTTGATTCTCATGTTTTTGAAATTCTCGCATGAATTCTCCCCATTCACCCGTATTAAAGTTATGTAACAATTTACGACCCGATACTTGTTTACTCAACAAAAGGAATCCACGTCCAACCACGCCACAGACTTGACAGATACGTTCTCCAATCGTCAATCGACGACGAATCGCTTCCCAATTTGTACTCACCAACACCTTTTCAATCTCGGATCGACATTGCACCAAGATAGGTCGAGGATCGCCTCCCTCAAGTTGTTGCTGTTGTTGACGTTCCGCTTCCAAATCACGATATGCCAAGTAAAGCTGGAAGTATTCATAATTATAATAAACTCCCGCATTTTTAGGTGCAAAGTCACAATCATAATGGGCTGGTAAATTAGCAAACGCTGCGAACCGTTGAATAGGTGCAAGTACACCAAACTTGGTTGACCGTTCATGTCCTTGAATAATCAACTTGACTTCCCCATCCACAATATTAGCTTGATGCAACAAATCGGCTTCAGAAACCTTTAACAGATCTTGAATCACTTCATTACCTATTAATGAAAAAAAAATCAATATATGTTTTTTTTTTTGAAAAAAAAAAAAATGTTAACAAGCCACTACTTACGTCTAACAGCATACTCTTTATCTCTAGGAGAAGCCTTCTTTGCTCTCTTAGGAACGATCGTACCGTCTTCATTCTTGATAGCGTTCTTTCTTTTAGAAGCAGCTGTAACAGGAGCAGGAGCTTGTTGTTGTTGTTGTTGAACAGGATCAGGTAAACCATGACCAACAGAAGATAAAGCAGCTTGAAGTAAATGTTGAGGTGAACCATCGGCAGCAGTTGCGGAAAAAAGATTAGAAGTATGAGTGGAATCAACATCGTGCATTAAACCGGCAGTAGAACCGGCGTTTTGAGGACCACCCGTTGTATTAGTATTCATCTTGATAGGATCAAGTGGCATCGGTTGTTGTTGTTGATTATTAAACATTTGAACTGTATCATGTTGTGTACCAGAGACATTGACTGCAAAGATTTGTTGCTCTTGACGAAACATAATTTTACTCATATTAGGTACCTTTAAGAAAGAAACAGTATCTCCAAGTGCATGACAAAGTGCGAAAAACATGGCTGACGTTTGTTTTGGTGATCCTTGTGTCTTTATATCTTTTACACATTGGTAAAAGCGCAAGATGCGATCATCACTTAAAATATCTGCTAAAGTAGGTGAAAGAATACTACAATCTTCTTGCTGTTGTTGTTGTTGTTGTGTACCTGTTGTAGGTGAAGGAACATATCCATCTCCTGTTGTTGAACTTCCTTCCATTATGTAATTAAAAGTCAAATATATTATATGAGGTTCGGTCTTATCGAAAAAAAAAAAGTTCCAGGCCGGACGACGATAAGAGGAAATAGAAAAGAAAAAGAGGTTTGAATTGAACCCTTTTCCTTTTTTCCCACCCAAGCCTTAGCTCAATGGTCAAAATATTTTATTGTGACATCCTTTTTTTAGTCCAATCAAATTACAGTAAACTCGAGTACGTATGGTTATGAAGATAAATCAAATACACAGCAATTTTCTAAATGATTTTAATAGATTTATTTACAATTCCTGTATATCTTGAATGAATGATGATATCAATTATATACGTGTATATAAATATTTTTAAGAAAAGTGTATATACATGAATGTTTTTGTTATTGTTCTTTCAAGTTTTTGTAGTTTCTTGCTCTTAGAGCATCTCCAACAGATTATGAAGTTCAGATATTTTATTTTTCCAATTCCTGGCTATACAATAAATGGGCTAGCCAAATGAGTGACCTCGATTATCAAGGTTTAAATAACCAGACCTGACATATTTTTGATAATAATCCATTTGGGATGACTGCATTACCCGTTAGAGATGCTCTTACAATCATCCCTTATCAAAAAAAGATTAAGCTTCTAAATACAAAAACGACGGAAGACGGGGATTCGGCTCGCTTTCATAAATTATAAGTCATTTATGTTCGAAAATAAATACAAACACAGAAAAAAAAAGGGCCTTTATTATTTATATTACACAAAGCTATATTTTAATTAAAGAATCTTTTTTCTCATCAAATGACATAATTATACGAAATATACATTGCAGAGTAATACAACTATATGGTATATATACCAATTTTATTATTTTACATGAAAGTTTTGTTCAAGTGCCCAAACTTGATCTACAACTTCCTCAATGGATCTTGCATTTCCCTTTGTTGCCGACCGAAGTGGATTACGACAATACCCGCCACCATATCCCAACTTGGTCTGAATATAACTCTTAGCTCCTGCAATCCCATGCCATCTACATAACGAATCATCTGCTTCAACGATTTGATGTTGTAACTCTGTTGCTTCCTTCACTTTTCCTTCTTCGTACAACTTTTGAACTTGTACACAGAGACTAGGTAAAACATTGCCTGCGCCTGGAATCAATCCAACAGCTCCAATCACTAATTCAGGTAAGAAAAAGTCGGCTGAACCTGCTAATAACGTTACCTCTAAAAAAAAATACAAAAGTGTTTTAATATATATAATTCTTAACTATATATATATATATATTTACCTTTAGGATCCGTCTTGCGAACTAAATTTGCCATCTTACCAACGTTGCCGTCAGTACCCTTAACTCCGATAATATTAGCATGCTTTGCTAATTCTACCAACACCTTGACACCAACATCAAGTCCTTGACAGACGCCAGGATAGTTATAGATAATGACAGGTAAAGGAGATGCATCGGCCACAGCTCGATAGAACTGAAGAAGAGCCTCATCATCAATTGCTCCACGATAGAAAGAAGGAGGTAAAATCAAGGTGAATTCGGCTCCATGGTCTGCTGCTTGTTTGGTATATTGAATCGTAGTTCTTGCACTCTCAGCTGAAGTACCCACAATCAATTTAAGACCGGGATTATGCTTCTTGATCGATTTAGAGGCTTGATCAATCACAAGGCCTCTTTCTTTTTCAGATAAGCTGACTGCTTCTCCCATAGATCCCAATACGACAACACCTGCAATACCTGACTTGCTTAAGTATTCAATGTGTTTATCAAATGATTCTAAATCAAGGTCTTCATTTTCAAGGAAAAATGTAGGTACAGGAACAAAAACACCGCGTCCAAGTGAAGTCATAGTTTATAAATAATAAAAATAAGAAAGATGTGAAAAAAACGATCCTCATTTTTAACTTTTTATCTTAATTTCGCATTGCGTGTAACATTATTAATATTCCTTTATCCCGGTCAAGGAGAAATATACTGGGTTTCCCACCTCAATTACCAAAAATAAGCGTAATTTTTCCAAAACCTCGCCGCTATTTTTCCAAAAGTGGTGTAACGACTGCCTTTTTTTGTTTTGGTAAAATCACCTGTTTCCTATCTTTTCTTCTACCGTCAAACCTTATTTCTTTTTCTTTACCAATACTCCCCTTTTTTTCACCTTTCAATAAAGTTCTTCAGTCGAACCTCAATCAAAATCTTATCTATTCCTTTTTTTTCTACACTTGCTAAGGCAGTGTAAACTTTTCTTTTTTTATTATTTCTTTTTTTTTTCTTTCTTTTCCTTTTTCCCCTTCTTTTGTCATATCAAAAGAAACCGTTTTAGTGATCTTTCTCTTAGAATACACTAAGAGAATAAGTCTAAACTTATCGTATTTCAGTGGTTTTAGAAACATTTCTTTCTTTTAAGAATAATATCTGATCCCACAATCTACATAAATAAAAAGCATACATCTTTAGGCTTTAAAGCTATAGAGAACCATACTTTTTTTATCTTAAGTCATCTCGTCAATAAAGAACTCTTATTCATAAGAGATATATATTGGTGGACCTTAAACAATTAGCGAGTGAAACATATCTATCTTTGTAAGAATTGATAATCATTACTTGTGTTCCGTTGATCATCTTCGTCTATTATACATTATATATACTTCGTGTATTGTTAGTGACCTTTAGACCTAAACTCAACATATTTTAAAAGAGAACCATTCCTATTTTATATAAGAATACATCTTTTTTTCTCTGCTCAATTGAATTCTTTATTCCTTCGTAAATTAAAGATAAGTTTTGACAACCTCTACATTTCCCTCCTCTAAGTTCTTCCTTTCTACTTATTTTATTTAAATCTTGGTTCGCAACCTTACAGCGTGGTGCTCACATTTTTCCTACTTCAATAAAGAACGTACATCACAGTGGCTATTAATTTTTCCAAAAACAAGCACTTAATTTTTCCAAAACTTTTTTATTTTTTACAAAAAAATTAAAGCATGTTTTCTTTTGCAATGCAGCGAGGAAAGAAAGATAGGGAATGTCTAATCCAGCCTCTGCAATCACTCAAAGTAACCTTCGAAACAGAATCCATTATTCTGGGTGTTAATAAATCACCAGAATCAAGAGGGTTTCTCTTGATACCGGCTTTTACTTTTGACCAAAATTCTTCAATTGGATTCAAGAAGGGAGAATAGGCCGGCAAGTAAACACATTTGTATCCCCTCTTTTCGATAGCCTCTCTGATAGGAGCAGGCTTATGGATAGGTGCATTGTCCATAACAAGGTAATAACCTTGAAGTCCATTCCTATCTAAACAATCCATCATATTATTCAAATAAGTAAGAAAATGTTCAGATCTTGTACCTACTCTACCGTTGATCTTCACTTCTTTGCCATCTACTTTTCTTTTCTTACTGCCAACAGAAGATGTAGGTTTTCTTAATGAAATGTCAATAACACCATCAACTGAAATTGCCCCCAAGATTGTTATAGAAGTACTGCGAGCAGTCGGTACAATTGCTTTAGCAGGTGCGCCTCTTTTTGACCATCCTCTATTACGGGTGACGTTGATATTGAATCCAGCCTCATCTATAAAGACACAATTTTTTTGAAAGTCCATATTTTCATCTGCTATCCATTTTTCTACGTCTGTTTTTCTTTGTTCAATCACTTCGATATGATTTCTTCTTGCCGGTATTTTCTCTAATCTTTTCATAGAAAGAGCACAAACGGTTCGCATAAATCTATGAAGTGCAGATCGACTTATCGTGAGATTTTCGTTTTCAAACTGTTTACAAAGATCGAATCTAATCTGTTCAAGTACTGCTGTTGTATTTTCATCAATATACTTGATAATCCATTCAGCATGACGTTGTTGTAGCTTGAACAAAGATCCTTTTCTACCTCTTTTTTTTTCTACGAATAAGCCCATTTTCTGGATCTTCTCTAAATGTTTTTCTATACTTGTATCCAGACCACAAAGCGATACCAGTACTCAAACAAGCTGACTTGACATCAGATCCTGCAGAAATTAAGTCAATAAACAGGTCAATTTGTTCATCAGTATACTTCCTGTATAACTTTTTTCCGCCACGTTCTTGCTTCAGCTCTGGTTGATTTAAATGGGCTTCAAAATACTCTTTTACACGTGCAATTACGTCTTCCAAAGACTCCTCCACTTGATTTTCTTCTATTTCTTTATCTTCTAAATCCACACCTAATTCTTCGGCTAAGTCCTCATCGCTTTCCATTGCCGTACTGACGTCACGTCTTCTTCGGCATGTTCACTGTGCTTTTGATATAAGCTAACATAGATCTCTTCGGTTGCTATATCAGCTTCCTCTTCAATAGTCAGGTCTCTCATAAGTGTGTCGATGTTCATTTTTTAATCAGTTTTATTTTTCGTAAAAATAGCAACAGTTTTTGGAAAAATTAAGTGCTTGTTTTTGGAAAAATTAGAAGTCGGGAAAAGAGTAGTAAAAAAAAAGGTAGTAAAATCACGGATAACCAGGCACATCGTCACGTGAATAAGGTTTTTTATAACTTTTGCATGAAATACACCTTACATCAATTTTTTTTTTTCACATGGCATACAGGCAGGTTTTTTTTATACGCCAGACAAACAGGGGGGTTTTTTTTTTCATTATAAATCATCCTTTTTTTTTATTTTGTTCTTTTCTTTCACTTTCTTCTTTTTATATATTTTCAAAATGAACCTTCCTTACCGCTCCATTTTTAATCTCTTCTTTTTCCACACTCCTTATCCAAAGAAGAGATTGTTCCAAGAAAAAAAAAACCTATGCATAAAACATGTTGTTATCAATGGTAAGTCTAATAATTTTATCAAAAAATAAATGATTCATTTTGTCTAATAAATCTCAAATAGAAAATGATCCTTTTTTCTTTTTTGTCCAAATTATAAGTAAAAAAAAAAAAAACTGGTAAGTATTTTGGTGGCTTAACGGTTAGTTGGATCAAATTTCATCCGTGATTTTAATACCTCCTTTTTTACTACTAGAGATAAAGGCCGCCATCCATTCATTAATCTCAGCTGAGTGTCGGTCACAATTGCCAGAATCACAGACCAAATGACAGACCAAATAGTAGCGTCTTACGATAACACAACATCCCTCTTTGTGTACAAGTCAAGCTGGTGCATTAGAATTGCGTAAATATTAGCTGATTCAAATATTACTTATGTAAATTTAGCATTGAAATTAAAATTGTCCGCGTTACTGTTTTTTTTTTGTAGAATAAAAGTCGCCCTAATTGGGAAAGCATTTCAATGCTAATTAATGATAAGCGACTTGGATTAATGCGCCTCGTTACCAAACAATTTCAAAACTTTACCAATACGAGCTCTTCCTTAAGTTCTTCAAGTATATCAGCACCCACTAGTTTAGATTCTTATTCGTCAAACAGCAGGAAGCAAAACAAATTGTCACCTCTTCAAAAAGGAATTGTAGTAGATATGTTTGCCAAGTTGGACGAAACTAAAATGTGGAGACTGTCTACAGGTACAGTCGTCGAGCAGCAAGTGAAAATGTTCGCACTTGAGTACAACTTTGAGCAGTAAGTATAAAACATGTATTATTTTTGAGATAATGACAAACTCACAAGCCTTTGCTTCTAGCCCTGTGCATTCGATGGTGTTAAATGTCAGTGGCAAAAGCTGGTTGAAGTACTTTACGCCTGAAGAAATTCAAGAAATCAAGAATCATCAAAAGAAAGTACTAGTAGATTTGTCTTCTACAATTGAAGACTATATAAAGAAACTTCGTGAGTGCCAAAACGTTACTATGTTGAAATCAATGTTGGCACAAGAGTTAAGCGATCCTGGTTGCGAATGGATAAGATCCTCTCTCCTCCGATGTATCCATCTCTTCGAATGTAATTACTTACCTTTATCAGCACAAACAGAAGGCGACATACTTCGACGAATTTGGTTTTTTGTTGATACTGCCTTTGACTATTCAAAGATTGATTGCCGAGGGTATTGTATAAATGCTTAACTTTAACATGATTTTTATTTACTAATTATTTTCTGTTTTGATATAATATAGAGGGGAAAAGGCCAGCAAGTCCTCCTTTGCTGGTCGTAACGCACAAAAAGTTATAGCTGGAGAGGAGAAGATGGAGAGTAAAAGAATGGAAAGAAAAGTATCCACAGAAGAAGAAATTGAGGAAATCAAAGCATACAAAAACTTCAGATTAAGAACGGTGGTTTTTATTAATATATAAATAATAAAGGGAATTGGTGGACACATCCATTGATGTTGTCTGAAAACCCGGGGGGCAAGGTAACAAAAAAAGTAAAATAAATATACATATTCCGAAGAGCAAAGGGTTAAGAATAATTAATTACAAAAAGGTCACCAGCACAGAACAAAGAAACGAAAAGCGAAGAGCAATGAGAGAATTAGGGAAGGCTTGGGAAAGGAACAGTACATTGGGTAAC
This sequence comes from Pilaira anomala, assembly GCA_025716855.1. Taxonomy (NCBI): domain Eukaryota; kingdom Fungi; phylum Mucoromycota; class Mucoromycetes; order Mucorales; family Mucoraceae; genus Pilaira; species Pilaira anomala. The sequence goes on from JAIXMQ010000059.1 coordinate 161,644, forward strand.
CCCGACAGTCAATCCGAACAGGCACAAAAGAACGCAAACAAAGCAGAAACACAAAAAGGAGAGAAAAAGGAGAGCACGGAGCAGAGAAGAGAAAAGGAGGCAAAACCATATACAAAAACTTCAAACCCATACAGTTGCCTGACAATATTAAGCAGTATTTGAATAAATTTAACTGCCAATCAACTGCAGATATTAGAAAAGCACCTAATGAAAAACAAAGTTGGGAGGAATGCTACGATCGTGAAAAACACTTCGATTTGGATTGGATAAGAATTCTGTATACACGCTAGTAAGAGAATATGAAAACGGCAGTTTGAAGAAAGACCACTTGGAGAATTGGTACAACATTCATATTTGGTGCATGATAGACCACATATTTGGCAACTTAGAGGGACTTGAAATAATTAGGTAAGCCCATTTTTATATGTTTTCACTTATTCTTTTGGATTAACAGCCAATTGTTTCTAGAAGGGAAGGAGCTTCCATAGCTTCTTCCATTAGAAAAAATTTTAAAAGGACCATTGAAGATGTCAATAACCATACTCGCCAGCCAATGGGTCGTCGATTTGATTATCTAATCCGTCAAATCAACCCAAACAGTTCCAGCAGCCTTGAGTTTGGTGCATCAGAAGTTGATAAAAATTACAAGTTAAATGGAAACAAGATGATAAAAGAAAGAGGGACAAAACTTCCAAAAGTCTTAAAAGATATGTTAGCTCTGCTTGTTAAAGAAAATGAAGGTGACTACAGCAATTTATGTACTGTAGGTGTAGTACATTCAGGTAAAATAAAAGATGGCTTAATATAGTGTCTATGATGAACTGACTTATGTTCTATGCTTGTTAATTAACAGGGCTGCATATGAAAGTGATTAGAGCTGATAGGCCCAAAGGTTATATTACAAGAATCACCGACAGTAAAGCCCTTCAGGGTGAACGTGTTACCAGTACTTGTACAAGCCTACTGTTTAAAATTATTGGTTAAAGACACATTTGAGTCTGTAAAAAAGGGTAATAATAAGCTTACTGACGACTGCAATTGGTTGGATCATTGTCTTGACAAAACACCTGTGGACAATCAGTAATTAATGAGAAAAGACTTAGGGTTGATTTTATTAGATAAAATAAAACTGAAAGAACTCTTCTAAACTAAAATAATAATCATCTTTTATATCTTGAATATCCTGATGAGTTGTGTTTGAATAAGGACCATCTTTTTGATGGGTTTAAATGAATCTATACCCAACTCTAGCTCGTATATTTATTACAATAAACTGTAATTTTGATTTTAAATAAAGAGTTAAAAGATCAGATAATTGATATTCACTGTTTTATAACTCAAGTATTCCTTTTTCTATACAACTTGCCGTCCGCTTTGGTTCAGCTAAAAAAAAACTCTTCTTCATCCAAATCTCAACAAACTAATTTTTTGAACTTGAGTAATGTGCCTTGCTATACCTGGTAACTTCCCTCTCTCTCTGTAGTCTTCCTTGGGGAACCTTGCTCGAATTATTCCTTACCTTCCTTAAGTAAAGGTAAATACTTAAGGTCCTCCACACTCCCAATCGTATGGTTATGTTCATTAATGACTTCTATCGTCACCATGCTAGGATCGCTCTTGAGACAAGTGACCTTCATACGAACAGGGCAGTTATTCTTCTTGCTGCCTTTCAAATGCTTGCGTTGTTTGCCTGACACGTTGGGAAAAGTTCGGTTTTCTTTGCTGCCTGCACGATGACAATAATAATTAACGTACCAAAGGTATTTCACCACTCTGTTTCTACGCTTGGGTCCAGGACCTTGGGAAGAAGCTTCTCCAATCCCATGACTGATCTCGTTTTCTTGTGTTATTGGTTGTTTTTTTTCAAACACTCTTTTATTGTAGATCCATCTTACACCGTATTTGGCGACAGATCCCTGAATGATGTCTGGGTAGGCCGTAGCAGGTACTTCTATTTTCTTAAACATGGGTTCATAAGCCTTGATGATTTCAGAGTTGTTTAAATGAAGCATTTTTTTTTAAAAAAGTAAAGTTAAAAAGTAATGTCAATTTTTTTTTTTAAATTAAAAAAAATGGGATTTCTTTTTTTTTTCTCGGCGCTCTGATGAATTACCCAAAATGTGTATCTGCAGCTTGAATCGTCAGGTCTAATTAATACAAGAATCAACTGTCTTCATAAATATATTTAAATTAAGATGTAATATATCAAGATGGAGGAATACTTTTGTATTATAATTATCAACAATGATTTCAAACTGAAAATTCATCCCAACGTTTTTAATTGCTATCATGATCAATAATAAACAAACTATAAAGACAATCCTACCATTTGGTTTAGTCGAATTTTTTGTTTTACCATTTTTAAAAGGATCTGTCTTTTTTTTATTTTATGTCTTTTTCCTCTTTTTTTATTTATATCTTCTTTTATTTAAATAAAAATATATATCGCAAAATTATTCAACATTAATAAGAATTGTTACTGTTCTCATTAACTAATATTTTTTTTAAAAAAAATGTATCAAATTATTTGATATAGGACACCGTTAGGTCAGTAGTAACAGGTAGCGAATGTTTTTTTTTTTACGCTAGTGATGATGAAGAACTATCAGCTCTTTATGCTGTATTATGTAAGCCCCTTCTTTGTATATAGGTTTTATAAAAAGGAATTGCTATAAGCACAAGTTTTTGGTTTAAAACCCGCTAGTATAATACGATAAAAAGAGCTCACTTAAAGCAAGTGTATGTACTGAAGAAAAATAGTATTTCTAGTTATTACATACAGTGAAAATTTCATGGTGAAGGATTGTTAGTCATAATATCACTGTGGTCAAGTGTTAGTCATAATGGCAGTGATATTATTATAACATCGATGAGTACACCAATGACATATACTTTCACGACAATTACCTTTGTTTTTTTTTGCCGTAGCATAGCTTTCTATAAAATAATAGCGAAGGATTATAAAACTAGATATTAATTTGCCTTACCATTTGTCAGTTTCTTATGTTGCCCCAGTCCATTAAGAAATATAACCCTATTAAATTTAGCCAATTAGTTATGTTTAAGAAGTTTTTCTCATTAGTTTATGTAAATTTATAAATATTACCATTAGATACACCATAGACCACAAGATTCCGTTATTTGAATCAATGTTTAAAATTACATCAGCAAATATATCATTATTTGTAATTTTCAGAAAAATACCATGTCCTTCAACCGCAGATTGTTGTAGGCAACATCATATAAAACTCGATTAGCAAGACAAAGGGAAAAGGTATCACACTATCAAGGCTTTCTGTCGTAGCAGAGGTAGTAGCTCTCTATCATTAGTGAGAAATCAGAGCTAGTAAACATCCACCTGCCTTTTGACTTAGCCCTCCAGTAAGACAATACCATTTATTCGCTTCTTATGCCGCCCAAGTTTGTAAGAAACGTAACGGCGGTAATAGTTTTAATCGACATCGAATAAGCTTTTACCACCACACAACGCAAATTATTGAATAATAAGACTATCAGATAGGCCACAAAAAGATTGATTATTTGAGTCAATGTTTAAAATTACATCAGCAACAATATCATCCTTTGTACTTTCAACAACAACTAAACATAACTTCTTCAGCTGCAGACCTAAATAGACAACGTCGCATAACAAATCTCACCTAATAACAAGAGAAAGGGAAAGGTGCCACCATATCACCTTTTTTTTTTTACCCCAGCATATAGCTCCATATCAGATACCGGTCTGCTTTAACAACACCATTTAATTAAATGATACCATTTGTCGGTTTCTTATGCAGACAGAACATAAGAAAAGAATATAGTACGCAATAATTTAACAGACATAGTAGAATAAGCTTTTTTCATCACTTCATGAAAACCATTTAAGACTACTATCAGAAACACCACGAGAAGATTCATTACTTGAGTCAATGTTAAGAAGTACATCAGGGGAACAATACCATCATTTGTAACTCTGGATAACACAAAATCTTCTTCAGTTGCAGACCTGAATATGGCCGACATAACATAACAAATCTCGCTAATAATGGAAAGGAAAAAGGTGCCATCGCACTAACCACCTTTTTTTTTTTTTTTTTTTTTTTTTTTTTTTTTTTTTTTTTTGGCCCACCCACTTCTTTAAATAAGTACAATAAAGGTCTGGTTGATAAAGCCTTTGAATCCAAATTTAGTAATTTTTTATAAAATAGATTTTATTTTTATATCATACTACTTTTATTGCTTGATACGTTATCAATATTATACACTATGTATTTTCTAATAACCAACATTTTGTCATTGTAACTGGTAGATCTTAAAGATCACGAATAGGAAATTCGTGACACCAGACATTTGATCAATATTTTTTTTTTATTATTCATTTAGTACAACATGTAACCTTCTTCTTGGATAAGAGTTTAGACTGTCAATTTTAGTTGGACATAAAATCTAAAGATGATATTGTAAACTTTTGTGATTTCCAAACGGTATACTTCAATTTGCATAGTTTTTAACCCAATTCACTCTACAAAAAGTAGACTTGGAAAAAAAAAAGGAGGCCATTTTGATGAAGCGGGGTCCAGAGACTGCGTTTTACTCCTTGCACCATTGTAACCTGAATAAGTTTTATCACGATTAATATTTTGAATAATATAATGGAAAGCATTTAAATTACCAGTTCACATAATAAAGACTTGATTGTTTTAAAGTAATCAGACCACCAAATCTTTAGTAATCATGAGGGACCCACCAGGGGGGATTTTTTAGGTAGTTAGGGAGGGAGGGAGGGAGGGAGGGAGAGAGAGAGAGAGAGAGAGAGAGATTCTTGGAACAACCAGTATTATTATGTACGATGTATTGACTAATAATGAATGTATGTAGAAGTCATACAATCGTACATAATAATGTCACCATCCCCATCAGTCAAATACAATGAAGATGGGTCGGTAATAACGAGAGAAGTAAAACCATTAATAAGTTCATCCACTCCTCCATAATCATTACAAATTAATGGCATACATTCAATCATTATTACGTCTCCATCCGCATCGTATGAGACTGATGGTTCAGGTGATGCTACTGGTTCGGGTGCAACTGGTGGTGGTGATGGTGTTGCTGGTGGTGGTGAAGGAAAGGCGGGTGGGGGTGAAGGTGAAGCGGGTGGAGGTGAAGGTGAAGCGGGTGGAGGTGAAGGTGAAGCGGGTGGAGGTGAAGGTGAGGGGGAAACGGGTGGCGGTGAAGGTGAGGGTGATGGTGAGGCAGGCGGTGGTGAGGATGAGGGGGAAGCGGGCGGTGGTGATGGTGACGCCACCGGGGATAAGGGTGGCGATGGTGAGGTAGGCGGTGGAGAAGAAGTATGTGGTGGAGAGGTTGGTGGTGAAATGATTGGTTGTGGGGGTGGAGCAAGCGTGATCAAATCGCCCTCCACCCAATCTTCTTCATCGTTGAAGAAATTTTCTTCGTCATCTGCATCTTCCTCATTAAAAAATGCAGCCTGTCTGGTGAGGGTAGGAGGAGGAAGACAGGCTACATATGATGGTGGAGTCGGAGAGGCCGGAGGAGAAAGAGTTGGCACTGATGGTAGATGAGAGCGAGAAGAAGGAGAAGGAGAACGAGAAGGAGAAGAAGGAGAAGGAGAAGGAGAGGATGCCACTTTTCGGCGTTTTTCATAACAAAAGAGGTCATTACCTCTTTTTCTTTTGCCTAAAAAAAAAAAAAAAAAAAAAAAAAAAAAAAAAAAAAGATGAGTTATCAAACCTTGTTTTAACAGAGTGCATTATTACCTAAGGCATTAATTGTGTAATTGCTTGTTGACATGTTACTTGGAAAGAGTTTTTGGTATTTAAGAGTGAATAAACGGTAATAAACTAAAAGTAAAAAATAATAATAATAAAACGGTAAAGAAGAAGAAAAAAAGTAATCAAGTGAAATTTTTTTTTTGTTTATATACACATTAAGTTGTTTACAAAAGATTAACAAGTAAAAAAAAAAATTTCTTGTTTATATGACGCCAAGTTGATTACAAATGGTAATGGGTTAAGAGGTTCTCACACTAGCTCATAAAAAAAAAGTACCATGTACAAGCTACACATATTAGAAGTAAACACTTTGACATGTCATGTAACAAATTATAATTTACTGCCGAGTGTAACCACTCTACCCTCTTTTTTTTTTTTTTTTTTTTTTTTTTTCGAAAAACGTATATGAAGAAGCCTCTCTTCTCTTTAGTTAATTAACATATTGTAAAAATATATTCATAACTTTTCTAAATGTATAGATGCTAATATTTGTTATTTTCCAAGCAATATAAACACTTGCTAAAAAAAAAAAAAAAAAAAAAAAGTTTTTTTCCCATCCTACTTGATTAGGAAAGATAGCGTTAATAACAGCATGTGATTACATAGCAGCATGATTTAATTATATTGTTAATACTTTTTCACAGGTTGGCTGAAGCCTGAGTATAAACTGACAAAAACCAATCGGCAAAAAAAAAAAAAAAAAAAAATACAGATTTGAAATAAATAATACATAAAAACAAATATAAACTTCAATATATCATACTTATTATCAAGTATATTATTGTATAAAGAAAATTAGATGTATTTTTTATATTATTTTTTTTTTGTAAAGAAGCTCGTTTGTCTTAATGAGCCTGTCAAAATAATTAACAACAATCTTCTATTCGTGTCACAGAAAAAAGATTATTTATGAGTGCATATTTATCTGTAAGTATATTTTATTAAAGTGAAAGTAAGAGGAAGTCTATGCAGAAACGAAAGCCATGGAGAAATAGATTTTTTATACATTACTTCACGTCTGAAGGCTTAAATGAGATTTGTACATAATAAAGCTTGAAGTCGTGAACGAGAGGCACATATTTTTGATCTTACTTTTTTTTTAACAGGTGAATAGGAGGAAAGACAAGTCCAAAAAGAGTAAGTTCCAGATTGAAACATATTGCTGATAATCCATGCAGCCATTATCAATTGATTTTGTTAGACTAGTGTCTTATTATCGCTATTTTTAGTCTTCCTTAAAGATAGATGCATTGATACGTATCACATGATGACGTTTCAAAATCCAAATAACACAATCAATCAGTTGCTGACGCATTTTTACTTTTATTATTTTTTTTTTTCATTCTTTCATTTGTAAACAATATGGAGTCGAAAGCTGATTGTATTTTTGGATTGCCTTATTAAGAATCACCCACTTAATTTGGACAGTCGTTATTTATCTAAAAACAGTTATGTTTACCTATATACAAGGTTTTATTACGATTCCTTTTCAGTTAATTTTTCTTCCTTACTCTTTACTACTTTATTTTTTAGCGTTGATTTTATTATGTTTAATTCAATCTATTTACACACCAAGAGTCTCTCTCTTAATAACATGATAACAACACAGTCAATTACAACTTTACAGTACTCGCTCTATTTAAGAAGGCCGTTCAATTTGGTTTTTATCTTGAATTGTTTAACGAAGACGGATCAAGTCATTGAGTCTGTTGAAGGTGCTTTCGGATGGAGAAGTGGTAAAAACATGGATGGTTATTAAGGCCGTTTCCGATTTAAGTCCGCAATTTTCTGAAATTTTTGGCCATGTTACGATTTAAGGCCACAAAAGTCTGATTTTTTTTCAGCCTTAAATATAGAGGTACGGTAATTCCTTAGGTAATAATACACTCTCCGTTAAAACAAGGTTTGATAACTCATCTTTTTTTTTTTTTTTTTTTTTTTTTTTTTTTTTTTTAGGCAAAAGAAAAAGAGGTAATGACCTCTTTTTCAATGACAAACGCCGCAAAGTGGTACCATCTTCTTCTTCTTCTCGTTCTCCTCCAGTTCTTCCTCCTCCGGCCTCTCCAACTCCGTCATCATATGTAGCCTGTCTTGCTCCTCCTACCCTCACCAGACAGGCTGCATTTTTCAACGAGGATGATGCAGACGACTATGAAGATTTCTTTAACACCAACACCAACAATGAAGAAGACTGGGTGGTGGGATGCTTGATTCCATTGATTACCCCACCCTGTGGTATCGCTTCTTTTCTTCAAGAGATTGGACATCTTTTCAAGCTTGGATCTATGGAAACATTTACAAGTATCCTCATATATTTCATTCATATATTGAGTGAGTGTTACTTATGGACAATCAGTCCATAATGAGAAAGACTTCTGGTTGATTTATTAAGTAAAATAAAACATTTAGAACTCTTTAAATTAAAATAATAGTCATCTTTTTATATGTATCTTGAATGTCCTGATATATTTTCCTAGTTTCGGGATTGAATTGTCAGTTTTTGGGATAACTAATCTTATTCCAACAATGTTATTTTTTTATTTTTTGTTTATAGGTTATATAACATTACTATTTAATATTGATAGATAAGTCATGTGTTTTTGCTAGTAATACATAGCCATTCTTATCCCAACCCAAGATAGCTAAGCTTGTATCGAGACTGTTACCAGTAAAGATATCTCTATTAATAATGAGTTGATTATTGATTTTATTTTGTTTTGTTTTATATCCAATGATTTCGTGAGAAGCTATGAAGTACATATTTTTTTAACACTACCAGTATTATATAATACGCATATAATCAGAAAAAAAAAAAGGAGCCATTATATTAAAAAGTGCATTTATATTAATATTCAAAATATAGGTTAATATCTTTACCTCTGCTGCTGGTTACCCTGGTGCTACGGCTATCCATCAATTAGAGCAAGCCCTTGAGGTAGAGCTTAAGAAGGCTGGTGTTGATTGTTGTGTTGATACTCATACTATCACTCTTGAAGAAGCCGATGCTGTTCTTTCCACTGTCAGTAACCTCATTCGTCAAATCCCAGGTACTTTGGGAGCTATTGAAGTCAAGAAACCCCAATTTGATGCAATTCTTTTGGCTCCTACCATTGTCAAGAGCGACATTAAAAACTTGGATACTCAAACTCGTACTTTAAACACATGTTTAATTAATAAGACTCTTCTTGATCCTCCCTCTTACTTGCAAACTGCCAACTCCTATGCTTCTCAAATTAACGCTGCTTTTGTTTCTGCTAAGAGTAAATATGGTGTCGTCTAAATGTTCTTGTCAATTGTCTATAATTGACTTTTTTTTTTTTTAAAAAAAAACCCAAATACACAAAAATATAGTTCTACTATTCTTTTCTGCTAACTTGAAACTAGCCTAAAACTTGTTTATTTATTGATAATAAAAACTAGCTTGTCTATAAAGATGAATTTTTCGTTACGTTAAATAGTTTAGAGTGAAAATTTATTTCTTGCCTTCAATCGTGGCTTTTAATTCACTTCCATTTTATTTTACTACAAGAATCTCAATCATTAATATTGTTTCTTAAAATCAACCAATAAATAAAGAATTATAAAGAACCTGTATGAAACCTGTCATGGATTAATCCTGTGTTATACCTCTTACAATAAGATGGGTAACACCAACATTTTTTTCTACATACCTAAACCAAGTTTACCTGCATGTATATACCGTCAGCTTTAATCTACTAATAGTGGTATATCTTGGTCTTCGCCATTAAAACGGTTCATGCCCCGGAATGCCTCAGCCTACCTTGTGCCTTCGACTTCCAATTCCTCTAATACCAAATCAACTTTTGCAGCCACAGGATCTGAATGGGTGCCTAGCTGTGACCATTGGATGCTTCGTGTTAATTCCTTCAAAGTACTCCCCATTCGTCGTATTTCTAATGGTTTATTCCAGTTATATGTACAACTCCAACGTCATAAAAAGAAACTGGGTTACTTGAAGGTGGTAAAATCCCTGTCCCGTACGATATCCTTAGTAACTATCTTTCTCCTGACCTCTGGGAATTCTTTTGGTCTCTCTCTCTCTCTCTCTCTCTCTCTCTCTCTCTCTCTCTCTCTCTCTCTCTCTCTCTCTGCCTCACAAGGTGGTCACCATTTGGTGGCGGTTACTTCAAAATAAAATTGGCTTTCAAGCAACTTTGTTCCGGTGGAATTCTCAATTATGGTCTTCTTCACTATGTTAAATATGCAAGTCTGAGTCCGAGACTATACAACACCTCTTTGTCTCGTGCTTTCACAAGTGGTCCTTTTGGGAATCTCAACTGGCCGCCTTACAGCTAACTGCTAAGTTCCCAACTCCAGAGTCAGTTTGGCTTTCCATTTATTCATTACACGATGAGACTGGTGAGTTAATCGATGAGGCTATCCTACTTTCTTTAGGAATCGTATTAGAAATCGTCTGGCACCACCACTGGATGTGGATCTTGACAACACGTCTTGGTCCAACGTTCTAGCTGACTCTTTATATAATTATTCTCTTTCCCACTATCCCACTACGGCTGCTAATTCTCATGAACTTATAGACACTATCTAATAATTTCATTATTTTAATAAAAGCATGTGAATTAATACAAAAAAAAAAAAAAAAAAAGAATACATGTATATTTATGGAGTTCAAGTCTGTTTAAAATTCCGCTTAAGGGGACAACTTCATATGTGATCTTGATATCATAAATAAACCAGCTACACAAATCTTTTCCCAAGTCTACAAATCAAGTAACATTTTTTGTCTGAAATGATTCAAATATGTTCAAGGAAGATTAATATACTTCATATTTTTACAGTCAAGGCAATATAATAAGTATTAGTGATGTACTCTATAAAAAACGTGCTTTATATAACAAAAGTCTCAGCCTATATGTACACTGCTTTCTGTAATTTTTTTTATGCGAGGGTCAATTTCTTAAAAAACACTCTCAAATTTTACCATGTTTTATAAAAGATTTTTATTTAGGTACAAGAAAGTACAGGTGTGTAAAATACATAATCTCGCACGATATTGAATCTAAGTTTGGATAATATTATTATTGATTATATATAGTAGTAAAGTGGTGATATGAAAGATAACTAGCTTTTTATGTTATAATGAATTGTAGCTATCAATATATATTTAATACATACCTACAGTGGGCAAGCCCAACCAATTAATATATATATATTTTTTTTTTACACCAAACCGTGCAGAAGCAGAGGGTTTTTTTTTAAAGTAACAACTGATATGGTAACCATAACAAATAATAGTAAAAAGCATAAACAAAAGAAGCAGAACGCAATGCCTTCTTTTTCTGTAATTTCATACTTCAAATTAGCTGTATGTTGATTGTATGTACGTATGTACACAGCCCCTCCTTTTTCAAATTCAGTATGGGCATTTCTCTAAAAGCGCCGTCTGGTTTCAAATTCAGATTGAGTTTTTCCCTTCACACACACCCTAAAAACGAAAAGGTTGTTACGCAACTAATCTTTAAGATGGTTCTAGGCGTGATGGCATAAGACCTGATTAAGATTTCAAAAAAAAACAAGAAAGGGAATACTTCAGTAATGCTGATAAGATATGCAAATTATCTACTTTTTATTGAATTCCGTCGCATGATTTTGATGTGATATATTTTCACGCGAGTTGAACTAAAAATTACTCCCTAATCTGAGAGCCAATAGAATTAGAATAGATAGAGGAAATACCGGGACCCGAATACGATAAAGCATAAACAACCAAAGAAAAGAAAAATATAAAAAGAAGCAATATCTTTTTCCTCTTTTCTCTTTTCTCTATCGATTATCTTTAATTTACAATGAATCAACTACTGCTACTTCCTATTAGTACGTACAACAGCATCATCACCCAACAAGAACGCACTGCGTTCTTTTTGTTACAAGCACTCTTCTTAATCCTCGTGGCTTATGATAACCACGTGGATTGTTTAATCCGTAAAGCCCTCTGCTGCGGCAAGGCTTGTTTAAAAGAAGAAACAAAAAATGATTTGTTTAAAGGTAATATACATATTTATATGTTTTTATATATTCACACAAAAAAACTAAACTATATCTAATAGAAGAAGAAGAAGAAGGAGAAGAAGAGAAAGAAGAAGGAGAAGAAGAGAAAGAAGAAGGAGAAGAAGAGAAAGCAGAAGAAGCAGAAGAAGAAGAAGAACCACTTTTGGTTATTAAAGAGCATCTCGCTGAAAAGCGGGATGCTTTTGTTCAATTATGTAACACGGCTCCTGGTGGTTTGGAGGAACACCCTGTTCTTAGGGTGTTGTTAAAAAAGATAGAAGATTCGGAGAAGGAGGTCTTGGCGCAAGCCGAGGCCTCTGGATCCAGTTTTGTTACAACAACAACAACAACAACAACAACACCAACAATAACAACAGCAGAAAACAACAACAACAAAAAGAACAAAAAAAAGAACAAAAAAAAGAACAAAAAAAGAACAAAAAATAAAAATAAATAAATAAATTTATATATTATTGTTAAAACCCCAATTATTCTATCTTTTTTTTTTTCTTTTTTAATTTTGCTGATAATCTTCTCTCACATTGGAACTAGTGAGCGCCTATTAGACAATGATTTACTTGGTTGTACATACTAATAAAGCAAAAGACTAATGCAATAATATACCAAAGGATGATAGCTATTCATATTATTTAAAGAGGATTATATATAAAAACTTGTTTGTGATACATATATCTATTTCTTTTTTCCCTTTTCACTGGCATCTCTCTCTCTCTCTTTTTTTTTTTTTTTTTTTTTTTTTTGACATATGCAGCAGAATTTGACAGATATTATATGCACATGATCAAAAAAAAATGAGTGCACGGACTATGTATGTAAATTTGTGTGTACTCCCAATATCTTTTTCTATTACTTTTCAATATTCCCAAATAAAGTACAACACATTTGAACCATTTTTCGTTTAAAGCCAAAATTTGTCTCTTTATATTTTTATCCATGCTCTCTTACAGTAGCTCTTTATCGTTACCTTACCTTATTCATAAATGCTTACTACGTTTTTCATAAATAAAAGGAATATAAACCGCATTAATTATATACAGCTAAGTTACATGTGTCATCAGAATTTTAAAAAAAAAAACGGGGAATCATATGTTTTATTTATATAACAAAATATTAATTTTCGGGTATTATTTACAACAGGTATTAAAAACAAGTAAGTTGAATTACTTTTTGCTGCGAGTGGAACATTTTTTTGTAGTCTTTTTAGCTGCAGCCTTTTTTATTTTCTTAACAACCTTCTCAGGTTTTCTTCTTCCTCGACTTTAGGTTCTTCAATTAACCCTCTTTTGTAAGCTTTTCTTATAATTGTGTCAATAAAAGGAAAGTAGTCAAATTTTTGTCGTTCCACATTAGAAGTAGAAGTAAATCGAGTATCTTCAATGTGTCTAATGTTATTGCTATAAAAGTTTTGTTTCTCTTTTAATTGTTCCAGATGTATTTTTAAAGATTTAAAGTCTTTGAGTTCAACGTCTTTCCAAGCAGTTGCTACAAATGGTAATCCTTCAATTTCTTTAGGTTCGTTTTGTTCAATTTGTGTAAGAGGTGTGTTATTACTACAAATCGAGTCTAGTGAATGAATATTTGCATTTAAGACATTGGTATCAGTAACAATCTTGTCGTAATTATCATGACGTATAGCCATTAAAGAAAAATCAAATCTATTTCTAGAAAGAAAAAAGTAAATATAAAAATGCAGTTTGATTTGTATATTGGTAATACTTACAAAGCATCCATACGATTTTGAATTAAAGCTTCAGTTTGTTTCAACCACTCCTCTTGCTTGCATTTACGGATTTTGTAAGGTCGAGCTTTTAAACCATCTAATTCCCAGATGAAACCATTTTTATAAATGTAAGCAATGTAGTGATATTCCTTTTCGTACTCATCAGTGAATACACCATTTGTTGTTCAGATGATCCAGCTGAGACTTTACGGATATTTACGTTATCAGCTTTATGATTTGCACTATCTGAAATAATGTCATCAGCATATTTATACATGCTTACATCTATTTAACTTACGGTGAATATGAGTTATGAATGCGTCTGATTTCTTCTGAATTACCCAAGCAAAGACCACGATTCTAGTTTTACATTTTTAG
>JAIXMQ010000006.1:0-235000 GCA_025716855.1 Pilaira anomala
TTATTTTATTATGCGGCCTTAGATAATTTCACCTTCTTTTTACCGTGTTTTTTATTTTTCTGCCCCCAGAAACATTTCCGGTTTATCAATTTTCGCCTATAAAAAGCCTTTCCTTGTACTTTTTTTTAATGCGAACTTTTTTAATGCGCCAAAAAATTTTTTTTTATCTTACTGTTTTGTCTTTATATTTTGAAAACAAGATATTTAAATAGAAAAGGAAACTATTATAATTTAAGAAGAAAGGTATGCTAATTTATATAGTGACCTTGTAGAATATCCTAATTTTTTTTCTGCCCAAGAAAAATTTCTCCGGTACTCCTTTTACTACATTTCAAGCCCGTAATGACTAATTTTACGAGATATTTATGCTTGGAAAAAGATTTTGTCATTATATTTATAAAGTGGCCTTTTAGATCATTTCATCTTCCCTTTTTTTTTCATCCAAGTACTTCTATTTTTTCAATCAGTAGTTACGCCATAATCATGTTTTCCCGTTCTAAAGAAGATAGGTAAAGAACCGAAGACATCATTCAATTTCAGGCCTGTTGTGTTCACAATAACAGATGGTAAAGCTAGAAGAAAATAAAAAGATCGCATAAATGTATTATTAACTGCTTCTATACAAAAGAGAACCCTGTATACAATTTTGTGAATTCAAAAACAGACCAAGACTTCACAAAATTACAAAATCATTAAAAAATTTGGATTGGGTTTCCAAGGTTATGTTTCTAGCAACTTGCCGAACCACAAAAAAGCAAGCTGCTATTAAAAAAATAACCTTGGTTTCCCTTCAAGAGATCAGTTTTTCTACGACTGCAACATATGTAAAATTGATTTATTTGTTTGTTATTTTTGTTACATAATAAAAACCAGATGAAAACGACAAAATATTTAGATGGATCATGTTTTCTTTTTGTAAAGCCAATTGTTTCAATATACTACTACAGTAAATGAAGACTAAAGTCAGATACATACATAAAAGAAAAAAAAAACATACATATATGTAAAAATCAGAATAGAGGATAAAAGTTAAATGAGATGGATGACTATCTATAACAACTAAATTACTTGATGTTGTTATAATATCCTAGAGAAAACTACCAAGATAAGAACAACAATCCATCCGATTCCTCTTCAATATCTACATAGCTTATGTATTGGGTGAGTGGAAGGTGGGCGTGTGCTATACATATATTGTGTTATTGTTGCACGTAGATTAAACTGTACGAACCACTCACGAACGACTCAAGACCTACTACAAACGCAGAATACGCTTGTCAGAAAACAGAATCATTAAAAGTTGGCAATTACTCTTTACAGGCCAATGGCATTAATAACATGAACTAACAATGTCGAACAAAAGAACGAGTTATATTACTAAAGCTTATAGTAATACCTACTATCATCCCTTCAATATCTGTTTGGTAAAGGCGCCATTGCACATAAATCAAACTGCACGGATGACTCGTGGGAAGGAGACAGTCAAATCGTAGTAGCAACAACTCAAATCAGTTTAGAAACAAAAACAAAAAAGAAGTTTATTGACACTCCTTTTCAATAAGTAACAAACAAATTTACCACACTTACTCTAACGTTCAATTGCAACCTCAAATGTCATAACTATTTCTCATAATACAATAGTTCCCAGAAAGGAACACCTACCTTTAGTAGAGAAAGAAATTGAGAAAAAAAAAACAAGGGTTTGCCCTCCTTTCTTTTAAACCATATTAAAAACAACAACAGTAACACCAGCATTATCATCAGTGCCAGCATTATCATCAGTGCCAGCATTATTATCAGTGCCAGCATTATTATCAGTGCCAGCATTATTATCAGTGCCAGCATTATTATCAGTGCCAGCATTATTATCAGTGCCAGCATTATCACCAGTACCATCATTATTATCAGTACCAGCATTATCACCAGTACCATCATTAACATCAGTATCAGCATTATCACCAGTACCAGCATTAACTTCTTCATCAACACACCTTTGGTTCACCAAAATTCCTTACTAAGAGCTCAGTGTTCAAGTTCATCTCTTGAATCGAGCATAGTAAAGAAAGAAAGGGAGATTAATATAAATATAAATATAAATACAAAAAAAAAAAAAAAAAAAAAAAAAAAAAAAAAAAAAAATGAAAATGAAAATAAAAATAAAAAATGAAAATAAAAAATGAAAATAAAAAAAGGGGTATGGTTAGTAATAAGGAGATCACATAAGATGATTGAATCCTTGTCATTGACGTATCCGTCTTGCACTGTCGATATTTGATACCCCCAAAGAATGCGACCAAAAGCGACACATAGAACCAGATATTACCGCGAATGATGAACTACTTGTCACCAAAAGATATACACAGAACCAAGTCTTACTCTTCACGAATGAATTTTGTACCAGCACCAGTAATAATATCAACAATAACTACACCTACACCTATACCTATAACACATGTTCGATCAACCATGATGAGAAAAGAATGAGAGAGAGTAATATATATGTATAAGAAAAAAAAAGAGAAAAGAAAGTTGTACCAAGTAAATGTGTATTAGAATCCCATTAAAAAGGGAGACTCACAAGAAGATCGAGCCTTTTTCACTGAAAAATACAATAATAAAAAAAAGTCACTCGCTCTTCGTCGTGGGCCCTAATCGCCCTTTGAATCTGACCTTTAACTGTTCATCACTCATTAACATAATAAAAAAAAAAAAGTTACCGGTAACCCAAAGTTACCGGTAACTCTGGGTTACCGGTAACTTTTTTTTTTTTATTATGCAAATAAGAGAAAATTATTGTGTTACGGGGATAAAAATTAGACTGCAAAATAGACTGAAAATAAAGTAAAGAATGATCGTTTCAAGGCAAGCTCCGGTAGCTGCAGTTTATTAAAGTTAGAATAGAATGAAAACGATGTTTATTAGAATCAAAATTATATTACCTGCAGTTGATTAAAGTTAGAATAGAATGAAAACGATGTTTATTAGAATCAGAATTATATTACCTGCAGTTGATTAAAGTTAGAATAGAATGAAAACGATAAAGAGATATATCTAACTCCAATAACTGAGACTTTTTATAAGGAATCTGATTATATAAGGGACTATGTTTATATTGAGAAGAATTGTTTGAAATATTCGGTTGTTTTTGCTATTGTTATTGTTAATTTTTTTTTTTTTTGAATTTTTAGATTCAATTCAATTGAACAAATAAGAGAAAATTATTGAACAAATGAGAGAAAATTTTAGGTCAATTAAGAGAAAAAAAAAATGGCAATTAGCAAAAAATTTACTTATACTTAAATCTCATAAGTTTTTCTCCAGGGCTAAACACTTTTCAAAGAATCTGAGAGAATGGCGAATCCAGCCCTGGCAGTCTTTCTTAGTTACTTTGGAGCAGGCATCCATTATTCTGGGTGTGAGTGTCTCACCAGTTTCGAAAGGGCTTCTTTTGACGCCATACTTCACCTTCGACCAGAATAGCTCAATTGGGTTTAGGAATGGTGAATACGGCGAAAGATATGCACACTTATAGCCTCTGCTTTCTATTAAGTTTCTTACTGTAGCTGGCTTATGTATGGGAGCATTATCCATTACCAAGTAAAAGCCCTTCATATTATTTCGGTCAAGAACATCCATCACATTACTCAAGTAATTTAAATAGTGCTCAGTCCTAGTTCCAACCTTAGCTGTCGTTGTAACAACCTTCCCGTCTATTCTTCTCTTCTTAGCTCCCGAAACTAATATTGGCTTTCTCAAAGAGATGTCAATAATACCGGCGCTAGAGATGGCACCAAGAATGGTTATTGTAGTGCCTTTTGAAGCAGGGACAGTTGTTTTAGCAGGTTCTCCTATCTTGGACCAGCCACGAGTGCGTGTCATGTGTAAATTGAACCCTGCTTCATCCAAAAAAACGCAATTATTCTCAAAGTCCATATTTTTATCAGCTAGCCATTGAAGGATGGTCTCCTTTCTCTTCTTAAGAGTTTCTTCCGAGTTTCTAGCAGATGAAATTTTCTCCAACTTCTTCATAGATAGTGCACAGCTGGTTCTAAGATGTCTGTATACTGCGGATGGGCTCACGGAGAGACTTGGAAATTATTTGAGCAACAACTCGTGTATTCCAGCTACAGTTGCAGTTGAACACTCATCAACAATGTCGGTAATAAACTTTGTGTGTTTTTCAGTAAGCTCAGAGACAGTTCCCATTTTGCGCCCTCTTTTTTTCTGTTGAGGTATTTCCCCTGTTTTCTGCCGTTGCGATTTGAAACGGTAAGCTGATTTCTCATTTATTCCTGTTTTTAAAGCTTCATCTTTTACAGGAACCTGTTCAATTAACAGGGAAATAAGCTTGTTGATATCTTGCTGAGTGTACACACGTCTAGCATTGCTAGCGGCGTCTTTTTTTTCGGCCAGATTTCTGAGAGGCTTCTCTTCTTTCAAATCGCTCTCACTACCCTGTACATCAGCTTCATTTTCCTCCTTATCCGAGCTATTGCTGGCCTCATCACCCTCGTACCCTTCCTTCAGCTCCATCGTCGCATCTTCATCTAACTCCATGGCTGATGCAGTGATGTTGTACTCATACTTCTTTCTCATCATTGACATTACGCTGACAATGATTTCAGGTACAGCTTCAATGTCATCGTCGCGTAGAGAAATTTCGTTCATATCAAAGTCAATATCCATTTTTAATAATAGTGAGAAAAGTGCTTTCTACTAATTGCCATTTTTTTTTTTTTCTCTTAATTTTTCTTGGACTTTCTCTTAATTGACCTAAAATTTTCTCTTATTTGTTCAATAATTTTCTCTTATTTTATCCAATAATTTTCTCTTATTTGTCCAATAATTTTCTCTTATTTTTTCTGAAATTTTCTCTTATTTGCTGAAAAATACAATACATACATATTTTTTTCGGGGCTTAAATGATTAGAAGTATCAATGACGGATAGAAAAGCTACTTTCTCATTGCTATCCTTTATTTTTCTTATTTTTTTTATTTTATTGAAGAAGCTCCATTTAATTAAACTCAATTCCGTTTTTAAAGAATACACTTACTCTGTAACTTTTTTTTTTTCACATTTCAAATGATTCAAGATGGTATTGTGAAGACTCTGATTTCAAGTCAATCGCTATTTTTGCGCTAACATTATTAAAAACTTTCTGCTTTTTATCCATTATATAATAATTATTTTATTTAGTAAAGAAAAGTTCATTTAAACAAATATGATAAAAAATATTTTTTTTTAAAACGGGAGGGGGGGGGGGTTATATCTCTACTACTTGTTTAGAGACGTCTGTCTTGGTTGGATCCGCTACGATCTCGGTCATAACTACTGCTACTACTGCTCTTTCGGTCGCGACGATGGTGATCATCACCACTCTTGTAAGATGAAGAAGAAGTGAAGCTTCTTCGTCTATCTCTACTGCTTCGATCTTCTCGG
This sequence comes from Pilaira anomala, assembly GCA_025716855.1. Classification (NCBI taxonomy): domain Eukaryota; kingdom Fungi; phylum Mucoromycota; class Mucoromycetes; order Mucorales; family Mucoraceae; genus Pilaira; species Pilaira anomala. The sequence goes on from JAIXMQ010000006.1 coordinate 5,442, forward strand.
TTACTTCTATCATCTCTATTGGTTCGTTCATGGCCACTCTTGTAAGATAAAGATGAATACCTTCTTCTTCTATCATCACGACTACTACGTTCATCTTCGCTGCTTCTGCTGTCTCTACTGCTTCTATCATACCTACTACTTCTGTCGTCTCTACCGCTTCGATCATAGGGATGATGACTGTGGATAGTTCTTTTGGAAGAGCTTGATGACTTATGCGAGCTTTGATCTCTATGACTACTACCGGCTTGTTCACAAACCCTTGCTTTACATTCTTGAGGTAAGTCATGGTATAAATTCAAGACGGTATCTTTATCCTTTTGACGAATATTGAAACCTGCAACTGAGTCATCATACCTGGCTTCGAGATCACCGTACTTTAATACAGCACTTACAGTATCTCTTTTATCACGTTCAGATAATTCATAGGTAGCCTGTCTTCCTCTCTTTCTTTTACCCAGCAATTTACTCCAAACGTCCCACTCCTCCTCCTCCTCCTCCTCCTCCTCCTCCTCTTCTTCTTCTTCTTCTTCACTCAGCTGTTGGAGATACATTATTCTTCTTTTGGCCGCACGATCATAAAGCAAAGTCTTCTTTTCTTCAACCTCTTGTTGCTGCTGTGCTGCTTTTTTAATTTCTTCAGATGGTATAATATCTTCCCAACGAAGATCATTTGCAACACCAGCATAATCTGTAATTTTGAAGTGTGCCAAAAAATCATCAGATCCTAAATCACTACTATCATCTGCACTTTCCGTCTCGGTTTGTTCAGTTCTTGCTAAAATATCATCTGAATCTATATCATTCAACTTCGGATTATTATCCACAGTTTGGAACATGTTTTGTGCACCGAACTTGAGAATGTCATTTAACTCATCCTCGTTGAAGGGCAGCTCCTTGTTGCTTCCTGTTGCTGTCTTGAGTGATTGTGATCCGGCCATGCTTTGTTCTTGTTTAGTTAACTGACTAGAGGTGTTCATACCATCAAATAAACAGGATTCGAGGACCATCTTTCGTTTAGCACGTTCAATGATATCCTCTTCTAAGGTGCCTTTGGTGACAAGTCGATAGACATTGACTGATTTTGTTCGATCAATACGATGAGCACGAGATATGGCTTGTAAATCGTTTTGTGGGTTCCAATCACTATCAAATACAATAACAGTATCTGCCGCAGTCAAGTTAATACCCACACAAACAGCACGTGTAGACAAGATAAACGCAAAATCAGGACTATGTGGATAATTATAGTTTTCAATTGCTTTGTTTCTGTCTTTTGGTTCCATGGACTCATCTAATATTTGAAATTGATGTCCCCTTAAACGCATGTATTTGGAGAGAATATCCAAGATCGAGGCCATTTGAGAAAGGATCAATACACGATGACCATTAGATTTCAAGTGGGTTAAAAGCTTATCTAACAGCACCATTTTCCCACTGTTTCTTATTAATTCTTTCAAGCTTGTAGCTTTACTCATTGACACTTCGGTCGTGTTTGAAAAAAGAAAAGGGTGGTTACTGGCTTTTTTCAATTCGATTGCAATATCCAACCATTGTTTCTTGTTTTCTCCATTTCCATTCAATACATCAAAGTTCTTTTTCAAGATATGCTTATAAAACTCCTTTTGTAAGCTGCTCATTTCTGCACGCAAGATAAGTTCGGAATTATTGGGTAATTCCTGTTCTACATCCTTCTTTAATCGACGTAACATGGTGCTTTTAATACTGTCAGGAAGTGCTGAAATCTTTCCTTCTTGGTGGACATCTTTTACATCAATTTCTTTATATTCAGTCACATCCATTTTTAGGTTAAGGAAAGTAGCTAAAGCTAATAATCCTCTGACATTATTTTGAAGTGGCGTACCCGTGATTAATAATCGATTGGCAGTTTGAAATCTACTGAGTGCTTCATGTAAATGTGATTCTGAATTCTTTAAGTGATGTGCTTCGTCAACTGCTAAATAATTCCAATAAAAACTTTGTAAGAAAAATGTATCTTTCAATATAATTTCGTATGTTGTGAGCAAGACATTAAATTTGAGGTCTTTTGTTCCATTAACATAGAATTCATTTTGTCGAATGACTTTAAGAGCTCGAGGATTACCTACATAGCACAATACATTCAATTGAGGTGCCCATTCTTTGAATTGTTGCATCCAATTATCTAATGTAGAAAGTGGCACCACAACCAAGAAGGGACCATAATTATTACAGGTATTATAAAGTACATTCAAAAAACTAATTGTTTGAATCGTCTTTCCTAAACCCATTTCATCGGCCAAAATACCATTTTCATTATGACACCAAAGCCAATACATCCAGTTGACACCATTTAATTGATAGTCACGTAATTCACCACCATTGATATAGGCAGGTTGCTTTTTGAATGCATTGAATTCAGGTCTATTCCTCTGTTCTGGGTATACCATAGACTGACGTGGTATACGCTCATTTTCTTCACGTTCCAAATAGTCGTCGATTTTGTCCTGGTATTTATTTGAGATTGCACCTTCTTTTTCCCATGTACATTCATCATAATGAAGTCTTTTCCATTTTACAAGGTATTCAATATTTCCTGAACTACCTCTTCGAGAAATCACTCGCTCAACTATCTCCCAGTCGTTGATTTCATCTCGACGAGGTGAGATATAGATATCTTGCTGTTCGATAATATCTTCTTTTGCTGTCTCAACATGTTGTCGAGTATACGCTTCTTGTTCAATACAATTGCGATTATAAATTTCTACTGCATGAAATCCTTTGACTGATTTCAAGTAAGAAAATGGCTCCCATGTATTGTAAGCTCCTGGCAGAGAATTCCATTTAATAAAGTACTCAAAGTTTGCCTCTGGGTCATTTGAGCTATCTGTTTCATTATATATTAGTATTGCTCATCGGCTTTTTTTTTTTTTTTTTTTTTTTTTTTTGAAGAAAAAAAGTTACCTCTTAAATTATTTTTACGACGGTGATCAAGTACCATTTGAATTTCTTTTTCTTCATGTACTGGGCTGCTACATGTTTTTTATCAGAGGCTTTCCCACATCTCTGCATTACCTTCATTATCATTTGTCGTATTTTGACTACGAGTGGGGTGACGTACATAATCATCAGAAGAAAGAATACCTACAAAAGATTTAAAAAAAAAGTGTGTTAGTATTATTTTTCTCTCTTACAAAGCAATAGCTATATATATATACAATAGTCTATATATATATTACCATCATCAGATTTAATATCATGTAAATCTTTATCTGTAGTAGAGTTGGCTTCATTTGAAGGACTATAAAGATATTCTAAAAAACTTCGATCAGGGCTACTCAAGTCGTCTTTAGAGAAATCAAACGAAGTTGGCACTGGAGAAAAGACGTTTTCATTGCTTGTTGTACCAGGCTGAGGTAAATCAGAATAAACAGAACGAATTTGCTCTAGGTAGGAATAGTAGTCTTGCTCTGAATCAGAATCGCTATTATGAGAATATGTCATAATATAAAGTTTATTATTTGTAATGTATATGAGTTTTCCTATTCAAATTTTATAAATATGCGTGTTTATATTTTAAGTACATATGCAAGGATTTTTTTTTAGTCTTTACCTTTTTTTCTCTTTAAGAAAAGCTATGCTTGTGAATGTATAAAATATAATATAAAAAACGCGATATATAAATTCTTATATTTTTTAAGTGTTGATTTAAATGCGCCGTAAAAAAAAAAAAAAAAAAAAGGAATAAAAGGTTTTTGAGTGAATATATGAAGAAAGAAAGAAAAAAAAAAGTGAATACAGTTTAAGTAGCAGCTTTTTATATTTTGGAGTGCATACAAAAATTCATGCCGTGTGACAAAAATCTATTCTAAACTGAAGAAAAACAAAGAGTATACTCTTAATCATTATAACAAAAAAAAAAAATATTTTTATACATATCAAGTATTTGATTGATTATATATATTTTTTTTCAAAAAAAAAAGAGATGAGCAAAGTGCATTTTATTAAATTTGAAGAGAAGGAAAAGGAATAACTGAACTTGTAAATGAAGGGTAACACATGCTTCCAATGGCCCAAGCGGTTTTCCTTTTTAAATGACAGTTTATATTTTTTCATTTACTTTATGGATGGGAATTATTTTTTGATTTTAAATAAATCTTCATACATACAAAAAAATAAGGATGGATTATAAGTAATATATTCATATTAAATTCTTATCAACAAGAAAAAAAGCAGATACTACTCAAAAAAAAAAATTAATTTTTGTTTTGCTGTTTTTTTTTATGGGAAAGTAAACTTAAATTAGTGCATTGAATTAACAGCTCAAATATAATTATCCCTTCGATGAAATTACGCTAATAAACTATAAAAGTTTTTTATTTGGTCTTCGCCGGAATTATAAAATAAATCTCATAATTGTCGATCTTACACCTCTCATCGAATCAACTGAAAAAAAAAAAAAAGTCATTTTTTGATCCTTTTGAAAAAATGACTAATCCAATCATACCGAGAAGTAGTTCCAAGTTGACAATGAACTCATGTAAATATAAGGAGCGATGTTGTACGCTCTTTCAATATTTCTCTCTACTTATATTCCATGTACAAAAATATTTAACGTCAGTCATTATGCTTTTTACTTCCAAAAATACTTATCGTCATTATGTTTCTTTTCATTTAATAATTAGTTGATTTAATAAATATAAACAGACTCATATAACTATCCTGAGTTATGACAAGAGAATAAATAAATAAAAAAAAACGTTTCATCTTTTTCTAAACAAGGATTATGTATGAATATGGCATGTATTTGGCTTTGTTACAGTGGTTATTTTAGATGGAAAACTAGATATGAATCATCCAGACCTAAAAGACGATTATTTAAGTTTAGCAAGAAAACATTTATTTGGTTTTCATATAACAGTGTAATATTATTACGCTATAAAATATGATCGACAATATTCCTTTTGTATCGGTCGCCATTGCATACTGTGTGCATAAATTTTTCATGTTGTGTAACATCCCTGTTCTAATAAAAAACTTTACTCTATGACAGCTATGCAAAAATAAAATAGTAATAGTAACGAAGAGATTTACAGCATTTTTTTTTTTACTATTTACTGAGTAGTTATGCAGTTATTTTCTGAAAGAAAAGATATGCTTATAGTAGAGTATCCCGAACAACTGATCATTAGAATCGACTTCTTATTTGTTCAAAGATAGTCTATTTCAAAAGGAGTCTTAAAACTGAATGTCAAGAAACGCCAACATGCTTTGAAGCAAATCATCCTTTTTATTTACACATGATGGAGTGGCAAAATTGGAATCGATGAGTTAAAACTTACGGGTTAGCTATGTAATATATATATATATAAATATTCTTTTCTTAACCTCAAAACTTCAACTGTTATTTCTTTATACCTATTACTTTACTATTTTAAAATAGGGAACTATTTCCGTAAAGAGAACTACTGTCGCCTCGATACTATAGAAATTGAAGAAACACATTCCTCTAATTACACTGAAGTCTCTTCTGCTTTAAGAAATACTCGGATTGAATCTGTTACGGGCAAGACTTGCGGAAGCGCTTCCAACTTATAAAAGATTAAAGAACCTATAGTACAGAGTTTGGTTCAGTACAAGTCAATAAATAAAAATAAGTTCATTCAAATACACTAGCCAATCAACTGCTTCAATAGAGGAATCTAGAGATGGCTCGATCGTAAGAAGAAATGTCGATATCGCTGGGTGATTTTAACACAAGAAAATGAATGGCTTTGTTACTGGATTTCCCACTCGGTTTGAAAATTTTCGGGACTAAATGTCAGAGTTGTTTGAACAAAATCAGAATTATTTTTTGAACTATCTTTTATAATTTTTAGAACTTTTTATATTAAAAAAATAAATATGTCCACTTTTAATATAGATATATCTGAACTCTGTCTAGAAGACCAAACAACGGAAGTATATGTTAGTCTTATGTCGATGATGAGAATTGAGTACGATGGTATAAGCGCAATGGAATTAGATGAGGAAGTGAACGAAACCGTTGGCATTACAGCTGAGACGGAACAATTTGAATCTGAACAAGAAAAGGAAGAGGAAAACAGTTCGCAAGAAAAAAAAACCAGACCTACAGGAGATCATAAAAAAACAATTGGAAAAAAAAGCTCGCTTACAGAAGCTACAACGATCTTTAAATTGTAGGCTTTCTTGAGCAGCTTACCGAAGGTGTAAGTACTATAGAAGCAGCCAACTGTTTTGGCATATCAAGAAGCTCAGCATATAGGTTTAGAAGCCAATGGCTCTCATCTGGTGGGGTAGTTCGTAAGAAGAGAGGGCCAGCTGAAGGTAGTATGTCATCCTTAAAACAGGAACATACAGACTTTATTATCAACTATATTGAATAGTTTGCTACAGCAACTTATGAGCACATAAAAGACGAGCTAGTATGTAAAAGAATTTAAGGATTTAGTAATTAGTAAATCTGGACTTCAGCGCCATATGAAGACCCATTGTGCGCTATCCTTAAAGCGATTAGAAAAAATACCAGCCAAGCGTAACGATGAAGACACTATACGACAACGAAGAGAACGTGTCGAAACATTTATTGCTGACAAGGATATGGGTTTTGAGCGCAACTGTGTGTTTTTAGATGGAGCAGGCTTCAATTTACATATAGTGAGAAATAGAGGATGGTCTGCAAAAGGAAAGCCTGCTAAGACCATTGTATCTACGAACAGAGGTACATCCATAACAATTTTAGGAGCCATATCTTCTGCTGGAGTTATAGATATATCGTTAAGAAAACCCACTTCGGCGACTAATGCTAAAAAGAGAAAGCTCGACGGAAAGGCTGTCAAAATCACGAAAGGTACCAATACCAGCCATTACTTAGCTTACCTTTGCAACGTCATGGATGTTTTGGATAAAAATAAGATGCAAGGTTTTTACCTAGTAATGGATAATGCCCCAATCCATGGACCAAGAGGTAAGGTTATGAATGATTATATTGTCAGTAGGGGTTATAAGTGTGTTTACTTGCCACCATACTCCCCATTTTTGAATCCTATCGAAGAGTTTTGGTCTAAGGTTAAGGCAGGTATCAAAAGATCTCCTATCGATGGCAAGGATACTCTCACACCAATAATATTAGAATCATGTTCTAAAGTAACTTTGAGTGATTGTAGAGGATGGATAAGACATTCTGTATTTTTTTTTCTCGTTGCTTAGCTGAAGAGCAGATGCCATAGTTTTTTTTTTAAAAATAATAAATATTCCGAGTCCCAAAAACAGTGGGAAATCCAGTAGTGGTAAAATCACGGAGGGAATTTAAAAAGGATACGTGTCACAAATGACACTTTTGCATGAAATAAATCAATTTGCATGTGTTTCTTATTTAGGAATGGTTATCACATGAACAATTATTAATACAAGAACTTAAAGATACAACTGACTTGCTGGTCAAGTCTATTGATTGTCCCGCTTATAACAGACAAAGATATAGTTTCTCTCCAGAAAAAGAATGTAATTTGTACTTGTCTGGATTATGTCATCAAGTGGAACGTCTTGAAAATTATAGATTAGTTAATCAAGATGCTGAATTACCTTTGCCTAAAGATTTGGATCATTTACTAAATAATATTTACCAACCTCTATCCAAGAAAGCCTAATTTAATAAAAAATATTTTCTACGTCCAATAACTAGTCTTTTATCTTTTACATGAGAGTTAAAGAACACCTTCCTTGGATGGATCAAATATGTAACTTGCATACATTTTTTTATCTTTATTTTTTTTACTCATTAAAATTATAAATAACTTTTTTTTTATGTAGTACGAAAAGTCTAGGCTGTCACTTGCTTTGAAAGAGATGATCTTTTTGTAAATAGTTACTATGGCAATCTAGTTGTCTTCATGACATAATCTGTATTGGACAATGAGAATATCTTTATATACAACCGATGTATTTATAATATACTTGTATCTTTAACTTCTTCTTTAATACTAGTTGCCAGATTTAGGTATCATCATGTTTAATTTGTGCAAACAAGAGAATAAGCATATGAATATCTGTAAAGTACTATATATATCGTACAACAAATCAAATGAGAATAGTTATACCATCTACTTTCAAAAGCTTTTCTGTATTCTGTTAAAAAAAAGCATGGTCCTTTGAATGCACAAGATGCATATATATAACAAAAAGGAGATAAAATAGAATTAACCCCGATGTTAGTTCCTTCATGTCATTACTTCGTATTAACAAGCCAACATATATTTACCAAAGAGTGCTGCTGCTAAAACTTGATCTATTCAATTGCTTTTTATTTCTCTTATTTAACTTTTCTGGGTGAGCGAATACGGGCGTCATCAGTTGTGACTTTTACTTCAAGTAAACAAAACGCCCTTTTTTTTTCTTTCTTTTCATTTCTCTTTTCTTCTTCTTCTTCTTTGCCATATTTTATTTTTTTATTTTACCCAATCATGTCCGGAACAAGATATTATACCAAAGATAATAATAATAACACAGGTAACAGAGAAGACTTTACTTCTCATGGTGTTGGACCCAATTCCCCAGAAAGTACAAGTTCAATAATTGATCTTCATGACTTGGAACAACAACAAAATAAAGACATGGTCCTTGATGACAGTACTTATGATTTTTTCGTTGAAGCAGGGCTTGAAAACCCATCCAAATGGTCTATGTTAGGTGTTGACATGGAAGACCTTCGAAAGCAACGCATAATTACTCAAAGACGTCAAGTACAACAACAACAACAAAATATTACTGCGCAAAATAATAGTTTCTCCTCTTCTTCTTCAAATGAACCAAATACTACCATATTAGGCAAACGAAAAGAAAGAGAAAGAAGATACCATTTTATCTTCATATAAACATATGAAAGGTGATCATCACTCTTCTTCTCCTATACATACCAACAATAACAACTCTTCTTCATCCTCCTCCTCTTCTTCTTCTTCTGCATATAATATATCTTCTTCTTCAGCTATTGGCTCATCATCCTCATCAAAAAAGCGAAAGTTTGAAGGTAAACTCCCTCTTAATACCAAACGTCTCAAGTCTGGACCCTTAGGTTATTTATCAATAACTCATAATGAGGTGCAAAACACTAATGATACTAAACCAAAGTTAACCTTCTCTGGTGGTACATATCACAAAGAGAACATCCATCCAGACAGACTTCATACTGAAGGTAATTTTTTTTTTTAAATACAAGTTCATGTATACTGATACGCTTTTATTATAGTGACTGAAAATTATAATGATGCTACCTCTGCTCTTAGCTTGACAGATGACGCTGATCTTGATGATGAAGTCTTCCATGACACTTCAGAGAGTCTTCGTACTACTAAAGCTGAAGCTGGTCTTTATAAGGATACCTCCAATACCTCCAATACCTCCAATACCTCCAATACTCCAATACCTCTAATAACTCTAATGACTCTAATGACTCTAATGCTTCTGACGGTCTTCAAACTTCTAACGTTGAAGCTGGTCTTGATATTGATACCACCGTCTCTAATCATTCCAATGCTTCAGATATTCATCAAATTACTGAATTTGAAGCCTATTGTAGCGATAATACCTCTAATAATTCTAATGATTTAAATAATCTTCAATTTGAAGGTGAAAAAAAAAAAAAAAAAAAAAAAAAAAAGACACATAGTAACAAATTTACTAATATAATTACTATTTAGCTAATGAAATTCCAACTACTACTGATATCTCTACTGATTCCAATGCTTCAGAAAGTAATCAAAGTCCCATCATTGATCTCTTTAATGAAGCTATCTTTTCTGATTCTGATGATTATGATACAGATTACTTGGCGCCGCTTCAGCCAGTCTTCAGACTACTGTCGAACCTGTTACTGCCACGGAGCCTGAAACTACTGAATTTGAAAATACTGAACTTGTCACTCCTGAATCTCCTGAAGTAATAATACTTAGTGATAATACTATATCACCTATTGAACCCGCTCAAAGTAACTTTATGTCGCCTCCTAATGTTCCAGTTATTGAAATCCTTGATGATTATGACGATGATGATAGTGTCATCGTTGCTTCTGGTCCATCTGCAATGTTAATTGATTTAACAGAGGATAGTGATGGTGACGGTCGTGACTGGATTGATTTAACAGATAATAACGACAATCCTTTCTTTAATTCACATTTAGTTTATCTACACTGTTGAAGGAAGTGTACCAACACAACCCGTACGTCCAGTACGTCCACCTCAACCACCACGTAATTCTGCTGTACACCATGTTATTGATGACGATGACGATGATGATGGTGTACATGCTTTCCCTACTGGTTTTGAAGACAATACACCGGATGTAACGTACCTTTACTTGACAGAGCTAGAAGATACGAATTACACGATGAAGGTGAAGGTGGAGGTCCTTTAAGACTTGACTCACGGTACAGACGACTTGCTGAAAATGATGCTACACGACCTATACTAATGCTGATATTGAGCAAGATATCATTAACATGTTACAACATACTGTGGAGGAAAGCATTCCATCCCCTGAAGAAAGAATCGGTACACCTGAAGGTCTCTCTATTACTCTCATGGAGCATCAAAAATTGGTTTACAATGGATGCAAAAGATGGAGGACTCTCCAATCATCGAGGTGGTATCTTGGCGGATGATATGGGTCTTGGTAAAACTATTCAAGCAATGTCAATCATCGTTGCAAATCCCTGTATGGATTACACGTCTGTAAATCATAGTACATTCTTCCACGTGATCAGCTCAGACCAGGTGAACTCAAGGTCAAAGGAACTTTAATCATCTGTCCTGTTTCTTTAATCGATCAATGGAAACGTGAAATCGAAACCAAGACATATCCTCAGCTCAAGGTATTAGTTTATCATGGTCCCAACCGTCCTTCTAATCCATACGAGTTTTCACTTTATGATGTCATCATCACTTCGTATTCAGTGAATGCTACAAACTTTAAAGAAAACTACCAAGGTCCACTTTCCAAGATTAAGTTCTATCGTGTGATCTTGGATGAAGCTCATACCATCAAGAACAAGAAAACCCTTGCTGCTATTGGTTGTTGCTCTCTTGAAGCTACCCATCGCTGGTGTATAACTGCAACGCCTGTACAAAACAAACTTGATGAACTGTATTCCTTAATTCGTTTCTTGCGTATTCGACCTTTCTGTATCTGGGAGGAATTCAGAGAATTGATTACCAAGCCTATGAAGAGTGGAAATACAGAAAAGGCCTTGAGAAATGCCAGAACCTTGATGAAAGCTGTCACACTTCGTAGATCAAAGAAAGCATTGATTGATGGTCGTCCTATTCTTGACTTGCCTGAAAGAAACGTGCATATAACACACATTGACTTTACAGAAGATGAAAGAACTCATTATGAATATGTCAACCAAACAGCACAATCTCGATTCAGCAGATACATGGCTGCAGGAACTGTGATGAGAAACTTCAAGTCGGTCTTGACAATTTTGTTACGTTTAAGACAATCCTGTTTACACCCAGGTTTGACTTTGAGAGAAAAAAGAACAGAAGCAGATGAAGCAGCAGATCAAGCAGAAGAAGATAGACAGATACAATTGGCTTCAGAAATGAGTAATGATGTTGTCTCTAGATTATTAAGTGATTCTGCCAGTTTAATCGATATACAATGTCCTATCTGTATGGACATTGCTGAAAATGCTCAAGTAATTGCAAACTGTGGCCATATCTTGTGTAAAGAATGCTTTGATGGATATTGGAACAGTAACACGGGATCTGATAAACGATGCCCTCAATGCCGTGGTGCCTTGGATAACAACCGTCTTGTTTCCATTGATAACTTTTTAAGACATCATGCACCTGAAATTTACGAAGAATCAAGAGCTCCCCTCAATGCACAACAGGCTGCACAAATAGCAGAGATTCGACAATTTGTTTCTAGTACTAAAATTGACAAGATGATTCAGATCTTGGAAGAAACTAATATTGAAACGGGTGGCCAAGACAAAACCATTGTGTTCTCACAATTTACTGCTTTATTGGACTTGGTTGAACAACCTATGACTGAAAGAGGGATTCGTTTCCTTCGCTATGATGGCTCGATGACTATTAAGGCAAGAGCTGAAGCAGTAAACCGATTCTTTAGGGACCCAGATATCAACGTACTCCTTGTATCAACCAAATGTGGTTCATTGGGTCTGAATCTGACTTGCGCTAATCGCGTTATTTTGCTGGATGTCTGGTGGAATCCCGCTCTGGAAAATCAAGCCATTGACCGCGTGCATCGAATTGGACAAACCAAACCCGTGGAAGTACACCGGATTTTCATTAATGATACAATAGAACAACGGATTCTTGAACTGCAATCAAAGAAAAAGGTAACCTATGTCATAATAGATATTTAAAACATATTACTAAACATTTCTTTAAAATAGGAAATATCGGATGGTGTCTTTGGTGAAGGAGATGTCCAAACAAATGAAAGAATTGGTTTGGAAGAAATGGTTTACCTCTTCCGTGGTGGTCCTCCTCCTCAACAAGGAAATGTTTCCCATACAAATAATATGCCCGGTCCTTCTACTCGGCCGTAGATAGGTTTAAAAAATTATTATAAATAAGAATATTCAAAAAAAAAACAAAAAAAAAGTATAAAATTCATAAAAGAAAAAAAAAAAAAAATAACAGTATGATATTCAAAAAAATTAAGATAAAAGTATAGTTTTTGTAAAAAAAAATAAAATAAAAGTATAATTCTTGTAAAAAAAAAATAAAGTAAAGTGGTGGGAGTTGGGAAAATGGTAAACCGTTGATACGTCTAATAGTTTATAGCAGTATACAAGTGAAGAGGTTATTAAAAGTTATATAACAAACAATTAATAAAGTAAAATGTGAGCACCAGACTATATAGCTGTCAACTTATTTAAAAAGACTTAGATATATTATTCGCTGAAAAAGTGGGAGATACAGCTAGACTCTAAAAAGAATTATCGACGTCGTTATAGAATAACAAGGGGATAATAATCAGTTTTTAATGGGAGCGTAGGAAATACATAGTTTTCAATACAAATAAAAAGAATATAATCAAATATAAGACAGGTAACGAATTATCAAAAGTGAATTCAGAAGATCAAAGCGAAGAGGTAATATATACAAAATGGGGTTGACAGTTCAAAATATCAGAGATAATATAAGGATAATCTAATTACTTATTTGAAGTTTCTAGTAAAATCTAACTTAAAGTTTATTTAATTACAAAAATGAAGGGGGTATTTATAAGAAAAATTGGTTGTTGTAGTACCACCTAAGTTTGTAAATAAAAAAGATACATACTGCCATATCCAGAAGAAACTTCTGCTAGCAAAATTTCCAGACTAAAAAAATCGTTCGCACAAACCAAGCCATCAGCCTTATACTTGTATCGACCGTCGGTCATCCCAATTTTTATTCGTTCGTACATATTTAAGTTTCTTTTTCTCGTTATATTATGTAACTATTGACTCGATTTTGAAGACTCTCATAAAAGTCTAATTAATAAATTAATTTAAAAAGCTTATATGTAGTTATTAAGATACTTTATGGTAAAATTTAACTCAGAATATATGAATAGGTTTAATGTTTAAGTACACACATTATTATGTAGATTTATTTTATACAGATTTAATCAGTTGCTTATAATCAAAGCACAAAGAACCAACCATATATGTTATATAATCACAAGTTTTTTATTCAACATTTTCGGTTTTTAACATGTAATTAAAGACAATGAGTAATCTTCCTAAGGTACTGGGGAACAACCAGCAGCAACGCATGCAGCCATACAGGCTCCTAAAGCAGAATTACAAGCAACTAAGGCGGGAGAAAGACAGAGACCTGCTGTTACTGTACCAAACGTATATCCCGCTGCAGCATAGCAGGCGGCAGCTACCGAGTTACATCCAGTTTGACAAATGCCATACGACAGCGGATCAGAATAGGTAAAAGTTAAAAAACATGAAAAGAGAGTTAAATATAATGCACTTTTTAAAAACATATTGTTATCAAATTGAAGATAAAAAACATAAAAAAACTCACCTATTTATATATTTATTTCAAGCGTAACTAAATTATGTAGCATCTAATGCGGCATTTATACATCATATATACATCGACTGTAGATCAGAATTCGCAAGTAACTAAAAATTTTAAGTTAATGTATAGTGCATAAACAGCTTTTGTAACAGATCGACAAGCGCTATACATGTGTCATATCTGTGCCGATGAGCCATAGTTTATACATGCAACTTTACCCTGTCAACCTTCTTTTATTTTCAAGTATTTTTACGATAGTTAAATCCGCATACCACAACGCAAAGATAATTTTTCAGAATTTTGATACGAGAGATGCCTAAAAAGAGCATGCATTTTTTTTTTGGCATGGGGAAGTTGTGAGAAATACATAAGTCCTTCACGCTTCATTAAAATTTGACCAAGAATTTGAATGTGTTTAATGTACACTTATTTGTTACATCCTATTTTATGAGAGTTTATATTTACTGTGGTTCATTTTTAGAAAACAAAGACGTCCACGTTAAAATCAATTTTTTTTATGTAGCTAAAAACTATTTTATTCAACATTTTCATTTTTTTTTTAAGATGTAAATAGAGACAACGAGTAATAATCCTACGTCATTGGGGTAAACCAGCAGTAATGCATCTGGTCATACAAATTCCTAGTTAAAGCAGAATTACAAGCTAATATGGAAGGGGGGGGGGCACCGACACCTACTGTTACAGTAGTTACCAAAAGTATAACCCGCGACTGAATAACAGGAGACAGCAAAAAGGTTACAGATCGACGAAATCAAACCGGAACAGGTAAAATTTATAAAACTTGAAAGAACAGTAGAGAAAAATATAGGCTTTTTGAGAAATGATTAAGAAACATCTTAACTATGTAAATTGAAGAAAAAGAAAGCATCGAAAAATTCGTTCATTTTGCTATATATTTAATTAAAAGTAAATTACACTCAACATATATGTATTTCATCAGCTTCGAGGTATAGAACTAAAATACATCATTTATATATCATATTCATACATTATAAATAAACTATAAACTAGAAGTTACATTAGTCTTATATTGAGCAAAAAAAGAAATATTCTAAAGACAAATATGTTTTGTATGTAAACAGATCGACAGGCGCTACATGTCATATCACTATGACGATGAAATTTATGTGAGTCATATCAAGCTTCTTTTATTTTTATTTTTGTGAATAGTCAAATCTATTTAAAACATTGTATAATTGTACTCAACAAAGACAAATTAGCAGGATTTTGATGTGAGAAGTCGCGGTTTTACAAACATGCTACAGTTAATGCAAGTGCATGGGGAAAGTCGTGGCTCTGGTAGATTTCTGATTCACATTGGTTGTACTACATATTATGTAACTAAACTTTTTTTTTTTTTTTTTTTTTTTACAAAAGTGGCCATGTAAACAATGTCACAGAGAAAATAAGACAAATACATCAGTTGAGTACTGGCGCATTTTGGCTTATTGTAATTGATTTAAAGTGGGAATTTTGCCACTGAGAATAATGTTTTCGGTGAGGGTAACTGGGTCATCTTTTTTTTAGGGTTTTGCGGATACTCAACTTTTTTTTTTTTTGATGCGACTCATCCACAAGCCACCAAGATGTAAGAGTCAGCCAGCGCACTTGTAAAAAAATATAAAAAAAAAAATCTTGATCACTTTTATTTTCGGGACCCTTTTTTTTTTTTAATATTATCATTCGATATACTTTAATCAAAAATGGCTGTTCACGATAAGTATCAATCACCTTTAACCTCTCGTTATGCCTCCAAGGAGATGGCTTACAACTTTTCTGATGATAAGCGTTTCTCTACTTGGCGTCAACTTTGGACCAACTTGGCTATTGCCGAGAAGCAACTTGGTTTAAATGATATCACTGATGAAGCTATTCAACAAATGAAGGATAACATTTTCAATATTGATTATACTATTGCTGCTGAAGAAGAAAAGAAGCGTAGACATGATGTTATGGCTCACGTTCATACTTTTGGTTTAGTTGCTCCTGCTGCTGCTCCCATCATTCATTTAGGTGCCACTTCTTGTTATGTTACTGGTAAGTTTTTTTTTTTTTTTTTCAAAATAGGAGAGAAAGAGAGAGAGAGACGCGTTATTTATAATATAATTTATTTTAGATAATGGTGATTTGATTATTATCAAGGATGCTTATGATATTATTATCAAGAAACTCGCAAAGGTTATTGATATTCTTTCCAAGTTTGCTGAAGAATATCGTGCTTTACCTACTTTAGGTTTCACTCATTTCCAACCTGCTCAACTTGTTACAGTTGGTAAGCGTGCTACTTTATGGATCCAAGAATTATTATGGGATTTACGTAACTTTGAACGTGCGCGTGATGACCTCAAGATGCGTGGTGTTAAGGGTACTACAGGTACTCAAGCATCTTTCATGGCACTTTTCAACGGTGATCATGATAAGGTTGAAGAATTAGATCAATTGGTGACTGAACTTTCTGGTTTCAAGGAAGCTTACCCAGTTTGTGGTCAAACTTACGCTCGTAAGATTGATATTGATATCATTCATCCTCTTTCTGGTTTCGGTGCTTCTGCCCACAAAATTGCCACTGATATTCGTCTTTTAGCCAACTTGAAGGAAATTGAAGAACCTTTTGAGAAAGATCAAATTGGTTCATCTGCCATGGCTTATAAGCGTAACCCTATGCGTTCTGAACGTGTTTGTTCTCTTTCTCGTCATTTAATGATCCTTATTAACGATGCTCTTCAAACAAGTGCTGTTCAATGGTTCGAACGTACCCTTGATGATAGTGCTAATCGTCGTATCTCTCTTCCTGAAGCTTTCTTAACTACTGATATTGTCTTGACTACACTTCAAAATATCTTTGAAGGTATGGTTGTTTACCCCAAGGTTATTGAACGTCGTATTCTTCAAGAATTACCTTTCATGGCTACTGAAAACATCATTATGGCTATGGTTAAGAAGGGTGGTGATCGTCAAGAATGTCATGAAGAAATTCGTGTCTTATCTCATGAAGCCGCTTATGTTGTTAAGATGCAAGGTGGTGAAAATGATTTGATTGAACGTATCAAGAAGACCAAATACTTTGAACCCATTTGGGCTGATCTTCCTGTCTTATTAGATCCCTCTACCTTCGTTGGTCGTGCTCCTGAACAAGTCGATTCTTTCTTGCAAAAGCATGTTAAGCCTGCTTTAGCTCCCTATACTGATGCTCTTAAGGATGATACCAAGGCTGAATTATCCGTCTAAACAAAACAATCTAATTTGATTTCTGTACATTTTATTTAAAAAAAAAACACACATATCTTTCATGTAATAATAAATTATTGAATACTACATTTAAAATACATGATACTTTATTTTCTATAATAAGTTATTACACGCGTCATTTTGAATCTATACAATTCTAACTAAAACACGAAATTAAAAAAAAAAAAAAAAAAAAAAAAAAAAAAGGGGGAGGAGGGGCTTAAGCTTAGCTACCGGTTCAACCGGGAGAGTGAGAAAGAGAAAAAGATAAAGGATTAAATGTTATGAATAATAATAAGAGAGAAGACAGAAAGAAAACAAGTATAATATATGTATATATTTTTTTTTTAAAACGGACGGCTCATAATTTCAGTAGATTTTCTTGAAGGAATTGGTTCTTGAGCAACGATTTCATCACCACTTACAAACTTTGTAAAACTACCTTCTAATGTTCCCCAAAGTGAGGTAAGAGCCTTCTTTTGGAATTTAGGCTTAAGCCAAGATCCTGGATCAACACTAAACACATATAACAGAAGCATAAGCCATTTTGTTATATATATATTTTCTTTAAACGTACCCATTCTTTTTTCCTCTAGCATTTTCCAAATAAGTACCAAACGCAGCCACTTTATCAATTAATTGTTGATGCAAATAAGGACTACCCTTTGTAAACGATTTAATGCATTGATCAATAGCTTCATGATATCGTTCAGCTTCATCCAATAATCCATAATCTGCCAAAATCCATGCATGAGCCAATTTATATCCTTGTAAAAACGGTAAACAAGCAGATCCGTTATGCAAAGAAGATGCAAATTCGAAGATCTCGGTGAGTTCATAAGCTTCTTCAGTAGGTTGATCACTACCTAATAATGTCAATCTCACTTGAATTGTATCGATACCTGAATGCATAGCATGTTGAGGTGAAAGAAGATAACTAATGTTTTATATTGTATGAGTAAAACGTAAGTAAAACCTAATAATACTTTTTTTTTTTTTTTTTTTTTTTTACCAGATATGGGCAACATCTATCCATCCTTGATCTTTCATAATATCACCAAGTGCTGTCAAAGCTTCTAAATCTCTTGGTGTTCGATTAGCTAAGAGAATAGCCAATGTATCTCTCCATTTGACCAGTTGAGATAATTGTGCTGGAGGAGTTACAGCTTGTAAGCCATAAGGAGTATTTACATGTTGTATATCATTTACAAGGAATTCATTCACTTTGAAGAAAGAGGGGAAAGAATAAATATACTAGACAAAATTCAAGTAATAAGAAAAACTTACTGGCTATTCCACCTGCACCCGAGAACAATGAATACATGACTCGTAAAGCTTGATTGTTGCCAGCAATATTATTAAATCTTCTTTGTTGTCTCATCTCTGGTGATGCATTCATTTCTCGGTCAACAAAATTCGTAATGACTCTTTGCCATAATTCTTTATCAACGCAACTACTAATGATTAAAGCATGAGCCCATAAATCTTCTTGTACCGCAAATTCCACAGCGCCTTTTCTATCGCCGTTTAATAAGAAATGTTCGATTTTTGACAACATGTGATCTGATACGTCTAAATCTTCTTGTGTAGTGTTGTTAGTATTGACAGGATAAGAAGGAATTGTAAAGTTAGACTCTTCAACTTCTGAAACAACAGGACGTAAAACTTGTAAAATAGCATGATCCATCTTATCTCTACATGATAATAAAATAGTTCAGTAAGATAATACTCATTTTTTACATAAAATAATCTTACTTGTCATTTACGGTCCCTTCAGTTTCAACCATCACTTTTACCAATTTCCATAACAATATCTTCGCTTCTATTTGATGATAAACTAAAGAATCTCCACTAACCATCTCTTTTTCTTTTTCAAATCGATCCATCATTTGAGACATGAAATGAGCTACATCCTTCTTCTTTTGCTTTACACTTACTTTACTATCAAACAAGACAGGACCAACAAAAGGAATACTGTGTTTTGGAATCACATTCTTTAAGTATTTCACCTTGATAGGTCCAGGTTGAGGTTTGACTGTAGAAGAGTAATAATTTGTTACTGCCCGTGGAAATGTCACGAGCATTTTACCACCAAAGCCAAAGGTAACAATTGGACAACCTCGTGCTCTACCCAATGGATCCACAGTAGGTTGTTGAGGTTCATATTGTTGTCGTGGTTGTTGTTGTTGTTGTTGTTGTTGTTGTAAGTTGTTATAAGGTGTATTCGTACCTGTATTATACTGCATTTGTCGCGTCGTATTATTTTGTTCTAGTACTTGTGATGCACCATATAAATCTTGCATGGACTGATGTTGAACACCATTGTAATACAAATGGGGTTGATGTCTCGGATCAGCCGTAGTTTGATGATAAAGTGGTACAGTCTGAGAGGACTCAATAAGATTAGAAGAATAGACAGGTGCAGTAGGAGGTCTATCTAAAGGAGTATTATGTTGTTGTTGTTGTTGTTGTTGTTGCTGCTGCTGCTGTTGTTGTTGATAAAATTGTTGCTGTTGTTGTTGTTCCTCTTGTTGAGGATAATAATTATAATCTTGAATTTGTTGATGAGAAAAAGTTTTTGTCAAAGTAGAGATTAAAGTAGTACTATTACTAGCCGGTGTAGCCGATCTTGATATTGCTCCGAGAGGTCTACCGCATTCTTCACAAAACTTTGACTTTGGCTTATTTTCACCGTTACAGGTTGGTTCTGGACAAGGTAAGAGTACATCTGGTGTAGGTTGTCTAGATGAAGCTAAATCCGCATAAAGAGGTGTTTGTGGTGTTTGTGCTGGTGGTGGTGGTTGGTGGTGTTGTATAGGGGTATAAGTTTGTGGTATACTCTTTTCTGTTGCTAGATAATAGTCTTGTTGATTGTATTGAGGTTGATAGTCACATTCTTGATTTGTATTGGGATCATAATAATGAAGTTGTCCTTGTTCATCATAATAGTAATGAACATTGGGATCAAACTGGTACCATTCACCTTTTACTGGTTCACTGTATGGTGTTGTCATGAATAATAATAGTAATAAAAGTTAAAACAAAAAGGGGATATGTTTTCTTTCTCTCTCTCTTATAAAGTAGAAAAAGAAAAAAGGAAAATAATAAAATAACAATGAAAAACTATCACTTTGTGTTAATGATATTTTTGTGTGTGGCTAAAGTTCAACCTCAGATACTGGAACCAGAGCTGGTATTATTTATACAGCACAAAGAGATGATTTAAACGTTGTACATAAGTCTCTTATCCTGGCCCTTAAAAATTTGTACAAGTACTTTTATTTGTGGTATGGATGCACATCAACTATCTATTAGTACATATGATGTGATGTTATGAACTGTAAAAACGTTAGATGATGAAGTTAAAACTAAAATCTCGGCATCAAAATCTGACCTGTATATATAGGTACAGGCTGCGCTATACATGTACGTTTTTACTTGACAATGTTTAAGCTGATTTACAGCGACAACAAACGTATTATGTATGTATTCAGCATTGGTCGATTGAAAGGGGCCAAGATGTAACAAATTGAATGCTAAATAATGACCAAGAAACTTCTTAAACTCTTCTTTCAAAGTGTTTATTTATTCAATTAAACCCTTTAGGAGTAGAAAAAAAAACACGTGTGATTTTGAGTTTTAAAAAGAAAGAGAGAGACAAGCAAACAAATTGCTTATATGTATATATATTTTTTTTTCTCTCTTCTTCTTCATTATATTTACCAAATGGAAACAGCAGATCAGGCCATGCACTCTTTATTTGCTGGTACAGCAACTGAATTACATTTATTAACAGGTGAATTTCTTTCTTTCTTATTTCAAATAATAAACTCATCGATTATAAACTTTATTTAAAGCTGTGGAGCTCATCAACAATGCAACACTACCAGGTCAACCAGAGTTTGATAACAAAGAATCTAAAATACTTGCAAAACAAGCTTTACGTTATTTAAGAATGAAGGCAGCAAAAGTAAGTAATAATAATAAAATGAACAAGAGATACTAATAAATAAAACTTAGGGTGATGTGGAAGCAAAGATAAAATTAAGTACAATTTTAGATAGACGAGAGCTTGGTACAGAAGCTATTAAAAGAGATTCACAAGAAGCAACATTATGGGCAAGAAGTGTATTTGATAGAAGATTATCAGCAGCTTTAGCACCTTGTGTCTCAGAATTAATTGTATTGACAGAAGCAGAATCTGAAGATGGATTATTAGAAAAGATTATTAAACGAGCGAATGAGACAGTAATGAGTGAAGACAAAAAGCAAAAAAAGATATTAAAACATATGAGTTATTTGGTTGGTATTTTATTTATTGATGGTACTGGAGTAGATCAAGATATAGCTCGTGGTATTACATATTTATCAAAATCATCTGAAATTGGACATGAAGGCGCTGGAGTAGAATTAGCCAAAATATTAGGTGATCCATTTAAATATCCAAAGCAATATAATATTGAAAAGAGTTTAGAAATATATGAATCAGTAGCAGAACAACAACAAGTACAATTAAGAAGGAATGGTAGTTCTGCTGATTCAAGAGCTTTAATTGATTTAGCTAGAGTTTATTATGAAGGAAGTGAAACAATACCTAGAAATATTGAAAAAGCTTACAAGTATGCACGTAGAATTGCAGAAAGTATAGGTGAACAATATTGTCAATTTATTGTAGGTGATGTCTTGTTAAATTCTCAAAATTCAAATATTAAACAAGATATTCAACAAGCAATATTTTGGTTAACTCAATCTGGAGAACAAGGGTTTCCATTAGCAATTGAAACATTATCAAAAATTTATTTTGAAGGAAAAGTAAAAGGAATTAAAAAGGATTATGAACAAGCACGTAATTGGTGTTTACTTGGTGATGATATTTGGCCATCTGGTTTAGGTTATTGTCAAACTTGTTTAGGTGATATGTATAGACAAGGTTTAGGTGTACCAAAAGATTTAATTCGTTCATTTGAATATTATCAAAAAGCTGCAAGTCAACAAGATGCTCCACAAAATTATGCAAGATATATGTTGGGAGAAATGTAATGATATTATTATTATTTTTTTTTTTTTTTTTTTGACATGCTTATTCATTTTATTTTAGGTTTTTTAAAGCGGATGGTTGGAATCATAATTTAGCCCTTGCAGCTGATTATTACAAAATGGCTGCAAACGAAAACTATGAACCTGCTTTAAAACGTATGATTGAATTAAATGCAATTCAAGAAGAAACAAAAAAATCTTTAGAAAAGGCTTCGATCAAAAGAAATCAATGGAAAATTTGGTCCATCTTTAGTCCAAGAAGAAAAGCAACTGCATAAATTATATACCAAACATCATTCTAATTTATTTTTACCCCATCAAGTAGCTAATTTCTCATGTGCATTTGTTTTTATTTTAAAGCAATAAAAACCCCTCCCCTTTAACTTTTGTAGGATGATTTTTTCATTTAAAAAGATCCACAGTACATCATTTTAGATGAAAATAAAAAAGAAAAAAAAAACTAGTTTATTAGGATTATACATAAAGAAGTCAGGGGAATTGACATCATTTTTTAGCACTATATATATACAGATGTTAAGGAAAAAAAAGAGAAAAAAAGAAAAAAAAAAAGAAAAAAAAAGGATATTTAAGTAAAAAAAAAAAAAAAAAAGGGATATGTAAAAAAAAAAAAAAAAAAAAAAAAAAAAAAACGGGAAAAAATAAAAATCTAAAATAATTAATGTAACCACCCTACTTATTAGGGCAAACGCAGCCATAGTAAATATTAAAGAGGGATACCGGCTCCCCTCTCTCTCTCTCTCTCTTTTTTTTTTGTGTGTTTGTGTGTGCTGTCGCTTGAGTTATTTTATTTGTCTACGAGTTCGGTTATTCGAAATGGCCTGTGTATTGCTTCGATTGTTTTCTAACGAAAAAAAAAAAAAGATGTTAATGCATATAGAATACACATTTATAAAAGTTACCTTACTTGCTTGTAATCTTTTCAATTGTCTACCTGGACCACCAAGTTCATCTGGTAACGAAGAACCTTTCAAGTTTTTTACAGTGATACCCATTGTTTTTTGATCGAATTTATCCCACATCTTTGCTGATTTGATGAATTCAGTTGTAGGCCAAATTAAATTTAATTTTCTAGGTCCAGGTGATTTATCTATTTATGATCAACATGATGAATACTTAAAAACATCCATTATATATAAGTGCACGTACCTGTAATGGGCTCAACTTTCAATCCGATATAAAAGGTAGTGGTATAAGTTTTTCGAATTGACTTGATTTCTTCTGGAGATAAATTCATTGCTTTAATATGATCTTGTTCAGACATTTTAGAATTAATAAGAAAAGCTCTTTCAGGAAACTTGAATTCACCATGAGCTACATCCCAACATTCATTCTCTGATAAACAGTAATGTACTTTTTCAATCCCTTTAATATATGGATGTGCCAACTGTAATAATTCTGTCAATTCCAATTTTGAGACAAATGGACGTAATCGAGATTCTACTAAACCTGACCATTGTAATTGTACTTGTGATGAATATGAACTAGCTACAATTTGCAAATAATGATTATAAATTTGAAAAAAGTCGCTTTCTTGAAATAAATCCTCCCATTTCCCTGTTCCAATCATAATCTTATCAGCTATTTCTCCTGTTCGATAAAATTCATGCAACATGATATCTCGTGTTGAATCCGTTACGTTGTGTGTTGCACACATGGATGGATAAGCTGGTGTAATAATTGGCATACGATGAATTCTATCAGCAGGAAACAACTACATGATATAACTTTAGTTCCATATCACTTTATACACTTACAAATGTATTCTCTCTTTTTTTTTTACCTTGGGGTTCCATTGTCGAACTGGTAATGGCCCTTCTTCCATTGGCTTTAATAAAATAGGTTGTGGCCATCCCCATTGATACATAATACGAAAGAATCGAGATACAATGGAAGCAGCACATGCATTAGGATACATCTGACAAACCCTTGCCACCAACATTGCCCAAGCAACACCACCTAAAAACCCCATAATATTTGAATAAATCGCTCTCTTTTTTGCCCATAATTTGATCGTTCTCAATGCTAATCGAAATACAGGTACACTAGGAACAAGACGTAAAATTTCATCTGTTACACGAGACCCATTTAAACTACGTATACATCTTTCATCAAGGCCTAAAAGAAGGTTATTGTCCGATAAGTCAAGATCATCCGGTACAACTGAAAGTGATAAACTTGCACACACAAGATCAATCTATAATATAAAATAGCAACGTTAATTTACATCTCTATCTCTCTATCTCTCTCTCCTTTTTTTTTTTTAAAAAAAAAAAACTTCACTTTACAGGAATACCGGAAAAATGCATTTTGATAACTGGAACATATGCATCCACTACCGCCTAAAAACAGAAATAAACCTTAATTAACCCTAAATCTCGTTTTTTTTTTTTTTTTTTTTTTTTTTTTGTTATGTCTAAATATATACTCTACAGTCAATTCGGTTACTTCTGGTCTTTGAGCCAACATATTATACATGATTGTAAAAAAATGTTCTCTTTCAACATGTTTTGGAAATACACATAAAGTATCAATATCCGCACCTTTTCAATTTTTTTTAAAAAAAAATGACGTTAGTCTCTTTTTCGTCATCATCATCTCTCTCTCTCTCTCTTTCACTTTTTTTTTTGTAATCCCCTTTCTCTCTCTGTACATTACCTGCACCATGAACACCTAGTTTATAACTACCAAACGTAAATATTTTCCCTCCAGCTTTTGCAGCATCTTGTTCTGAAAGACCTTGGAGTATACCGACGCGATAAACAAAGTCTTTTGTTAATATTGTCAGTTTATTCAATACGTCAATTCTACAAGATAAAAGAAGTAAGTATTCAAGACAAGATGAGAACTTTTTTTTTTTTTTAAAAAAAAACCTGTTTTGTGCCTCTTCTTCACTTTCAAATAAACCATATTCGTGTAGAGTTTTTACAAGATCCTCAGTCAATTTAATCTCATGGTCTGTAGGGTAATCGATGGATATAGGAGCTGTAACACCCCATTGTCTATAAGTTTGTGACATTAAAGTATAATCTATATATTTGGTTTTTTTTTAGATGAAAAAAAGAAAAAGAAAAATTATTTTTTTTTTACCCTCCTCCTCTTTCCTTCTATTTTTTTTTTTTTTTTTTTTTTGTGACTTATTTCATCATCAAGGTTTTTAGTCTGAATTTGGTTCGAATACAATAGTTAAAAATATTAAATCGTGTAATATACATATACACACTTTTAAGGTTTGTTGAAAACTTATTACAGCAGGTACATATTATTATTATTATGCTCAATTTTCAGGACAAATTTGAGTTTATGAATTTTTATTTTTTCTTCGTTACTCTATTTTAGTAAAATACATTAATCCATTCTCATTCTGTAGTAGCACATGTTATCCCGAATTAAGTTAGCCTTTTCCTATGCAAAAAGAAAAGTAATGGTGGTTTGTTATATATCTCATTCGGTATTGACACTTTTTATGATAATAACAGCGTTATATGTATCTTATAAAGTCTAATGAGTATGTACATGTCTTTTTAACGAAATCACATTATTACGTAATTCGCCTGTTTTAATTAAAATATCGAGTACAGGTGTTGTACTGAAATTGCCGCACAAGAAATTGTGGAAGCCTCTGGTACTTTTTTTAATCTTTTTACAACACACCACCAAATCTGTCCTCGCTACTGGAGAAATATCTCTTAAAGTGCCGGAAGCTGCTAAATCAGTTATGACTGCAGCGCAAGATACAGTTCCTCATTTGCCCTTAGATTCAAAAAGAACTTTTGATTTTGTTCTTCAAGTATTCGATGGAATCGGCTTTATCCTCCCAGGACTTGTAAAGAATTATATGTTGCAATTTTCATTAACGAGGTAAGAACAATTGACTATACCCGCAGTTTTACCTTCGTCAGAAGAAGAAATCATGGGCCTTTTTTTAATGAAAATGGTTTGCTGGACATTAATTCTTTCAAGCAAAATGAGATAAATAACTTGTTTACATATTATCTAATCAGGTTTTTTTTTTTTTTTTGTATGTATTTTAATTAGAGTGAATCAGGATTTATACAAGTTATAAAGGTTACATGTGAGCAGCTACCAAATAATGCATATCTTCGTTATTTTATCCGCTAATAACTATATTGATGAATAAAAAAGATGTATTTGATTTCAATTATTTGTTACTGTGTCAAAAAATCTGTAATTTAAATATTTTAAAAGAATGAAACCCGAGTTTTTTTTTTTTTTTTTTTTTTTTTTTTTTCGCGTTATATATTTTCTTTTGAATAGAAATGGACAACCCATTTGCAGCATTAAGTGAAGACGACACCAAAGGAGAGGTAAAAAATAAGAAAAAAAGAATTGTATAAAGATTTGAGTCTAATTTTATTGAAGTTTTTCCGTTTCCAAGGCCTTGTACCCGATGTCAAAATAGTATTGAAAGATTCCAATTTTCAATCGGATAGATATCGTAAAAGTTCTTCTTTGTTGACTATTTCTAGCAAATACGGCTTCTTTATTGTCGGCTCTCTTCAAGGTATATACATACAAATGTTCTTCTTCCTATTGTTAACTTTTTAAAATTCATATAGGTTTTGCTCTTGGTCAGACAGATCAATTACGTGCAACCATTTACAGTGCAAACAGAAACGATTCAACACCATTTGACCAACTTATCAACGTTCCAGTAAAAGAAGGCGAAGTCGATATTGTTACTTTGACTTGTGATAATCTCCAACTTCTTGTCGGTGTATCTGGTGGAATATTATTGACTTACAACATTAGCGATATTATAAAGAATGTAAGATATATCGTAATATTGTCTTTTATAGTAGTTACTAAATGATAAAATAGAAAGAAAATGCATTACCTGTTCAAAGTCAAAAATTGGAGAACGAAATTACTTATATTCAACCTAATCCTGAAGTATATCCTGATATGGTTGCTGTTACCACACAAAATGATGAATGTAAACTTATTTGCTATATGACCAATGAAACTATGGCTACATTGCCTAATACAACTTCAATGTGTTGGTCACCAAAGGGTAAACAAATTGTTTGCGGAGGAAGAGGTGGAAAAATTGTAGCTTATGATATTCAAGGAAATAAAAAGGATGAAATTGATCCTCCTTCAGCACAAGATAATCCCGATGTGTACGTTCATGCTGTAGTTTGGATAGAAAATAATGTGTTTTTAGCTATTTACTCCAATTCAAATGACTCTGAAAACGCTCATACACCTTATATCATCGATCGTAAAAGTCAGTCATTATCAGAAAAATATACTTTATTAGGTGAAGTCAATCCCATTTTCAATATCGAATGTCCTGATAGCCACTTTTATACCAGCATTATTCGTGACTTTGGTCCTGAAATAAAGACATTACTTATCTTAGCTAATGCTGCAGCTGGAGATTTAGCTGTTGTGGGACAAGATGAAGGTGGTCACTGGTCTACTTGGAATTTGGAAAATACACCAACCTTACCACTTACTGAGGATGGCTTTGCTGATACATATCCAATTGGCCTTGCTATTGATTTCTCGGCTACAGAAGAATTGGCACCATATGACCCTGCTGAAAGTGAAGCTCCTGTACCTCCTATGCCTGTTATATTATTTATGACAAATGAAGGCCGTCTTTGCTCTTATCATGCTTACAATGAAAAATTAGCTGAAGCAGGTGAAAAGTATGTCGGCATGGTGACAGCCCAAGATGTGAATCAAATCCCTGAGCCTGCTGCATTTCCACAAGTTCCAGAGGCAACAGCTACGGTGAAAGCGAGCTCGTTTAATACTCCATTGACCGCAAGTATGCCTGCTTTTGGTGGTGTACCTTCTAAACTACCATCTTTTAGCTCCTTAGGTTCAAGTCAATCGAAAATTAATAAACCCAGTACTAGTACACCTACATTTGGTTCTGCACCATCTTCGACACCTACTTTTGGCTCCACATCATCTGTAGGGCTTGGTTCTGGTTTTGGATCTTTCGGCGCTGCTGCTGCTGCATCCCCACAAACAGTTTCTTTTGCATCTCTTGCTAAATCAAATTCAACTAATACTTCTACTCCTGGCAGTAAATCATCATTGGGATTCACTGGCTTATCTAATGCTACTCCTGCTTTTGGACAAACTTCTTCTTTTGGAAGCAAGCCTATGTTTGGCTCTCCTGCTACAGAATCTCCTTCATTCGGAAAGCCCTCACTTGGTCAGCCATCTTCTTTTGAACCCAAGCCCTTGATTCCAGAGGCTGGACCTTCATCCGCGTTTGAACAAAAACCTGTGTTCGGTCAAAAACCTGCGTTTGGTCAAAGCCCTAGATTTGGTGAAAGCCCTAGATTTGATCAAAGCCCTACATTTGGTCAACAACCATCATTTGGTCAACAACCATCATTTGGTCAACAACCATCATTTGGTAATCCTTCTACACCCACTGCTTTTAATAATTCTCCAAGACATGCATCTTTCGGACAAACAGCTACCACTCAACCTTTTGGTCAAACATCATTCCAGACAGATACATCAGAGTCTACCAAGGAACCTGTGATTGAAGAACCTGCCGATGCACCAACTTCTGATGATAAGATTGAAGCTACAAAAGCAGCTACTCAACAGACTCCTGATATAAAAGAGAATGACAGTTGCAGTTTATCATTTGAACAGGTTCAAAAAGATATTGAAATTGACGAGATCAAGAGTGATTCAGACAATGAAGATTCAAATGTAACTGACAATGTTAAATCAAAGAACAATGTAGAATTCTCTCTTCAATCTGTATCTGATGCATTGGATGATACTGTAGACTTAAATGAAAGCAACAATAATTATTTTGATAATACGTCGACGGATCAAAATGATGTGCATACTGAAGACGAGGAAAGCGGTTGGGAAGATGAAAAGCGAGAAGAGGAAGATACGAAAGAAGAAAGACATGACTTTGATCAATACCAGGAGGTTGATCAAGAGAAAAAAGCAGCCGAAGATAAAAGAAATGATATAGAAGAAAAAAGAGTTGCCGATGAGAAAAAGAGAGCAGCCGTAGAAGATGAAAGAATTGCTGATGAAAAAAAGAAAGCTGCAGCAGAAGAAGAAAAGAGAATCATTGAAGAAAACAGGGCTACAGAAGAAAAAAGACTTGCTGAAGAAAAAAGAATTGCTGAAGAAAAGAGAATTGCTGAAGAAAAGAGAATTGCTGAAGAAAAGAGAATCGCTGAAGAAAAGAGAATCGCTGAAGAAAAGAGAATCGCTGAAGAAAAGCGAGCTGAAGAACAGAGATTGGAAGACGAAAGACTTGCTGAAGAACAGAGACTGGAAGAAGAAAGGCTTGCAGCTATTAAGCCTGACCCGCTTTTCGCTGCAAGAGATAGATATGAACTTCCTACTCCTACAGTACATGAAAGAACGTCTGGAATTTCGGTAAGTTTTGATATATTGTCCTTTGACCGATGAACATAACTTTTACCATTTTATAGGGTATTGCCAAGCAGTTTGAATCAATTTACTTTGATACATTAGAAGATCTAGAATCGGTAAAAACCAAAATGGTTTGGTACAAATATTTACTTAAATTTAACCTTTTTTTTTTTTTTCTCCTAGACTTCGATTCAGTTAGAGGATATCGCAGAAGAAATTGATTTCCTAGTAAAACCTGATTATATGACAAAAGATATTTCTTGTTATGAAGACCTAGAGCATGTATGGAAGATGTCTGATATAGCGGATATTTCATCAATGGTGAATTTAGTAGACTCTGATGCTGAAAAGACCCAGGCCGATTTAAATTCATTATTGGAGGCAGTTTCTAGTTTATTGGAATCTACTGATAACTGTAAGTATTTTTTTGGAGGGGAGGGGGGTTAGTATATAATATTAAGAATTCTTTTCTTTTATTTTTTTTTTAAAAAAAAAAGTGAAGTTAGATGACGTTCGAGCTTGTTTGGAAGCTGATGATGATAATTCAGAGACAATTGGACATATCAAAAATACATTTGAGAATGGTTTGAAGACGCAATTAAATGAATTGGAAATTAAGTCAGCACACAGTAAAGATGATCTTACTAAATTGGAAGAAAAACTGGATAATTACAAACAGGGTTTAAATACTGCTAAATCTGCTCAATATGATCAAAGGTAACAGTATTAAGAGGAAAAGCAAAAGAATGTTTATGTAATATTTATATTCCCTTTTTTAGTAAACTTACATTGTATTCATTACGTCGTACAATGCGTGATATTGAAAGATCACTTGGTAAAATAAGTAACAGGATCAATACTTTGGAACAAGAAGAATTAAATCTTCGCTTAAAGAATGAAAAATCTTCAAATGAAACTGATGATGAGAACTTTGTTTCAAAATTACCGCAAGCTCGCATTCAAAGAGGTGCTTTCTTGAATCAATTGTTTCTTGATTTGCAAAAGTTTCAACCTTTGAATGTTTAGATCCCAAAATTTGTACAGTTGTGACCGTTTCCCCCCAATAAATGGAATTTTTCAAGTCAACAAACATATATTTTCTTTTCTGTTAGTTTCTTTTTTAAGCTACTTGTATATTAATTATAATAATGTCTGCTCTTAATACTATTTTTGCTGGTGTAAGCATACCATTTGTTTGTGGTTTGAGTCTTTTTTTTATTAATATTTTCTTTTTTTCCTAGCATGGCGTAATTCAAGCTGTCATTTCACTTCAGCTTTTACTCATTCCTTATGCTTCTGACTTCTTCTTCCCTAAAGAGTTTGATATCACAACTATTTTACTTCTTCGTTTTTACGGCGCTGCTTTGGCCGCTATAGCAGTTATTAGTTTATTATGTCGTGATATGCCCAATATGTTGCCTTGTAAACGTGGAGCAGGTACAATAAAGATAAATATTCATAAAATTAAAAATAACTAATATGTTTTATTAGCCTGTGGTTTTATGATCTATCATGGTATTATGACTCTTGTTATTTTCCAATCTCGTAATGAAGGACCTCTTTCTGTCAATGCTAGTTGGGGTTTATCCACTTTCCATGGTCTTCAAGCTTTTGTATTATACGCATGGTATACTGCTACTGCAGGTCAAGTCAAAGCTTTTTTAAAACAAGGAAAGGATTCTAATAAAGACAAGAAGAGTCATTAATTATTAGTCTTGTTTACTAGAGTTACAGTAAAGATAATACAATAAACAACCTGCATATTTTACTTTTCAAATATTTAGACGGACTTGGTAAACTCCGCAATTGCTGTGTGGTGTCCTGTTTGGGACAGATAGAGATAAACCGTTTAGGTTTATCCCATAGCAAATATCAGACCTTTTAAAAATAATGTTGTATCTTTTAAAAAAAGACGAAGAAATTATATATTTTATCAATAAACGGAAAAGTTGACACTTGGATTGGAGAAATTGTAATATATCTACATCAATTTTTTTCAAAATACGTAGCTGAAAGTCTACATATATTTAAAAATCTAGTAGTCCGCAACAAATGTTGGCTGTTCTTGATAAGTTGTTGAGTCAAAACCACGAATAAGGAACTGGAAGTAGAACTGCTGGTGCGTATGTTTAAAAATGGGTGTCTATCATGCATGTAGTTATGTAGAAAGTGATCGCCGTCAAAGCAGTAATTGATGTTTACACAACCAGAGGAAAAATTAAAGTTTTTCTTAATTTTTGAGCCAAGTAAATTTTTTTCTATACGAAACAACTGTTAATGGGAATACAAAAACCTTTATTGAGCTGCTCAAGGGAATACAAATCCTTTATTGAGCTGCTCAAGGGAAGACAAAACCTTTATCGTGCAGCTTAATGGAAAACAAAGCTGCAATAAGGTTGCGCAAATGGACAAAAAGAAAGAGAGAGAGAAAAAATTTGATTTTTGATTCCTGAACATCATGTTATAGAGACAACCAAAGAGTAACAAATTTGCTTCCGTTGATGAAAAGATATTAAAAGCGTTAACTCGCGTAGAGCAATATACGTCTAATTATTTTATTTTACAGTTCTTTTAAACGCTGATCTAGTCTCAAAAGGTAAACTTCACGTAAAAACTTATTTTTGAAGACAAAAATTATAAACATCTTTCTATGCTTTCGCTCTAGACTTTGTTTTTTTGTAAATCGTAAGTAGTGTGATTTGATTTATTCTTTAGTGACAGAAATTCAACGCGTCATTAATAGTAAGAAGGTAAGTAATCTTGGGATTATTTTAAATAATATTTTTATATAGCACTTAGTTCTTCTTTGTCAAAAAATGAATAAAATGTGAGTACTTTCTTTGAATAAATTAGATGAATGAAGTATTAATTTTTTTTTCATAGCTTTACTTGCTATTCTCTCTGCCAAATCCTTGTGCTTTCTAATCTGGTTGGCCTGAAAGACTTGTTTTTTTTTGTGATCTATCTTTGCTGACGTAGCAACTTGCCATTTTTCTGCTTACGTAGCCATTCCTTCTAAAAAATGAACTACGTTTTCTGAATATTTTCTATTTATTATCTATTTATTTTCTATTTATTATCTATTTATTTATTTATGAAGGAAGGTAAGCAAACAGATTTTTGAATCCCAATAAGGCGATTTTTTCCCTGGGTAACATAGATTACTCTTTTGGAAAAAGTAAACAAAAACGCAGAGTTTTCCTCTGGTTGTGTAAGAGACCATTGTGCACACAGGCTGTATGATAAAACTCTTCATTTTACATGCATTAATAAATCAAAGCCACCAAAAATCAGATATATATACAGAAGATTGACCACTTCCAAAAAAAAAAAAAAAAAATGACGATATGACTGAAAAAACTTAATTGTTCTTTTTTTTTCTTCTTTCTTTCTTTTTGATACTCTCCTTTATAATATACAAAAAGAAAATGAGTACTGTTGGATTAGATTTTATTGTTCTCTCCGAGTGCGTGGTTTGTTTAAATGGTATTGAAGACAACAAGTTGTTTGAAACAGATAAATGTGATCATCAAGTATGCCAAGACTGTTTAGGTGAATACTTTAAAAATGCATTGAAGGATGACCGATATACTAGTTATATCTACATAGAATGTCCTAGTTCTGGATGTAATGAAAACTATGTATCTTTTGAAGTACTGCAAGAGATATTCTCTGATGAGGAAAGGGAAGCTTGGTGGAATTCCGCTATCAGCAGCAATGCATATATCAGTAATAAGGTTGTATGTCCCATGGAAGATTGTGGCGCAATTTTTGATGCTGATAAAGAGTTTACAAAAGAATGTAACTTTACCGAGTGCTATGAATGTCATCGTGGTTTCTGTATGACTTGTCAGACTGCTTGGCATCCTGGTTTGTATAACTTAAATATACTATATTTATATGAATAATATTGTCTCATAAATATTTATTCTCCAATATGTAGAAGTTGTAAAAGTGATTGATGACAAAGAAGCCGAAAGAAAAACTTTGGAAGAGGCTCAACGATGTAACTGGAAGCGTTGTCCTAGCTGTGGTCATCTTGTTGAACGAAAGGTATATAGCATTAATTTATCAAAGTTTGAAAAAAAAGGAGGAACTAATTATTAAATAACCTTTATAATTTATGCATACGTATAGTACGGCTGTAATACTATATCATGTCGATGTGGCAAATACTTGTAAATATACATAATAACTCTCAAACATCTTGTAAATTATTCTAATCTGTATCGTATAGCTGCTATGCATGTGGCAAAAAACAATGCTTGTGTAGTAATAATCATCCTGAAGTTTACTTGAGAACTGCTCGTTAATAAATACTATCTAAGTTGCCGGTCCGGAACATATATTCCAGATGTTTTTTATTGCTATCTTAAGTAATTTATACTTCTATTAAATACAAAGTCACGATATGTTTAGCGGGGAATCCCAAGCTCATATGGAGCATTTTTTTTGAGTGTAATAGATCCTCCTTTCCGTGCACCTACGTCTTAATACAACAATGAAGTTCAGTGCTGGTACGATTGAAATATATGATTACAGTAGAAGGAAGAAGAGAGAGAAAAAAAAAAGAAAGATGAAAGAAAGAAATGATGCCGAAACTATGGATGAATGAATGGATGGATATGGATCTGAAGATGTTTTTTTTTTTTGCAAAATTTGGATAGGACAATATGATTCAACATTATAGATTTAAGCATCATTTCCTTCTTTTTCTTTCTTCTTTTATTACTCCTGACTTGATAATTGGAAAGACAATTAAACAATTTTACTATATTAGATGTTAGCTCCTCTCGTAGAAAGAGCAGAAAGGCTCACTTCGCTGCCACCTCCGATGTTCGTCGTAAGATCATGAGCGCTCCTTTGTCCAAGGAACTCAAGGAAAAGTACAACGTAAGTATACATGCTGTTATGAATGGAAGGAAAGAACGAAGTAGAACTTATAAATTATGAATTAGACTCGTGCTATTCCCGTTCGTAAGGATGACGAAGTCATGGTTGTTCGCGGTACCTATAAGGGTCGTGAAGGTAAGGTTGTCCAAGTTTACCGTAAGAAGTGGGTTATCCACATCGACCGTGTCTCTCGCGAGAAGGTTAACGGTGCCACTGCTCCTATTGGTATCTCTCCCTCCAAGGTTGTTATCACCAACCTCAAGTTGGATAAGAGCCGTGTTGCCATCCTCGACCGTAAGGGTAAGAAGGAGGCCATGAAGCAGGTAAATTTTATACATTGGTGTTTGTTTGACAATGTTGTTAACTTTCTTTTTTTTTATAGTAAATCTCCTTTCATTCACACAATATAATATCTTCTTTGAAATAAAAAGCAAAAGAGAATTAAAGTCGTTGTAAATAAATGGTGTGTTGTTTTTTTTTGAAGTTCCGTTTTTTTTTTTTTTTTTTTTTTTTTTTTTTTTGTGTTAAAATTCAACTTTTCCAAGAAGATATACTTTCTTTTCCTTTTCACTTTTTATTTATTTTTATTTTTTTGTTAACCAAATGGTTTCCAAATCACAAGTAAAAAGGTTTAAACCGTCAAAATCTAATAGATATGATGATAAAATTAAAAGAATCAAGCTGAAAGTTCGTTCAGGTTTGTACATGTTTTTTGACTGTGACCATTTTAGTTTGTCTAACCGAACTGTTGTATAGAAATCGATTTGTTTAAATGGCAAAGGTTCAATTTTCACTTGAACGATTACTGGATTGATCCGTATTTGGATAGTTTAGCTAGAATTGATTATCGCTATGTATCAAAAAAAGAGTTTGTAGAACGATTTGAAGCAAAAAACATACCTGTTGTCATTACCCATGTTACGGATGAATGGAAAGCCAACAAGCATTGGACTAATGAGGTACATGGACTTTCGAAACTTAAATAATTAATTGTCTAACTGTTATATAGTATTTGCTCGAAAATTACGGATCGCACTTATTTAAAGTAGGCGATGATGATAAGAATAACAATGTTTATATGAAAATGAAACATTTCCTTTATTACTCACATAACGAAGGCTTAAAAGATGACTCCCCACTTTATATATTTGATAGTGGGTTCTATAAATCAAGGAATAAGAGTACTAGTAAAAAGAAGCAAAGAAGTTTATTGGATGATTATAAAGTACCAAGATATTTTAATGAAGACCTTTTTAAACTGACAGGTGCCAGAAGACCACCTTACCGTTGGTTGGTCATTGGTGGTGCACGTAGCGGGACTGGGTAAAACAAACTACGCATATAATAATAATGTCAAGTGGTTAACTCTTATTAGTATCCATAAAGATCCATTAGGCACTTCCGCTTGGAACTCTCTGATTCGTGGTCATAAGCGTTGGTGTTTGTTCCCTCCTGCCACACCAAAAGAAGTTTACGACCCACCTATGAAACCTTATGACCACGAAGGTGTTTCCTGGTTTGATCAAGTATATCCCAAATTTAAAATTAAAGATAAAAACGATGGGAGAACACTTGGTGAAAAATTGGGCATGATTGAAGTATTACAAAAACCTGGCGAAACTATTTTTGTGCCTGGAGATTGGGCTCATGTCGTTATGAATTTAGATTTTACAGTTGCAGTAACTCAAAATTTCTGTTCCTCCACTAATGCTGAATGGGTTTATTTGCAAACTCGGCATACTAGACCCAAATTAGGTCAAAAGCTATTCCGAGAGATTCAAAAATTAGGTAGAGATGACCCAAGTACTTACGGAAATACTGCTGCCTTATTGGAATCGACTCAGTTTATACCACAGCTTCCACCGAGTAGTAGTGGTAGTAGCAGTGGGAGCTCTTCTACCTCTTCCAGTAGTAGCACCAGTAGTAATAGTAGTAATAACGATAGTTCTGTTCAAAAACCCGGTTCTTCTGGAAAGAAACCACGAAAGAGAAAAATCCTCGTTAGCTCAACAGATTCTGAAACAGATTTAAGTGATGGCACATGTATGTGCAAAAAATGTAAAATTAAACGAAAATACAAGAAAAGAAAAGCTTAAATTATCTTAATCCATGCCAAATAAAGTTCTGCTTCATTACGTTATCTGATATAAACTCTTTATAAACCCATGTTTTTCAAGTCACCCAGTAACAGAAAGATTTCGACATAAACTTTTCATAGATAACAAACTCGGAAATTGGTTAATAAAGTCTCGAATTTCTGCGTTGTAGACATGTCTGCTCTAAATATACAATGCATTACTTTTTAGTCTTTGAACCTTTTCCCTGGGGTTTACTATTGGGTAATAATGACTCCGTAGTAAGAGAAATATAATCTCTTCGGTTAACAAGCTACAGTAAACACAATATTATGTTTAACTTCGCTAGATTAA
Organism: Pilaira anomala; assembly: GCA_025716855.1. Lineage (NCBI taxonomy): Eukaryota > Fungi > Mucoromycota > Mucoromycetes > Mucorales > Mucoraceae > Pilaira > Pilaira anomala. The sequence goes on from JAIXMQ010000006.1 coordinate 42,524, forward strand.
AGATGCTGTTAACTTGGGCTTTGAGACTAATCGTGGGCAGCGATAATAAAAACTATTTATTTTCAAAAAAGGAATATTTTACGAGGCATCAAAAAAATACTCTAAACAGAGATTATACATAGTTACATCAAAGTTTATAACGATATCATGCAAACCCTTTATTTTCCTTCTTTTTAGTTTAGCTCCTTTTCAGTTTTACACATTTTCTAACATCCGTTTCCAGTACTCCTTGTTGTAATCAAAGAATAATTTTCAACAACAAAAAAAGTATATGTAAACAGACTTTCTTTTCATTCTTTATGAAAGTTATATCTTTTCAGTCATTCATTCGTTATACGTTCTACCTTGGTATTATTTTTTGTTGCTATATTTTTAGCTATCGGAGGCGAATCTACCGTACATCATTATGTAGAAGGTGAATCTCTCATGCATCATTATTATGCAGATGGTGATATAGGCAGTGGGGAATACACTAATGGCCGCACACAAGGAAGAAATCGAGGCGGCGAATTTAAAGAAGTTGGTAATGCTGCTAATAGCATATTGGGTAGACAATAATATTAAAATAAAGTGTACTTGTTTTCAAATCAAATATATAAGAGCAATCGGGAATAATAATAAAGCCTCCTATATACTCTATAACACGGCATATTTATGTGTTAGAGCGAAAGAAAAAAGAAATCCTTAAATGAAAAAGGCTGCGGATACAATTGTTAAAATAAAATAACGTTTGCAATGGATTGATGTTGATTTTAGAATTTCTTAACCATTTATTTTCCCAATGTAGTAATATATTATTTTCCTTTAACATTCGTACTTTCCCGATACAGTTTTCTGTAATTTTAAAGTGGATTAAAACTATCAATCGCTGAAGACTTTTTCGAAAGTATATACAGCATACTTATTTGCTAAAGTAGTTACACAATAAAGAAATTATTTATTAAGTACTTAATTGATAACCATATTTATTAGTGATAAAAATATTTAAAGCTACCATCCTGGTCTTCTAGGAACACCGATAGTCAAAGAAGGGTCAAAGTCAGAGGTATCGTCCAATCTTACTATTCTGGATGCGGGTCTTCGTGAATCAGAAGGAGCTACAGACAATATGAAAAGGTTTTAGTTATTATATTAATTCAAATCATAATATTGTATATTACGTTGATGTCTGACTGCTTGGCTACTGTTCACCATATTGATAACATCCAAATAATTCAAATCTGTAAATTGTTTAACCTAATCTTTTTTTTTAAAAAAAAAATCGTAATATTAAATGTAACTTTTAGACAAAGCATACCTTCTTAAATCGTTTATAGTTTGTTCCACTTGGGCTTCTAGTTGATACTGGGGGAGGATTAGGATTAACTACAAGAGGTGCGAATACCACAGTAGAGTATCTAGTTTGATTTGGTGTCTCGGGTTGACTTTGGGTGTTTTCTGTCGTTTTGGTTCTTTTCGCAGGTGTTGAATCAGATGAAGGTAAAACACGTTTCCTACCTTGGTTTACTGGTTCAGGCGTAGATAAAGTGTCTATACTATCTATATTCATCGACGAAGATGGCGAATTTGATAAAGAATGGCTGTTACTGACTGTTTCCGAGATATGAGCTGGAGATATATTATTGTTTTCCAAAGAGACAGAAAAACTTGGAGAAATAGGGGCATTAATAGATGGCGTAGGAGAGGCAGCTCTTTGTAGTTTGCGTGCAACTCGATCAAAATTCTTATTTGAATCATATGAACTAGAGTCGGTATTACGTGATGAAAGTCTAGAGATTCTTTGTAATTCAGCTGTAGTTGTATACTTATTATTACGGTTTATAGGTGGTGTATTTGTTAATTCTTCTTGTGCTTTACTGTTCTGAGAGGTTGAAGCAACGGTAGAGGTAGTTGCAGTAGAAATAACAGATATATTGTTGGTATCAGCAGGAGTCTCGGGAGTTTTACTCTTTTTTGGTGGAGGTAAAGGTTTTGATTTGATGTCAAAATCATCAAAAATATTGTTTAGGGAAGGCATTAAAGGTAAACTTTCATCATCATAATCATCCATTGGTGACAAAGCTTGTATTGGAGACATATCCCCTATTGGAGAAATGGCTTCAATTGGCGATGGAGCTTCAGTTGGTAATGTAGCTTCAGTTGGTAATGTAGCTTCAGTTGGTAATGTAGCTTCAGTTGGTAATGTAGCTTCAATTGGTAATGTGGCTTCAGTTGGTGATGAAGTTTCAGCTGGCGACATAGCCCTTGTTAATGGCGACGTGGTTTTCTCTGGAGATGCACGGCTTGATTGCTCAGGTGTATTAGGATGGTCAGGTAATGTGTTATTTCGACTGTTTTCCTCTAGAGTAGCTGAATTATAAGGTACTGTAGAAGCCATTGAATTGCTAATATGATAATCAGATTGCTCTTCGATTTTGATATCTTTCCTAACTGAGGAACTACTTTTATCTATAGTATTAGCTTCTTTAGAGCCATCATTGACGGTTGCACTCATTGTAAAGCTACCAAATGATGCTGCTGGGTTACACATTTGGGAAGTTGAGGAGTACATTATTGCAAAACCTATCTCTACTTCTTGTATTTCTCTAGGCCTATAGATTTTACAAAGATTAAAGTTAAACTACGTATACGTACACGCATATATACATCATAAAATTATTACATTTCGGGAAAAGACTTCTTAAAAGACTCCCAACGATTTTTCTTTCGACTATCATCAGGAGGGGAAAGAATTATTGTATTTTCATTCAAATTTATTTCATCTCGACTGTCCAAGTCGAATAGAATCATCTTCCCCCCACAAGCTTCTACCAGGCGAGACATTGCTCGAACCTTAAAGCGAAGAAATTTTAGTTTAGATATATTCAATATGATCACTTTTATGTATTACCTGAGACGCATCGAAGGAGATGAAAGAGAGGTCCTTGAAAATTGTAGTTCGTTTTTTATCTCGATCTAAAATAACTGTTTGTTTAAAGGGACCAAAGTTATGCCATTCAATTGGTTTTATTGTTTTATAGCAAGTGTTGCTGTCAAATTTGAGGTCGGCCGATTCACAGAAAACATTTTGTAACCAATCTTTTGAAACAATATACTTTTGCTCTACCAAACCTCTAAGTAGTTCATAACTCACTTCGCTCTGTGTTTCAGAAGACTCCCAAATATGGGTTACTGATTTAGTCCAACTTCTAGTGACATGAAAACCTACCATAAGGACCGTTAAAATTTTGCAAATATGTCGTATCTAATAGTATTATACCAATTTCAGAAGCTTTATTAATCAGTGAGCGGTATTCATTATCGTCAGGACCATCTCTAAAGACAACCATATCTTCCCACTTTATTCTTTACATGATATTAATATATAGCCTTATTTCATGCAAACATATCTTACCTGAATCTAATATTATTGATACTAAGACGGATTACATCTTGATCGTGTAAGGTAATATTATCTCTTACTGTTTTCTCATCTATGAGAGCTTCCACCTTATCAGTTTTCGTTTGAACCAATCTTATCTCGGGTCTACTTTTTGGATCAACCTAAATAAAATTATTAGGAATCAGTAATTTTGTTTAATTAGTAAAGATTCTAAATTTTGACCACATTACAACTTGAGAAGTTGGAAAAGCGTTTGTTTCAATTGAAGCTTGAAAATCGCCGTCAAATTTGCCTAAAGGTGTCACTTATGAATACGTGTCTCGTTTGTGTTTTGCTTTGCAATTGAATTACCTTTACGAAGAATGACATAGGTTTGATTGGGTCGAAGTCTGGAGACAATTTGATCGCGCAATTCCCTTTTACTGTTTTTCTTGATAGAATATAATAACCACATTATAATAACGTTCGAACACACAAAACCAATCTTTTTTTTTTTTTTAGATACAAGTTTTTATTTATTCTTGCCATGCAAACTTTTGTGTGACGTTTCCTTTTTGTGTCAAAGTCTAAAAAGAGGCACTTCGAGATTATTATGTGATCTGTCAGATTTCTTATATAACTCTTTAAAAGAATACTACTTCTGTCGCATGTAATGCCAAGAGGCTTGAAAATTTTCGGATAGCAATTGTAAATAAAAAAAAAGCATTGGAGAATATCTTCTGGATCTTCTTTTGCACTTTCAAAATGCTTATTGAATGAAAGAATCAACATTTAAGTCGAATCAAGCATTTGCAATTCGAATATTGGGCTGGCTTAAAAGAGAATGGAGATATTTTTTAGAGAAAATATTTGTATTTACTTTTGACGTTTGAACAAAATAGTTTAATTTTGATAATACTAACTAAGCCATTTCTATGTAGCTACTTTTTTTTTAAAAAAAAACGCAAATGATATATAGAGATAAACAAGTTTTTTTTTTTTTGTCCACAAATCTGTACAATTGTCCTTTTTTTTATTGTGCAGCAATAGCTAGAGTGATAATAGAGTGATTTGACATTTTATTTTTATTTAGCTCTAACAGTGTCAAATATTACTTTTCTAATTCATATTATAGTACTAGCAGAAAAAGCACTTATGCGTTAAATCTGGATTCATGAATATGTAATACAGCTTTTGCGAATTAAATTTCTTCAGATTTGACATGAAGTCCTATTGTTTTGTAGGTAGTTACTGAATGTATCAGTAAGTAAAATTATCTTCTATAAATGTTAGACTGTAAATGAAAATTCGTTTAACAAAAGATAATACTTAAAAGGAATATATGTGTCTAAATCCTTACGTTATATATATAATGCTTGATACGTAAGATTTGAAGGTCCTGTACATAGCATGCATCTTTTCGTACCTGGACAGGAATAAATTATTTTACTAGATAAAAAGACCTAAAATTTCAACCTTAGTTTCTTTTCATCTTTTTCTTCATTACTTCATTCTAATATAAAACTCCAATGTACATATAAATCAGAAACATGCCCTTTCTCATAAATAAAAGAGTATGCAACTCAAAATAAAACAAGCAATTACAATACTAATTTAAATCTCAGGTAATTTCAGGTTGAAAAAAAAAGCTGTTTTCCTGTTCACTTTTCCCTCTCTCTTTTTGTTCTTACTTTATATCATTTATATCCAATGGATCGCAGAAAAGAGGAATTAGAAAAGAAGAGACAGAAATTAGCTGAACTTCGACGTGCTCGAGAAGAAAGAAGAGCTTTGCTTGAAAGCCAGTCAACTCAATCTAGTTCTGTAAGTTATAATAAAATAAGATGTACCTGTGTATGTTTAATAACATCTTGTATCACAGACCACGACGACAACCTCAAATACTGGAAGAGATAGAAAAGCTATTGATGACCTTGTTGCCCTTGTTTTAGGTGAACGTCCTTCAACACCTAATGCTGCAACACAAAATGGTAGTGATCGCGGTTCAGATGCTGGATCCGACTTTTCTAATTCACGTCCTACCTCTGCTAATTTCGGATATTCTTCTCCAGGTACACCTGTTAGCACGTAAGATAAAAAAAGTTAACTGCCATTATCAAATAATTTAAAAGTTAATATTCAAACTTTTTATAATAGTAATGACGCTAGACTTTCTATGCTTTCTACGTCTTCACAAGCAGCTCAAGCAGCACCTGTTTATGTTGCAGAATTAACCGAATCACAAGCTTTTATTGCAGACATTCCCCCACTCGTAAAGAAAAAAAAAAGAAAGATTTGTTTAAAAAAAAGCAGAGTAAATGAATATTTCTTTTTCATTTTAGGAACATGTTGTGTACAGTAAAGAAATTCAAACAACGGATGGATCCTTGGAAGCACCTGAAATCTCTGAAGAAGAAATCAGAAAGCAAATTATGGAAGAGTTTGAGTTGAAAGAAAAAATAAAAATGGCTCAACTTGAAGAAGAAATTAAAAGGGCAGAGCAAGAAAAACATGAAGAAATTAGAGGTATACAGATACGAAAAAAAAAAAGTTAAATGTACTAAAGAGTAAAGCATTTTTTTCTTAGAACTTACTGAGGAGGAAGCAAAAAAGATTCAAAAAACCCAAGAATTTGCTGAATTTGTTGATATTTCTTCCAAACTTGTTGAAAGAGCCTTGAATGAAAAATATGATTTTATGAAAGATTACACATTAGGTATCGATGTTGAAAGGTAAATAATAAATTGCAAGAAAGGGTTTTGATAATGTATCTAAATAATTTTGGTTTCAAGTGATGAGAATTCGGGTAAACATGTCAAATTTGTTTGTGAATTCTGGGATGAAAAATGGTGTAAAAATAGATCTGTCACCGATGTCAATTGGTCTCTCAAAGTAAGTCTAAAGGAAAAGATTGAGTAGATTATGATATTAATAAAAAAAATAGTACCCCGAGTTGGTTGTTTCTTCCTACAATAAGAACCCTCTTGCTCCCAATGAACCTGATGGCGTAGCTTTAGTTTGGAACGAACATTTATTAGATCGCCCTGAATTTGTATTTCACTCTCAGGTACGGAAAAAAAAAAAAATTTTTTTTTTTTGAATACATGAATTATGCGACTAAAGAAATATTTATTTATAGTCTGATGTACTTAGCGTTATGTTCAGTAAATTCCACCCAAACTATATTATTGGTGGTACTTACTCAGGACAGATTGTATTATGGGATACGCGTGCAAAATCATTACCTGTATTAAAAACACCTTTATCCGCTGGTGGTCATACACATCCTGTTTACTCTATTGAGATGGTCGGTACACAAAATGCACACAATTTAATTTCTGCTAGTACGGATGGATTTGTATGTTCATGGCAATTGGATATGTTGGCTCAACCTCAAGATTATTTGGAATTACTTCATCCTGCTCATAATAAGACGGATGAAGTCTCGGTTACTTGTATGGGTTTCCCAGATAATGAAACAACTGCTTTTTGGGCTGGTACAGAGGAAGGTAATGTTTACCAAGCAAATAGATATGATCGTGCTGGAAGGTAACATATATATATATACATATATGCATATAAAATAATTTTACAAGATATTTTTGTTTAAATTTAATATTATTATATAGTAAGGCAGGTATTAATCAATATGATACTTATCGTGGTCACCATGGTATGGTGACAGGGTTAAACTTTCATCCTTTGCATGGACCTGTTGACTTTTCAGATTTATATTTGACATCCTCTGTTGATTGGACAGTTAAACTCTGGAGAGCAAAGTCAATTTCTAAAACATCTACTCAAGCAGCCGCTATTCAACCACTTTATTCATTTGAACATGCTGATGATTACGTTTATGATGTAAAATGGTCACCTTCTCATCCAGCATTATTTGGTACAGTCGATGGTACAGGACAATTCGATTTATGGAATTTAAATGCGGATACGGAAGAACCTTTTGTTAGTACTCAGGTTGGATCAGGTAAAGCACTTAATAAGATTGCTTGGGATAAAGAAGGTAAAAAGACTGCAATTGGTTCAAGTGATGGACATGTTTATGTTTATGATATTGGAGAGGTAAAAAATAATATTTATAAAGAAATATTTTCTTTTTTTTTTTAACATTTAAGAATAGATGGCTACACCCAAGCCAGAAGATTGGAGTTTGTTACAAAAGAACATTTCAGAAATGATTTCTAACCAAGAGAATCCCGCTGGGAAATAATGATACACAACAGATACTAATAAATCTTTTTTTTTTTTTGTTATTTTTTATATATTTATATATATATATATACTCACACGGCACCATCACATTATCTTTATTAAGTGTTAAAGAACGGTGGATGTGTATATATATATAAATTTGTATATATTTTTACACATTTATACATACATATTCAGTATTTTATTCCGTTTTTGCTTGAGTAACCCTGGCGTGAAATAGTTTATTTTAAACAGAGACATTTGATTACAGAAAAAAGACAGAAATGGGGTTATTATTTAATAAAAATAAATAAAGAGGCAGGGTGAGGATACCGGGTCACTTTATATTTGTATCACTGAGGTACGTATATTGTAATAAATATCATGACACGCATGTAGTCTTAATTTATTTGAGAAAAAAAAAAGATGTTTTTACTTGAATTATTAAATTTGAATACTATTTTTAGATGGTTATTGTTGTACGTACATTGTTAATAAACGACAGAAAACAATAATTAAGTACCAGGGATCCTTCTTTAAATTCTGTAACCAAGAAGAAAGAGAACATTGAAGTAGTACATATGACTATAAAAGAAGAGGTTGTGATTGAAAAAGAGGTTTGTCTAGTGTTTTTTATTACAAATACAGGCACAAAAAATTAAAAAAAAATACGAAAAAAAAGTATAATAGTATGTATAGCATTAATAAGTAAAGAATGAGGAAAGTGTGTAACCTTGTTCTTTTAATACCCAAGCTTCATTTAATTCACCAATATATTTTGAGAAGGTTGATCTTGGAGTAGTAAAAATTCTTCTTCCATGAGCGACGACCATAGCATCCACTAGGGGAATAAGAAAACTTTTTAAAGGTTTTGAAGGATTAAACATACAACTTAATTGATCCAATGGTTCAAATAATTCTGGTGGTATATCATTAAGTGTTAAAGTACATGGGAAATAATCGAACCATTCCAATAGTCTAGTATTTTCACTTCGAATATCTTTATGATCTGTTGCGATATATACAATTCCTCTTGAGCCAATATGTTCCATTGAGTCATTAAAATTAGGTGAAACATTTTGACAAACGTTTATCCATGGCGGTAAAGATAAATCTTGTTGTGGTTGTAATCTAAATGTATTTTCAGGTATTGGTGGTGGTTTAGGTAAACTTGTAAGTACACCAAACTCATCATAAGGTGGTAATGGTGGTACGGGTATACCAGTTGCAATTGACATATTACGTTCAAATTGATGTAGATTTTCAAGCGCATTCTTTTTAAATGGTGCATCTCTTAGTCTAAAATGAATACCATTAAATGTTGCTTTGCCACCTAAATGTTTCACTATACCAGCCACTGTTTCTCCAAGAGGCGTATCTAATCTATAATGAAGTACTTCTGATATCAATTGTTGTAATTCAATGTGTTTAGGTTTAACCATATTCATTCTTGTAGAACCAAATATTCCACCCAAATGTAATAGTTTTTCAGTCTTTTTTTGCCAATCTAATGGGGTAAAAATCTTGTAAAATTTTCTATCAGTAAAAGAGTCAACAAAGTTGGATTGATTTGCTAATATCATATTTGCTTCTTCAATATCTTCATATAATCTCCAGTCATATAAATGTTCATCATAATGTACAAAAGTTTCTTCATCTGTTACACCTAAATCTTGTTGTAATTTTTCAAATGAAACTGTTTCTTGAAATCGAATTTTAACATAAGGCTCTATTAAACTAAAATCATGTAATTGATGCCATGGTATCGCTGCAAATTTATTATATTCTGCACATTTACTTCTTTGTGTATAACTATACAAATCTCCTGGTGTAGGTGGTTGACACAATTTATCGAAATCTTTCCTTGTAGTTAACCAACTCAGATGATCAAGCAATTGCTCCATTGGCATCCATCCAACAACATTACCCAAAAAAGCTGGTGGTATAATAAGTGTACGTTTTAATATAGCTGCTAATAATAAAGCGTTGGCTAATTCTATTCTTTGGTTTGATAGACCTGAATGTGGTAAATATGCCAAATATTTTTCTTCTTCATTTTCATTAAACAGTGTAGGGTTCGAATATATAAAATAACCTGTTGAAATCAAGATTGCTGTAAACACTAAACTGAGTACCAGTGACGATTTTTTATGTTTTATCCACATTTTTTTTTTTTCTTCTTTTTTGTAATTCTTCTTTTTAAGGGCAAAAAAGTGTATTAATATGGTTAAATATATATAAACGAAGGAAAAAAAAAGAAAAAGGAAAAAGAAAGATATTTTTTATTTTTGACGCTAAATGATATCAAATTTCGTCACACAAAATATAAAAAGGAGTTTATTTTAATCGCCTCTTTTACAAACTTTTAACGACGTTCTCCACTAGACTAACATTAAGTCCAGTAGTATCGGGTTCAACAAATAATTTTTTAATTTTACCGTCATCGATAATAGCAGCAAATCTCTTGAAACGATGATTTCCTAATGCACCAGTAGCATCAAAGTCAAGATCCATTGCTTTAGCTAACTCTCCTTTAGAGTCGGCTAATAAAGTGACTGACCCGTCTGCCTTATGAGCCTTACCCCATTCTGACATAACAAACGCGTCATTGACGGCAACACAAGCGATCAAATCAATACCTTTGGATTTCAAATTGTCTGCTTCTCTAACATATCCAGGTAAGTGACTTTTACTACAACCAGGAGTAAATGCACCAGGGACACCTAATTAATGTTTTTAATTATCTGTTATTATTATTATATTTGTATGCTTAGTTACCGAATAAAATAGCTTTTTTATTCTTGAATAACTCGCCAGTGTTTACTGTCTCGGCAGGTGAACTGAGTTGAACTTGAACGTTAGGAATAACATCTCCTTCAGCAATCAATGCACGACTTGTGTTGAAGAAACCGCGTCTTTGAACAATATTAAAGCTAGTACGCAACATTTTTTTTTTTTTTTTAGAAAAAGATATAAAGCACTAATAAAAAGAAAAAAAAGTAAAAATAGTTGGGGCAAAACTCTCTTTAACGTGTTTTTTTTACGCAAGTCACAAACAAACCAGTTTTTCAAGTTTATGATTTTTGGGTGGGAATCTGTCGTTGGATTTATTCTGATAAAAACTTGTTTATTTTGCCTGGGCAAAACACTTTTTCTTTAAAAACAAAAAGGTTACTTTGTTGTAAAATAATTTTCCTGTCAGAAAAAAAAAAGGGGGTTTTTTGGTTGATCTTTATGCCCGTGTGGTAGACATATACTCGTCAGGATTTCAATGCAAACTATCCAGACATAACTTAAGCACTCAAATGTTTCATCTTACTATTTAAGTAATTCAACTGAATATTACAGTTATTACGTTTCTATAGTTACTTTAACGACTATAAAAGTTATGCGTTGCTTGATGTAGTTATAGATATTGGAAACATTTTGCCGCCGTTTTAATAAAATAAAAAGCAGGTACATAATTTTTGTCGTACCTGATTAACAGGGTGCAGTGCTTGGTTGCAGGTGCCACGTTATCAAACTATTCGAAAAGGCTTAAACATCCAAAACGTGTGTGTGTGTGTGTGTAGCGGAGGTCGAAACAATAGGCTGCTCAGTGCATAATTACACTTGTTGGGGAAAAACGTTTATTATTTTTCTTTTTTCTTTTTTTTTCTTCCACATATTTTCTCTCTCTCTTTCTCTTTGTTGGTGATATATACATATATACAGAAAATATATGCATAATGAACGAATTTTTAAATCAACATACATGCTATGATGTATTACCAATAAGCTTTCGTCTAGTCGTATTTGATACAGAACTGCCTGTAAAAAAAGCTTTATCAATGTTAATTCAAAACGGTAAAAAAAAAACAAAGATGTATTCTGCACAAATAATAATAATCAAATCTATCTATGTAGGTATTGTTTCTGCACCGCTTTGGTCAAGTGAAAATCAAGAGTACGCTGGCATGTTAACTGTCAGTGATTTTATAAATTTGATTCAATATTATTATTATAGTAACCCATGTGGGTACGATGAAATTGAAACAATACAAATATCTCAGCTTAAAGATAAGCATCATCAAATTTGGGTCAATCAACAAAACTATTCAATTCACCCAATGACAACGCTTTACGAAGCTGCCTTATTCATGTCAAAAACTAGAGCACATCGAATACCATTAGTGATTCAAAATACAGAAATTATTAGTGTCATTACCCAGTATCGATTATTAAAATTTATTGCTAATAACGTAAGCTATATTTTATCTTTTTTTTTAAAAAAAAAATCGGTTATCTATCAGCTAATCTCTCGTATCTGTTAACAAAAAAGTTTAAAAAGACGGAAGTATTAAAAGTGCCATTATCAAAACTAAAAATTGGTACTTATGGGCCCAAAGTAGCTACTGCATTTAATTCTACTCCTGTCATTGAAGTTATTTCTATATTCGCAAGTCAAAATATTAGTGCTGTTCCTATTATAGATGAAAAAGGTACCGTCCTTAACTTATATGATACAGTAGACGTAATGGTAACTATATATTATCAAATACAAATATCACATCTCGCTTTAATACTATGATTACATATATAGAGTCTTGTACAATCTGAAAAATATACAAACTTAGACTTACCTGTACAAGAAGCAATGGAATCAAGGCCAAAGGTAATATACATATATATATATTTGAGTTAATGGTTTATTGGAAGGATATCGGTACCAAATAGTCTATATACTAATTTTATTTGAATGTATATGTGTGTGTCGGTTAGGACTTTCCGGGTGTTTGTACCTGTACTTTAAATGATACCCTCAATTCAATTTTTACTGAAATTCGTAGGAATCGTGTTTACCGTTTAGTTGTAATCGAACCGGACACACACCAATTAATAGGATTATTAAGTTTATCCGATATTCTAGCTTACATTGTTACGCTTTAAGTAACAAATAATTTTATCAGTATTATTTTCATTACACTTTCTTTTTATTTGTTTATTTATAAATTTTCTTTGCTAAAGACAAGAAAAAGAATAAAAAAAAAAAAATGGTATCGTCCTGTTTGGAAGTGGAACTATGTCGAGTATTAGAGAATATTTGACTTGAAATTTCATTTAATTGGAAAGATTCTTACACTGGTCTCTCTCTTTAACCAGAGATGTTTACAAAATAAATTGTATTTTAAAATCTGTAGTCTTCTCGGTGAAGTATTACTCTAAAGTGCAGGCGCACTGTGAGCTCAACAGTGTGTCATCAGTGTGACTCGCAAATGTTTGGCGTAGTTTTTTTTCCCAGGCAGCTGCTTTTTTTATTTTTTTTTCTTAATTATATAACAGTTGCCATGGATAACAATAATACTAACGAGGATGCACCTGGACAACGACAAAGAGGCTCCTTTATAAATAACATAATAACGTCCATCACTAATTCAAAACAGGCAGCCATTGAAGAGTTCGATGAGTTTTTTAATACATATATTGCCAGTGATACTTACAAACGAATTACAGCATCAAGAAACAAGCCAGTACGTAAAATTAAAAACATGGTCTCACAAGTGAAAAGACACCCACAAGTTCAAGGAAGAATCTTGACTGATTCAAATCGTGGTACTGAAGTAAAAGATATGGAAATTCAAACTGATGGAGATGTTTTATATGAAAAAAAAGAGCCAGAATCCATGAAGCGAAGAGTCAGTTTCGCAACTCCAGAATCAAGTCTCGTTATTGGACGTCCTTCGAAAATGAATAAATCAATACCTTCGACTACAAAGTCTATCTTATCTCCAACTTTAATACCAACTCATACCGAATCATCAACTACACATATTGGACCTATTTCTCCAGTTTCTATACCCTACCAGTTACCCATTACTCAACCTATTTCTTTATCGCCTGCTCAAAACGCTTGTGAAGTTATTTCTTCATCACCTATTCAAAAAGCTCATGAACTTACTCAATTAGCTTTTCCAGTTACCCAGCATATTTATGAATCTAATCCATCACCTGTACAAACTACACTTAACACTGAATCATCACCTATTCGACACATTAATGAATCTAATTCACCTCAAACATCTGCACATAAACCAAGCCTTTCACCTGCTCAATCCATTTATGAACAAAACTCTTCTCCTGCTCAGTACAGCTATGAAAAAATCTCTTTACCTGCTGAAGCTAATCCTGAATCTATTCATGATCCAGAATGCTCAGAACCTGGTACTACTCCTTTTATTCAACAAGCTTCTGAACTTATTTCATCACCAGTTCAATCTAACGTTGAGCCTACCTATGATACAGAATACTTGGAACCTACTCACGAACATGGTATTTCTATTCCTCAACCAGCTTTTGAGCATAGTCCTTCACCAATTCAACCTAACGTTGAACTTACCTATGATACAGGATACTCGGAACCTTCTCACGAACTTAGTATTTCTATTCCTCAACCAGCTTTTGAGCATAGCCCTTCACCTATTGAATCTAACTCTGGACTTAATCGTGATCCAGGATGCCCAGAACCAACTCAAGAATTAGGCCCGCTTCTTTCTCAACCAGCTTTTGAGCATAGTCCTTCACCAGTTCAATCCAGTGCTGAACTTACTCATGATTCAAAATGTTCTGTTATTCAAACCACTCACGAACTTGGTACACCTCTTGCTCAACCAGCTTATGAACATAGTCCTTCCCCAGTGCAATCTAACCTTGGACTTGATTATATTACAGGACACTTGGAAGTTAATCATGAACTTGATGCTTCTCTTGCTGAACCAGCTTTTAAACACAACCTCTCGCCAATTCAATCCAATGTTGAACTTACTCATGATTCAGAATATTCTCCTCCTGTTCAATCAGCTGTTGAACATAGCCCTTCACCAGTTCAATCCAATGTTGAACTTACTCATGATTCAGAATATTCTCCTCTTGTTCAATCAGTTGTTGAACATAGCCCTTCACCAGTTCAATCCAATGTTGAACTTACTCATGATTCAGAATGTTCTGTTATTCAAACTACTCACGGGCCTAGTACACCTCTTGCTCAACCAGCTTATGAACATACTCCTTCACCAGAACAATCTGGCTTTGAACTTAACTATGATTCAGGATACTTGGAACCTATACAAGAACTTGACACACCTCCCGTTCAATCAGCGTTTGAATATGATTCCTCAGCAGTTCAACCTGACTTTAAAGATACTTATAATTCAGTATATGCTGTTACTCAATCTGACACCTCTCTTGCTCAACCTGCTTCAGACAACAGCCCTTTACCTGACGAATTTACATACGAAAATAGTCCTTCACCTGTCCAACATCCATATGAAGCCAGTCCTACGCCAGTTCAGCATGTATATGAAGCGAGTCCTTCGCCTATTCAGCCTATTCGACAATCTGTTTCTCGATTTACTCAATCCTCTTATGATTTCGGATCTCCAACCTCGCAACCTTTTTATGACCCTGGATCACCATTGAATCAACCTTCGTACGATCCTGGATCACCAGTCATTGAACCTGGAACCCCAATAATTCAATCTGCTTCTACTCCGGTTGTTCATCATTTCTCTTCACCTATCCGGTATGTTTCATCACCAATTCGATCTTTGAACAATACTGGCTCACCAGTTCACGGTCGTGATTTGCTCAAGAGAACATCGCCAATTCGATCTGGTCATATGTCACCTTTGATGTATTCTTCAAGTAATACACCAACTAGCTTTCAAACTGCTTCACCAGGTTCATCAAAAGAGCCAATTTCTTTAGGTCAATTTATTCGATCTTCACCTATGCCAAAACAATCTAAATTGAAAAGTGTAAGCAAGAGTGTTACGCCTAGAGCAAGTAGTGTGCTCAGAGCATCACCATATCGCATTTGTTCAGGTCAATTGCCATTTTACAAAAGCACGGCATTTTCTCCATATTACAAAAGATTGGAAGACGCAGGTGATATTGAAGATCCTTTTGCCTCCACACCGGTCAGCGAGGAATCTCCTTCCTCATCAACCACCACAAGATCTTTTAGAAGGGCAACAAAAAGATCTGCAATTGATGAGGAGGAGGAACGTTTGACTCGGTTGGAGGAAACAATGATGGATATCAGATCCAAGGTAAAACTAAATAAAAAATGAAAATGAAAATGAAAATACTGATGTTTCAATTATAATATGTAGGTGAAGGAAATCATTTAAGTTTCTTTTTTTTTTTTTTTTAAAATAAAATTGTGGTTTTTTTTTTTTTCGTGAATGATTTGAAGCAGTTAAAAAGAATTGTTTTGGTAAATTTTAGCTGCCACGAGGATTGATTACCGTCAAAGTATATAGAGTGTTTCTAAATTAATACAGCAACTGATTTGTAATCATGTTACATCTGTCAACTACTATTTCTCTCCCCCCCCCTTTTTTTTACAGGCCACTTCTCAATGTTGTTCCTTATTTTCTAAAAAAAAAAACCTGTTACATAAACTTTCTTAAAATGTGTGCATGTACTGTTTGTAATAAGTATAAAAGACATTGCTTTAATCACAATTCAACTTAAATAAACATTATACCGCTTACAAAAAAAAAAAAAATCAAAATCTATTTAGAATAGTCTTTTTCAGCATATGAATCTACAAACACCTTCATAGGATATCAGAAAAAACATGTCTATTTTATTCGATCACTTTTTTTTTTTCTTCTTTTCTTTTCCTTTATTTTTATCAATAATCTAATTCTTATATGTAAGTGAACGATGGTTAAATCTACAAGAAAAACTTGATAGTGGTGTATTTGACTGTGAAATCAGGTGCGATCCACCTAACCTAATCGAACAACTTGGGTTTAGACAAGTTAACATTGGCACCATAGTCAAGATGATGCGATCAACTACTTATAAACATGATGGATATTATGCTTTCGCTTTAAAACATTGACCCTGCCTCAACAAGTAGAGAAGTCTCCTGTCTGAGAGGCTTGTAAGTCTGTGGATGTATCAAACATTAGTGCCTCCTGCTGAAGTTTGCTTTTAATTAGCCTACTTGAGGGTGACCGTCTGATTGTTGCTACTGGAAAACACAGATGAAGTGGAAGATTCTTTTGCCTCCGTACCGATCAGACGGGAATCACCTCTACAAGAACTGTGATTGATGAGGAGAAGGAACGTTTTGACTCGGTTAGAGGCAAACCATGATGTATATTAGATCCAAGGTATGTAAAGCCAAACAAAAAATGAAATTGAAAAATAGATGTACTAGAACAAAGAAACTAATATCAATAAAACTATGACACGAATGTGTTCCAAGGATGCTTATAAAATAAATTTATTAGTGGCTAGTAGTTATTTATCAAGCTTTTTTGCATGATTTAATTTTAAATGAGCGAACGGGTTTTTAGGTAACATAGTATGAATCTTTTCATTGTTGAATCACTTTACATTCAACTCAAGCGTATATAAAAGCAGCGCCTTCAAAATGTTTTATTTTAAACATTTAATACTCTATTCAATTCGTCTTTTTTTTTTTTTTTTTCTTAAAACAAAAGTGGTTATACTGACACAAGTAAAAGACCCGCCAATATTGATCGGCTTGTATTACTTCATTTCTCCTATTTTAAAACTGTTGCCGTGACTAAAATGAGTCTGCAATTTTTTTTTTTTTTCCCCTCTCAATTAAAAATGAAAGAGAGAGAGTGTGTGTATGACAGAGAATTGATTTCATAGCTCTAGACATCACTGTTGTACGTCAAAACTTAATGGTATATAAATACAACACTGGAATATTGATTTGACAAGTAAATAAAATGGTATGTTACATAGTATTTATACGTATAGCTGCTTTCTCCCTTTTAAAAAAAAAGCACATATTTTAAAGAGAATACCTAAATATAAATGTACATAAAAAGACATTTATCTAATCTGTTTTCGGATAGCAAAATAAGTTTGAAATAATTAGAAATGGTTCAGTAAGCATGAGGTACAATAGAAATGATTGGGTAATTTTTTTTAAAAAAAAAAAACTAGTTTAAAAAACGTGTGGTACACAACAACTCTAAGTTTTGTCTAACCAGACCAAATCAAAAACTTGTAAAAAAGAGTTGATAAATTTATTAGTATAGTAAAATAAGTATTACAAATAGGTATTATATATAAACATATTAGTTGACACCAGGGTGATCAAAAGCGAACCACCAAACTAAAATACCTGCAACGATCAAGATAATAATAAATATAATAAAACAGCACCATTTTTTCTAAATTAAAATGTTTTAGATGCTAATAATAATAATAATTAATAAACTTACGGTACGAGTGGCTTTTGCACTGACGATAGCTTTTTCAACATCTCTGACACCTGTTTCTAAGTCAAGCACAGTATTCTCTGCATGTGTTTCGATTTGATTTATTGTTTCTGCTTGATGTTCAATCATCATTTGCATATCTACGAATAATTGATGTAATTCCTAAAAAGTAAAAGAAAGATTCTATGTAAGTTTATATAGATTTATATATGGGTTGTATTATTTACTAGGATAGTCTTTTCAATCTTTTTAATATCATCGTGTCGAGATTGAACTTCAGATAACACTTGTCTTGCTTGACCCGATCTATTGGATTGGATCAACTTTGTATATGTATAATAATATGATATAAAGAGAGACATGAGAACGATTTAACAGTAAAATGAATAATAAACTTACAGATTGAGCAAATATTTGAGTTGGTTCATCAGAGTCTAATACTCTTTCAATTTCATCCTGTGTAGCATTAGGTTGAACAATTTTAATTTGTCTTTCAACTCTTTGTCTATATTTTTGTTGATATGTTCTTTCGATATCCTGATATCTTTGAATTGTTTCAATAAATTTCTTTTTTAATGCAGCGTGTTGTGTTTTACGCATCGGTAAATCACCGGAACTAAGAGGCATACGAGCATTACTTAACTCAATAGCTAATAATAAAATTATTGGTATATGTATATACATACATATATTTGTATAATACCTTTGATTTTGTTTTTGCATTGATTATTTAATTTTGTAGTGGATTTTATGACCTTTTCTAGTCTATAAGCATTCTCTTCTGATTGTTCATCTGTGATATTTGTAAGAGCTGAGCCATGTAATTCTTCAATTAAAGTAATATTATTAACAATTCGTTTATTCAAATCTTTTACTTCTTCTACTTCTTGAAAAAATTGATCTGTAGTGACAATGCTACCATCAGCAGCACCTGGTGTTGTACGTTGACTCATTTCGTATGTCTCTTTACTATCAGCATGTCGATCCCCACGTGAGTCTGTTTGGTATGTAGGTGAAGGTGGTACAGGGGGACGATAACCAGTATCATTTCTACCTGTTGGCATTGGAGGAGGCATATTGTCATAATCATCACTTAATAAAAAAGGAGAGGGGGTTAAATTTTTCTTTTTTTTGTAAGGGCTTTTTTTTTTTTCTTCTTTTTTTAAAAAAGGTACCTGAGACGACTAAAATAAGAATTAAGGTTAATATATGCCTATTTTTTTTTTTTTTTTTTTTAGAGTCCAATATATATACATACTCATAACGTTTCTCACTATTGTTTGCACCCTATCTTCTATTGTTAATATACATATATAAACAATAAAAAAAACCTTCTTTTTTTTTTTTACTTACACGAAGTTCAGCCAAGCGATCTCGGCTCATTGTGAATCTTGAAGCAGACATTATAAGGAAAGGAAAGGGAAATGAAGTTTTTTTTTAGAAAAAAAGAGAGAATGAGAGAGAAGATGAGGTGAAGAAGAAGAGAAAAAAAAAATAATATAAATATAATTTATTATATATAGTTTTTCGCAAAAAGGTCGTACAACTATAATTAAAAAATATTTTTTTTTTTGTTTTTAGGTTTTTTTTTAGGGTTTCTTTTTTTTTTTTTTCAAGCGAAAAAAAAAAAAAAAAAAATAGAAATTATTTATACTTGAGGTTCAGACTTCTTCTTCTTCTTCTCTTCAATCTTATCAATATTTTCTTCAGGAACCTATTATATATAAAAAGATTAGTTAAATGAAAAAAAAAAAAAAAAGGAAAGCATGCAATTGATATTTACGTTGGGCCAGTTGTTTAAGATCATTTTAAGTAACTCGTCACTGAAATCACCTTGAACAACAATTTCATCCAAACCTTGATTATTCTTTGCAACAGAAGAACCACATGCAAATCTATTAGCAAACATCTTTGCTGCCTTTTTCAAATCAACTCCAAAAATATCTAAACCATAAATAGTTGTGACACACTTTCTCTTTGTTCTTTCAATACGTTTAATGAGTACGCGAGAAGCCTAATAAAATAGGATGAATTTTTTTTTTTTTTTTTTGATTGCAGGAATAATTATAATTTACCATTTTCTTTTTGTTTTCACGTTCTAGCTTAGCTTCAAGTTTAGCTGATTTATCCTTTACAAGACTTCTGTCCTTTTTATCAACACTTTCATCTTCAATAGTAGCCTTTTCAACTCCTTCTGTTACAGCTATATATATATATATATATAGATAAAAATGTCAAAATTTGTTTCCTTCTCTCTATATTTCCTATTTACCTTGAACACCACCATATACTTTTTCATACATTTCCTCATCATGTTCCTTTAACCACAATTTACATTTCTCTTGTGTTCCACTGAATTCACAATACTATATATATATTATAAAAAAAAAACTAAGCTTTCTTTTTATTTTGTACATGTTGCGTGTTATCTTTATTATTACCTCTAAAGGCATTGTACAAACTAAATTAAAAAATTAATGTTAGAAACAACACTTTTCTACCCTTTTTTTTTTTTTTTACTTACTTTGACATAAAAAGACTTTACGTGGTTCGAGTGCCATTTTATAATTTATATATATATGTAGTTCAAAAAGAAAAAAGAAAAAAATGACGATAGTTTTTTTTTTTTTTTTTTTTATTTTTTTTATTTTTTTTGATTAGCAGTCCTCTTTACGCACCCTCCTCAAAAAATGTCATAGTGAGTGAAGAAGTGTTGCAATGACTCAACGAAAGCGGACCCCATAAAAAATTGTTAGTAACAGTATAAATAGCATTAATTGTTTCGTAATTCGTCTTTTTTTTTCTTTCTTTTTTTTTTTTTTTTTTTTTTTTTTTTTTGTGTGTGTGTGTGTACGCGAATCCACCTAAAAAAAAAAAATAAGGCCCTGAATCCATCATGCTGTTTTTGTAAGTGACCGGCAATTGAAGCAGCAGTAAACAAGATCATGAAAAAAAAAAAAATGGGATAATTTTATTAAATGTAGTATATATATATATTTACAGTTGGAACTAATAATGTCATGTTGTGTGTATAATGGGGGAATATAAAATGAACAGAAAAAAGAAAGAAAGAATTCAAGTGAAATTAATGGTAGACATATCAGGAACCGCACCATGATCTACCAAGATTTGAATCATATCCCATAAATTCTTTTGTACACAAGCTTTCAAGGTTTCACTATCTGGCTTTACTTTCAAATCATCCAAAAAATAAAGCACCATTTCTTTATTATTTCTAGCTGCACATACACGTAAAGCCATATTTTTTCGTATAGTAGGATCCGCACCAAAATTAATCAAGATTTTAACACGGTCCAATCGACCCAGTTGAGCAGATTTAATTAATGGGTATCCTTTTGGTCGATTAGGACAGGCACCTCTTTCGAGTAATTCCAATACAATCGCGTCTCTTGCGCTTAATGTATCCATTGGGTCTTGTAAGAATAAACGGGCAGGTATCTTATGATCTTTATAACTCAATTGACTACCATGCATCATATCCAATCGATGCAACATCTCCAAATTAAAAAAAGGAAATTTGACAGCTTCTTCAAATGTACGGTCTAATGTACCTCCATATTTGTATTGCAAGAATTTAATTTTGACTGTGTCTGGACTATAATACAGTTGATGGAAAAAGAATTGACTGGTGATAGCTAACTCAGGGTTGGAAGAAAGTATAAATATATTCGAAAGAATCTCGAAAGGAAGTTTGAATAAACCACTAGGAGGTTCAAGTACTTTTTCTTCTTCTTCTTCACTGTCACTACTATCAGAGGAAGAAGAGGACTCAATACCCCAATCCTGATCCATTACACGTTGTATTTTAGACATGCTTTTCTTTTTTAAAAAATGTACAACAACAAAAAAAAAAGAAAGAAAAAGAAAAACTCTTGCAGTTATCTTAATGCATTTGTCGACTGCTTTTTCGCTTTTAGTGGCTTATCAATTCATTTTTCTTTTTACACATATTTTTTTTTTTTTTAAAAAAAAGACGTTTCCCTTTTGTATATATATATAAATTAATAAAATGTCAGCAGAAAAGCGTCAACAAGAACCTATTGAATCAGAACCCAAACGTATTCGAGTTGGTACCACACGTGATGTTGATGTACATATGGTACCTCAAGCACCTAAAGTACCAAAGACAACTATCGAAAAGGAAAACGCTCGTCGTTTGATTGTGATTTTAGAACAAGCAACTTTAGAAACTTTAAAGATTGGTAAAAATAAGGAAGGTCATTATCAATTACTTAATGTTGATGATCATCTTCATATTCTTAAAAAGAATAACCGTGAAACATATGAAGCTCGTCCCGATATTACACATCAAGTAAGTTTCGTTTTTTTTTTTTTTTTTTTTTTTTTTTGACATGATATATACAGAAATACTCATTTTTTTTTTTCCTTTAGTGTCTTTTGACTCTTCTTGATAGTCCTATCAATAAGGCAGGTCTTTTACAAGTTTATATTCATACCCACAAGAATGTTTTGATTGAAGTCAATCCTCATATCAGAATTCCAAGAACTTTCAAACGTTTTGCTGGTTTGATGGTTCAATTGCTTCATAAATTAAGTATTCGTGCTGTTAACGGTAACGAAAAGCTTTTACGTATTATCGAAAACCCTGTAGAGAAATATTTACCTAGTAACAGTTATAAGATTGGTAAGTGATTTTTTTTTTTTTTTTTGCATAAATTTAATTAATTGACATATATATATCTTCAAAAAAAAAAAAGCTCTTTCTTGGGATGCACCTACAGTTCGTTTATCTGAATATATGCCTACTATTCCTGAAGATAAAAGTATTGTTGTTGCAGTTGGTTCAATGGCTCACGGTACGGATGACTTTGCCGATGCGTATGTGGATGAAAAGATCAGTATATCCGATTACTCTTTATCTGCATCTGTAGCTTGTGGAAAAATCACTTGTGCAGTTGAAGAAATGTGGGGAATTTTGTAAATAAATAAAACAATTAGATATTTTTTTTTTTTTTTTAAAAAAAGGAAAAAAAAAAAGGGGATATTTTTTTTTTTTTTATTGGAGTAATGATAATGCTTCTGCTTCAGCTTGGAATTTATCTTGTTCATTTGGCCAATCTTTATCGACCCAATGATTCCAATTTGATGATGACGATGATGATGTTGTGTTTATTGATGATGATATGTCGGGTTTTGGACAATGACGAACGAATGCATCTTCTGTCCCAATAATGTAAAACATATGATAAGTGTCTCTACAAATCTTGTATTGCATACCCGATCTTATCTCAATATCTTTTGCTTGATTTCCTTTAAATTTTAAGTTTCTGTTTATAAAAGGAAATCTCGTTAGTTTTTTTTTTTTTTTTTTTTTTTTGAAAAAAAAAACGTTTTCTCGGTATTTTTTTTTTATTTTTTTCACCTTTGCAAGAATCGTGGTGTCAGTAATGATTGATCGACACCTTTTGTTTCGTTAGCCCAATCAATATAATTAGAAACATATTCATCGTATCCACCACATCTTTCTGAAGGTATCGAAACCGCATTATTTCCATCTAATAATCGAATACTTAGTGATCGACTTTTGAGTTTCTATGGTAACCAAAAGATTAATAAAATAATTTTAATAAACAATGCTTGACTTACAAAGGTTATATGGTATGTATTCTCGGATGGATCAATTATACCGGCAACACGAGTTCTATATGTAATCACATCACCTTGATCTACTTCTTCTGCCTTGTGTTCCTTTTTAAATAAATCGTATAATGTTTGTGATTGTGTATCTGTAATTATAATATGAATCTATATAATAAAAAGAGTATAAATAATCAAAAAAAAAAAAAAACATATGTTTTAGAATTGATTTTACTCACATGACGAACTATAGATAATACAAGTTTATCGATTGTAAACATAATATATGAGCCTGTTCCAAAATTATATCGAACACATTCTTCATAAGTCTGTTGATCTATTTCACCTTCAAATAATTTATCTATAAGCGCTAATAACATGTTATAGTATCCATTCTTTGTATCCATTTTTAAAGCTATTAAAGATGATTAGAAAAATAATGTATAGAATTCTTTTTCTTTTTTCTTTTTTTTTACCTTTGAATCTTCTTGGTGTAATACCCAGTTCATGTGCTTCCTCACAAGCCTTTTTAGATTTTTCTGGATGGCTTCTAAATTCTGCATCTAATGCCTTCATCTTACAAAGACGGTCGTACAAGACTTGATATAATCGAAAGAAACAATAAAACCCATTATCACCAAAGAGATTATATGTCTTTTGATTTTCTGGCTCTACAGATATTTCTTTTTCAATGAATGAAGTTACAGTGGCAATCTTGGGAGGAATAGCTGCTGGTTTCTTCTTCTGTTGTTGACTTGTTTTCTTGACTTTATTATTACGACGGTGAGTACGACGTCTTCTATACCGCGGTCTACGGTCATCTTCGTCGTCTTCATCGTCATCCTCTTCATCCTCTTCATCCTCATCGTCTTCTTCTTCTTGTAAGTGACGAGACCGACTTTCGATATGATCTTCATCCTCATGTTCATCATCGTCATCGTCGTCCTCGTCATCCTCTTCATCTTCATCATCTGAGGAATTACCAGAAGGTACCTTTTTCAAGTTACGTTTCAATACGTCTTTTAACAAACCATCATCGTCTTGTAATTGACCTCGTCTAGGCCTTGTCGAACGTGGTGTCACAGGCATCTTTTTTAATTCCAATGAATCTACAGACATGACAGAAGATTTATCATCTTCATCTACCACTTCATCCATAATGATATCACCGGTTGTTTCAATTGTAGAAGGTTCAACATCATCTACATCAAACAACATGGGTATCATTGTGTTCATAAAGTGACGCATTGCTTCACAATCTTCTAGATTATATACTGGTTGTCTTTCTAAAAAGAAATAAATCAAACGAGAAACGTCTTTAAAGACAGCAGTATCTTGAAATACGAAATTGAATTGAGCTGAACCCTCCTCGATCTTGATCTCTTGTGCTTGAGAAACCAGACTACGCGTGGTCATGGCCTTTCGATCGTTTATTTTAAAGGTGATGCCTTGATAATCTAACGATTTCCAATAATTTTTAGCTTCTACTTCTCGCCAAATCTTGTTCCATTCACGTTGAGCACGTTTCCATTCATCGTCCTTTTGCTTTAATCTTTTTAATAATATGGGTACAGTTTGTGCTGGATTGTTATGTAATAATTCGATGATCTCAAGTCCTCTTTCCACACCGTAAATCTTTTTTATAATTCGATGATAGATCGTACGTGATGGACTGCCTAAACCGGCTGGAAGTCTAAAATGACTCTTTTCTTCGGGTGACATGATACTGATTTTTTTTGCAATGGGTTCCAATAATGCAATTGTGTTCAAATTGGCTTCAAT
This sequence comes from Pilaira anomala, assembly GCA_025716855.1. Lineage (NCBI taxonomy): Eukaryota > Fungi > Mucoromycota > Mucoromycetes > Mucorales > Mucoraceae > Pilaira > Pilaira anomala. The sequence goes on from JAIXMQ010000006.1 coordinate 67,745, forward strand.
ATTTAAATCATAATCATATCTACATACATACATATGAAAAAAAAAAAATTTGAATTATTTTCTTCTTGTATATATATACATATATTTATTTACCTTTCTTCTTCTACACGATGTAATGCTTCTTCGTATTGATTCTTTTTAGCAGCAACAAAACCTGTATCCTCACTAGCCCAGGTAGGATGAGAGACATACGTATCGTTCAAGACATCCCAACATAATGCATCTCTACCAGAACAAGTACGATTTTCCCATGCCTTGGGAATATGTCGATAACTAGGACCACATAACATGGCAGTACCAACTGATTGCTTACGTTGATGAGTAGGTACTGAAGGTACATTTTCAATCACATCATCTGTACCATCGTACCCAACCAAGGTTTTAAACCAATCAAACAAGTCTTTATTTCCTCCAATAAAACTTTCTACACGACTCACCAAGACATTTTGGTCGACGATTTGTTGACTGAATAAGTTGAGAACTTTTAAAAATGCATTGTATGTAGCCTTGTTACCAATGTAGGTCTTGACTTTCTCAAAGAATTCGGCTTCTTCTGCTGAAAATGTAGGTCGTGCTAAATCGTCGGTTGTGTTGTTGTTGTTATTGTTGTTGTTGTTATTGCTGGTATGTGATCGAACATCGGATGTTTGTAAGTCTGTTTTATGGTGATGTTTTGTTCTCTAGAGATATATATATATATAGAATGAGTATTTATATATATATATATATTTAAAATTGATTTTGTTTATATATTTACCTTGGAAATACTGAGTGTAGGGATATTACCGGATCGCTTCTTTCTTTGCTTTGGTTCAGGTAAAAATTGTTTGAATTCATCTAATAATTCATTGGAGCTATTAAATAATATTTTCACTTCAGCATAAACCTCTTGAATTGGTTTTTGATCTTTTTGATAAGTTTGAAGGATTTCTAAAAACTTTTTATAAGTGTCAGGTTGATTAGCAAACCTACTCTTGATCTTGTTGACATAGGTAATAGCATGGTTGAATTCAACAGGAGCCTTTTTCTTTGGTGGTTGAGGTTCATTAGGATCTTGTTTCAGGTCTAGATTTTCAGTATCTTTAATAGAAGTAGTTCCTGAAGGTGTAGTGACTTTAATGATATTTCTTTCTTGGTCATCAATACTGCATTCAATACGGTATCCAGGAGGTAGGAAAGTATTAAAGCCCGAAATTAAAACTGGGTGGCCTCTAAATAATGTTGAGACACGTTCAATGACACCTGGTGTGTCAATCCTATTATAAAAAGGGAGAAGAATGAGTTTAACAAAACCATGTTTTTTTTTTTTTCTTTTCTTTTTTTACATTTGACTTTTAAAATCTTTCATAATATCGAGAAATTGATTGTAAACTTGAGTTTGTGATGAGAATTTAGCTTTGACTTTATCAAGATACGTAAGCGCATCTTTGACATTCAAAGGTCGGTATTCTTCTTCTGGTGTAGTTACAGGATGACTATTATCAGATGCATAGTTTTCCCTTTAAGAAAAATATATTTAAGAAGGATGTAAATAAAAAAAAAGGAGTGTACAATGAACGTTTACCTGAATTCTTCAGGATTATCGGCAACCATGATGCTTTCTATTTATTTTGTTTTACAAATAGTGAATATATAAAGAGAAAAAGAGAGAGAGAGAGAGAGAGAAAGAAAGAAATAGAAAGTTAAAAGGTATAAAGGAACAAAAAGAAAAAGAGAAAAAAAAGGGAGAGTGCAGATAAAGCTCAACGCGTAAAACAGCGGAGTTATGTGAGATGTGTGTATGTGTGTGTGTGTGTGTGTGTGTGTGTTTGTGTGTGTGTGAAAGACTGTGTGCGTAGCATGTCTCCCATGCAATATTAAGAATTTGATTAAAATCATTATATTTATTATTATTATTAGAGAGAAAGTGATCATTTGTATAAAAGAAAGAATATTATTTACATCATTTCAGCAGATTGTCTTACTAATCTGGAAACCTTCTTTTTAAATTGTGGATAATTATCACGGTATTCCTTCTATATAGGATAGTTAATATTCAATTCAAACCAATGTTACATATACAGTTTAAATGACTTACAGCCGCTTCAATATTTGCTGGTGATTCATCATTAGGACTAGATAACATGGATATAACAGATAATAAAATAGTTTCTACTGTATGCACAGGCGACCAACGTTCACTTGCATGTTCATAACCATACTTATCATCTCCAGGTGGATGCTAAACATTAATAAGTTAATAATTAAATGCTTATTTTCTTTATCTTGAAACTTACAAGTATAGAAATACAAACTGTACCATCGGGATACACTATAATTTTTTAGGTCAGCACAGGGCAGAAAAAAAAAATTTTTTTTTTTTTTTGGTTCCTGAATTTATTACCGTTTGGGTGATACATTTCAGTTTGAAAAATCATGGAAGGTGGTTCAATGGGATAAGACTAGGTAAAAGTGATAAGAATATACATCTAACTTTGTTTTAAAAAACTTTTTATTTTTTACCTTTGGAAATGATAAATGAGCTTTAAAGAATCCTCCCTCACTATTTTTTTTTTTAAAAAAAAAAAAAAAAAAAAAAAAAATTAAAAGTTGTCAATTTAAGGTTCGCTTTAATGTATAGAAGCTGTCAAAATAAAACTTACTATAAAGTATCTTGGGAACCGATAATAAGGATCTCCCACTATTCAACCAAGATAAAAAAAAAACAAAAGGGTTTTTAGAAAAAAAAAATACCAGCATACTATAAATAGTAAGTGTTCTTTTTTTTTTTTTTTTTTACCTCATAAATATTATCTTCAACAAGTCCTGCAGAAAACCCTTCAACAGGATTCTTTTGGAGATCTAGATTTCAATAAAGCAAAGTTTAGATTGCTGAAAACGAGTAAAACTTTTTTTTTTCTTTTCTTTTTTTTTAAAAAAAAATAGAAAGCTTTTTATTTTTTTAAAAAAAAAATTAACTTGCCTTTTAACTGTCTTGAAAGTAAAAGTGCACTTGGATCTGTTTGGGTCATTAAGAATACTTGAAGGAGTTGAAAAAAAGTATAAAATAAGAGGGAAAAAAAAAAAGAGCAGCACAGATTTTTTCCACTCCCCCAAGAAAGATTTACGGAGGTTCAATCTTTTTTTATTCGTGTGTGACTTAGGTATCGTCACGCTATTGATTACAATTTATTAATAATAAGAACAAGTTAAAACACCTAATTGTATTCTACTGATGTAGGTTTCTTGTTATTCACTTTGCTCAGACAAGAAACGAATCGGTTTGTATGAAAAATGTTGTGGCTATCTAACCCCCGCTCCAAGAAATTACAAGTCACCATTGACATCTCCTACTACTACTTTGTGAATCTATTTTCAAGGTCATATCTACAAAAAACTTGTGAGCACATCTTTTTGTCGGTAATATACATAAATAAATAGCTACTAAATATTCTCATCATTAGGAACTGAAATTAAAAGTGCTTATTCGATGCTTAAAAAACAAAAGGTAGAATAATCAGACTGCAAAGTAATACATATTTTAAAAAAAGGGCAAAAAGAAATTACTACCTTAAAATGCATATTGGTAGTAACATCAATAAAATAATAATGAATTATAGTTTTTGTTAAGACACTTATATATCTTATATCCAAGCATATTAATTTAAATATATAGCGAAACGTGCCTTTAAATTATTCGTCGTTTGTATATTATCACTGTGTTGTAAAATGATTGATATAATTTGACAGATATTTTGTTTCTGGGCCTTAAATGAAATGGGGCGTCCTTAGGGTTGCTAGGGCGTGTAGACAAACGTTGGGTATCTATAGGGAATCGAAATACCATTCTTCTCTTTTTTAAATGACACCAACCTATTTTTTGTTTTCCAAAAGGGCTAAAATTAAAAAGATACTGCTAGCTACATAGCCACCATAATAAGTAACTCGCAGATCAAATTGAAGCTTTCGTTTTCAAATCAGTTTATTAAACTAGCGCCCTCTATATTAGGTAAGAGCTCTGAACAGGCGATCACTATATACATATATGTAAGTATCCGGTCAATTGAGAGTACTACTTACCATTGCTTTACATATCCTTGCAGATAATTTCAAGTTGTTATTTTTTTTTTTTTTTTTTAGTATTGTGTTTATGTTGGTTATCAACTTTTTTTTTTTTTTGTAATCGTCAATCTCTTTTCATATATTAAGAAATTTGTCTACATTTGTTATACGTATGACAAACCAATCGAAACGTTAAATCATACATGTATACAGACGAATTTGACCACAGTTGCCATTGCTAAGGCACTAGGGCTATTGATAAATAAGACCTTTTTAAATTCCAAGAGATCAAAAGAATTGTAACCTTTAGTATATTATACAATAATTTGTCTTTAGCACGAAATATGACTCTGTAGAACAATAGTAACAACTAAAGTATAAAATAAAAAACGTGTGATACAAATCAACAAGAGAACATAAAAAAAACCCAAGCATCGCTCAAACCGAAGTGGGAAATCTAGATTGTGATAATAAGCATCGTCAACTCCTTAAGTAATAAAAAAAAACATATACTTTAGAGAGCACCATTCATTTGCTTGATCTTTTTCAAGAGATTTATCCTTATCTTTTATATGTATTTTTCTCATAATTTTATTTTTTTTTAACTCTGGGGCAGTATTGTTACACGACAGAATTTGTATACTGGAAAACGTGATTCGGCTCTACAAGTGCGAGAAAAAAAAAAGGCTCTTCATGTGTTGTCTTGTAATAGCTATACTGTACTCTTTAAGCTGTCAAACAAGATTTGTAAAGATAATTGCAGATGCGGGTACACCATTTATATATACATATATGCGTGTGTTATGAGAAGCAATTTTTTTATTTTCTTGAACTGGTAAGAAGGTTCTACAAGCTAATAATAGTCGAGTTGCATGGCATTATAATAGCAATTTTTAAGTAAAGTAAGACCTCCCATGGCTTTCTCTTTTATTTTAAACTTGAAATAACTAAAACTGTGATGACCCTTTGATTAATTACGTATGACCCAACAAAGATAGATTTATCTTGACAAAAGGAGTTAAAGGAGATCCCCGAAAGAAAAGGTGGAACAAAACTAAGCCAAATATTTAAGCCTTTGACTAGGTCTGATGTAGCACATAAAAAGCCTTTTAGTAGTATTCCATGTTACTATATTTAAACGGGGAGTCAAAGTAATAGGGAGGCTCTCCCCGATTGTGTGTAAAAAAAAAAAAAAAAAAAAAAAAAAAAATGGTAGAGCAAAAGTTTTAAACTTTTTTTTATTTCATATCTACGAATTCTTATGTACTGTTATGGTATATATTAAATCTGGGCTGTATATATATACCTATTTTTTTTTTTTTTTTTTTTTTTGAACCCGGAGTACAAGGAGATACATACAATATATAATAGAATTATGATAATAGTATATATGGGTGTGCTATTTGATCTTTAATGATTAATAAGGTTTTCCAACCAGAAAAGTAAAAGTAGCACGGGAAGTTGTTTGTTACATCAATTAATACCAAATCAAGGATTTTTATATGATTGTATACAGATACCTGTTCAAAATATATAATGACATTTAATTTCCCTTCTTAGATAGTATGTATATAAACGTCAAAAATCGTTTATTGAGTATCATATCGCTGCCTCTATTTTGTTTACAACCCAAAGTAATTTATTTGTTTTACAAATATAAAGAGCCTTGTGATTTGTTAGTAGCATTAACGCAACAGCTAAAAACTATAGTATACTGCGCCTCAAACCATCCTGCTAAATAATTTCTTTTTGTGTAATTTTGCATCAAATATTTTATACAGCCGAAAAAAAAAAAAAAAAAAAAAAAAAAAAAAAGATTTAAGATTGTTTCTGTAATACAATACAAAAAGTTGTTATATATAACAGACTTAAAAAAAGTGGGGCTTGTTGACAATTATTCTTTCTTTCTTTTTTTTTTCTCTCTCTCTTTTTATAAACAAAAATAAGAATGGTTTCAAGGGAAAATCCCATTTTTAGAACCAAAGAGTCTATTTTCACTCTAGGTTTAGTGACATTTGAAGCAATTGTCATTTGTATCTTGGAAGGCATTGTGATTATGCATCATCTTATGCTTGTATCAAACTGTAATATGGATCCAATTGGCAAAGGTATCTTTTAAAAAAAAATTGATATTTTTTATTTTGTCAAAACATACTAAAATTAGATATTTAGGTGTAAGCGAATCAGATTTGATTTATCATTCTCTCTTCATTATTGCTCAAGTATTCCAAGTCATTTTATGTGTCGATGCTTTATACCAAAGAAATACAGGTAAGAAAAAGCAATATAAAATACATGTTTTATATATTCATATATCTAATAAATCTAAATAAAATTATAGCTCAATTATGTGCATTACTCCTTTTCGGTCTTTCAGTTGTTGGTAAGAATAAAAGAAAAAAAAATCCACTTGAATCAAAATACTTACCTTTTTTTTTTAATAGTGTAAGAGCGTTATAACTTACCCGTTGACTAAATATTTAAAAACTAATAAAGATGTTATATGTAGGTATGCAGGCATTCAATTAAAACAACATGTTATTTTAGAAGAAGCAGTATGGTAAGCTTAAAATGTATACTAAAAAAAAAAAAAAAAAAAAAATACAAATAGTATATAATAACACCTTTTTTTTTATATATCTATAGTGGTGATATACAATTATGGGAGCCTGCTGATCCTAGATGGGCAGCTACACAATATGGAATGGACACAGCCAAAGATTTTTATGGTAGCATTATGAGACCTATCGAGTATACAATTATTGCTTTGATTCCTACCTTCTTTGTCGTCTTAGCATTTTTCGGCTGGCGTCTTCGTAAACAATTTGCTTGGGACAACTACAGAAACTTTTCTGCAGACATGAGGTAATAATGAAAAAAAAAACAATAAGCCTCACTTTTGGATTATGTAATATTAATTATATTATTACTATTTAGGATTCGAAATGCTTTAATTACCACTAGCATTGTAATGACATTACTCAAACTTGATTTCTTTTTTATCTTCTCTTTTGCAGCTCAATTGATTCCATCGCAAGAGTTAGGTTATGACCAAACAATAACGGAAACTGTATTAGTATTTGTTTTAGGTGCTGCTGGTTTATCTTTAGCTTTAGTAGCTGTCTACAAAGAGAATAAGTATGCTTTAGGTGCTTCTATTATTTCAGGTGTACTTGCCATCGGGTACCTCTTCTATCGTATTTATCTCATTGCTAAGCCTCGTACAGACTATGATCCTTACCTTCATACGCGTCAATTCTTGATATTTACAACTGTTATTGCAGCAGTGCTTCTTATTGGGACAGTCTTAATAGCATGTAAATGTTTCTGGAATATACATAATGGACTTGTTATTTTCAAAGATACAGCCATGCATAAAACCAAAGTTCATGATAATGATCAAGTTGCTATTGATAACGAAAGTGATGATTTCGAAATGGCTCACAATACACATCATATGAACGCAAGTAAAACACTATTAGATGCAGATGGTAAAGAACATTCCTCTGAAACTCGATCAAAGACTCAACAACAAAATGATAATATGTGGTCTATTGAATAATAAGCATTATTATTTGCTCTTTCTTCACATGTAGTTATACCTTAAGTACAAATCTTTTTCTTTTAAATAGTGTATACTTTCTTAATATATTTATTAAAGGTTGTGAAACCTCATTTACCTTTATCTTTAATTCTATTGTTCAATTGATAATCTATTAAAACTTATTCCGCACAACTTTCATACATGTAATAATAATAAAAGATTCGTTTATATATATTATGAATATGTGAAGAATACAGTCATATGCTTTTATAAAGAGCTTTATGGTTTTTATACTGATTATGCCTACCCAGACCTCGTTTTATTTTTCGCCGTGTAAGCGTCTGAAGAAAGAAATCATGTAGCTGTTTTTTTATTTTTCGGTTCGTACAGTATTTGATCAACCATATATTTATCACACTTTGGAATGTGAAGTGCTGTTATGTAGGTAGGTAAATATGATGTACCACAAGTTTGTTAGTAAATATATAACAGTAAACTAACTTTTGCTTCATTTGAAGCACATAGGTCTAGTAAGCTCGTTTCTAGTTTGAAAATCTCTCTACATATTTATTCAACGCATTTCTGTATTATTGTATTGAAAATCATATACAAGTGCTTGTCGTGCGTTATTCAGGCTCGTGTAGCTCGCATTGATTTTTTCTTTCTGTTAAATTACATAATAGATCTATATCTTCTTTTTGACTTGTAGCAAGCAACTAAGTCATGAGGGAGTTACATAATTATATGACTTTTCAAAAAAAAAAAATGGCATTAAGAAAAAAACAAATTATTACGGAATTAATTAAAGTTCAATCTTGCATATGAATGTATATGTTGTCTATGCTGTTCTACTTGAAAAGTAAACATTAGAAGCAAAAATATAATTTGGGAAGACTTAGATGCAAATGAAGCTGAAAAGGATTGATATTAAATAGGCAATATCCGAATGAAATTAAAAGACCTTCATAAAAAAAAAAAGATATATAACTGATAAATTAAAATCAATAGGTGCAGAGAACCTGTTGTTGTAATATTTTGTTGAAACTATGTTACTCAAATTTCCCCGATTTAGACTGTTACATTTGAAATTGCTTGGATGCACATTTTAGACTAAATTGACTCATAATTGGGCGTTCGACCAATGTAAGTCATTTTGGAGATAATTCATCTAGAGAAAACTCAGCAATAACACAAGCAGTTTTTTTTTGTTTGTAAAGATTAAAGAAAAAGAGTAAATCAATTCACGTTGAGATATAGAAACTGAACCTTGAAGTAATTGTTTATAAAAAAAGTTACTTTCTTTAAAAAGCAAACTTTTTTTTTTATATATATAAAACGGTAACGTAACTTCTCACGACGGCTAATATGAAAGGCAAAATAGTCGGAGATGCAACAATCGTGTTTCTCCATTGGTTTATCTTTCACCACTTTAATGCAACAAACCCGCCAATCCAAGATTATTACAACCTGTGAGTCAAGCAACAAAATACCAGTTGATTAAAAACTATTTTTTGAGTCAAACGATGATGACCTCTGACTGTGTTTGTTTATATAAAAAGAAAAAAAAAAATGAGAGATATATGCTGTTACTTCAAAGTCTTTATTAGTTAATATATAGTGCTCAGTTTTTATTATTTTTTTTAAGGTTATAAACAAAAAAATAAATGTATGTAACTTCAAACCATGATTTATATTTAGCCCTTTTACACCAGTTTGATAGAAAAAAGAAACAAATGGTTAAAAAGTTAGTTTCTTCCTCATTTAGTTACCCAATCATAAACGTTGAGTCAGAGGGGAGACAAAACTTGTCATCAAAGCAGCCAATCAGAATCAATCGATACCAGGTGATATTTTGGCATGAGTATTAAAGCAACTCTCATTCTTCCTTTTCATTTTAATATCATTTCTCTTTTATATTTTCATTCAATACATAATATACATATATACATATCTATACATCAATTTACTTAATGAGTTTAACAAATAATAATAATAATAATAATAATAATAATAATAAAAGCAAGGCCAATAATACTTGGGGTCTCGATACCAATTCATTGGAAGAATGGCTTGAGAATGACTTAAGACAATCCAGCTTGTTTAATAAGAAAAGACTAGCCACTACAGACAAATGTTCATTAAATCATATAATTAGTCAAGTGGAAGAAGAAGAAGAAGAAGAACCATTGCAAAAAGATATTATTCCTATTAAAAAAGAGCAATCAATCGACATTAAAATGGAAAAAGAAGAAGAAACTGACAGAAAGCAGCCATTACAAAATGTAGATGATACAATCCCCTCTCATTTTATACCTCTTATCAAAGTATATTCCTTACTAAATACTATCAGACAAAACGATCGAATTACAAAAGATAAAAACCATCACGCTAGCATTAAACAAATCTATACACCACCCGCTCCGCCACTTTCGCCTATGACGAGTGTTAATAGCGATATTATCATCAACAACGATTCTAGAAAAAAGAGAGCCAAAGATTTTTCGCCAGTAGATATAATCACAAAGAGACAAAGAAATACTGATGCTGCACGTAGATCAAGATTAAGAAAGGCGAATAAAATGGAGACATTGGAGCATAAAGTAGATGTCTTGCAAAAAGATAATAATCGATTGCGGGTGAAAGTTGCAGTATTAGAAAATGATATTTGTCATGCAACGGAGAAAGACAGACGTAATCGATTACGCGTGTTGGAATTAGAAGCTCAATTAGCTCTTGCTCATACGCAGCTTGTTAAAGAGTATAAAAATGAAGATTAAATAAAATACTTATTTTTGCAGACATACAGTATATATAGAATTCATTATTTATACATACAAACTTTTCAATTTGAATAAAAATTGTTTTTACTGAAGTCAATTATTATGTACATGTATACCTTTTTTATTTTTATATTGTATTCTTTACTGTCTAAATAATTGCTGTAGATTGAGATAAATATATCTACGAGCCTTTACTTTTATAGCTACACGTAATATAGGTATTACAACACTATGACACTAACACTTAGTACATTGAATAATGGTTGAAATCTTTCTAAACTTTACTCTTTTCGTCATCTTCCCAATTTTCGATATACTCGTGTTCATTCTCTTCTTCAGCTCATTAAACCCCGAATAAGCGTAAGAATAAGTGGTTGCATACTTGAATTTAATTATATAACAAATAAAAAGCACTTTTAGATACAATTGATTAAATCCAACAATTGCTTCTAATTTCTTACATACTTTTTTTATGTCTGCCAAAGTATACAAGAAGTTATCCATACGCAATAATTTCGTTTTCTAATTCCTCGTAGTAAGTTAAATTATAGTACACATATCTTCGTCATCTGATATACATTTATATATATTTGATCTTCGAATTGCTATTTTTTAAAAATTCACTGCGGCTCTATTTGTACACTTCTTCATATGTATAATATAACTTTGCTCAGGTTATTTAGACGTTCAAGGTTATCTCAAACACTTTTCCAATTACTCTAGATTAAAGGGAAATGTTACACCACCATTCTTTTTTAAGCTCATTAATTTCTTTTTGAAACATATTTCATGCAACTGCGACTATTTCAAAAAAAAAAAAAGATTAATTTGATATGGTCAACTTATCCTGTCATCTATTGGAAGCAATCAGGGCCCTCCCCTTGAAGAAGCTCACAGAAAGATTGCCATTATAGGAGTGATTTTTTTTAGGAGGAAAGAAACAATTGTTGCCATCTTATATGTGGGAAACATTTAAGTCGTCAGATGTCATTTTTTTTCACTTTCTTGTAGATAACTATCTAATATCAAGTCTTCTTATTTGAAATAAGACTCCATAATTAAAAATGAAGTAATTACCTAAGTGTGAAAAAGTCTTTATTCAATCATGTATATTTTTTACATCTATATGCAAGTTGCTACGAAAATTTTGGCTTTTAACCATTGCAATTTACAACTGTGTATTTTTCAAAAAAAAAAAAAAAAATATGTCTCAATGTTGTAATTACAAAAAATATTTTGCTACATCATGATTGTATCCTGTTTTTAATATTTCTATCAGGTGATAAAAAATATTGCATCTTAGAAGCAATGATATATACATGCACATTTAGGATGATTCGATAGTAGTCTCATATACAATCATAATCAATATGCACTGTGATCAGTATCAAATTTAATAATTATAGTCATTGAAATTGAAGGTACAGCCAGCTTTATTTTCATAGTTCAAGCTCCTACTATGTTCCCAAAGGGGTTTAGCTATATGCAAAATACCTGTACATTGAATAAAACTCGTACTTCAAAGTTGATTCAATACTTGTTTCTTTTTTTTTTTTTCTTGTAATTTATATATTTATCTTTTATTATTATCATTATTTGAAATGTTAAATAATGATAGCAATAACAATATTACAACCACATTTGATAATAATCAAACACTCACTCGCCAAAGACGAAACAAATTTCTATCGCTTTTCCCTTCGTCGAAACTGGAAAACAATGACATATTAAAAAATAAATGGAAACCAACAGATATCACCACCTACCTTAACAACAACCAAGCTCAGCAAGTAGTTTGTCCTACGTCCAACAAGTCAGTAAATACAAGTCCAACTATGACAAGCTCGTCTTCGTCATCTTCTACTGTTTGTCCTTCTCCCATTCCAACCTTGACAAAACCCTTTTTCAAGATTACTAATTCTTGTAAACCAGATTATACCATGCTTCAAAAATATTTCACAAAGTAAGAAAGAAAAAAAAAAAACGTCCAAAAAATCACGTGTGTGATTAATATATGCTTATTTGTGTACAATCTAACCCTTTTATTTCGCTCATATAACCATATTTGAATTTGTTATTCTTATAATAGATTTCAGAATAAACTCAAGCATAGAAGTGATATATTGAAACTGCAGCTATTACCTTGGCTGAAGAAAAATACCTTCAATTTACGTATCCAATCTCCAGCCGAAGGTGATACATGCGAAGAAAATACATTGTGGGGTTTGAAGCCTCCCACCAAGGAAAAGAAGGAACTACAATTTGGAAGATCCGTGTTGCTGAAATGGTATTATTTTTGTTTCTAATTGGAAAATGATTTGTATAAATACATATTGAGCCGTATAAAAAAAATAGTAGTTAATATATCAAATCATCATAGGTGGAGAATTTTATTAAGTAGTATGCTTCTTATTGAAAATGAAGCCAGAAGTGTATATTACGAGAGTATCCTAGAGATTATATCAAGGTGTTTATATAAACATTATATTTTTAAAATATTACAAGAATGAATAATTAACTATTTTATACAACAGATGCGAGTTTTTAGATTTCGGTAATGTGATTTATATTGTGACATGAATCATGACTTTTTTTCTAAAAAAAAATTCTATTTCATTAGATTATGTAGGCCCTTTTGAATATACACAATGGTGTAGTTTCAGCCATGACTCTCGGAATAATGCCATTAGTGAATACCGTCAATTACTGACTGTTACTTTAAAGTATGCATTCGATAGATTAAATCAAAGAGCAATATTTTCAAATATGATTTCATTTTGCTCAAAAATATTAGGTAAAATACATTACCCATTCAATTTAAATAAAATCAAAATTATTTACAAACAATTCAACAGCACTTTGCTATTTCAAGATACCAGGCCTGGCATCTTCCTTGTTAGAAGTCCTTAAATTACAACCCGCAACCATGAAAAAACTAAAGGCCGAAATGACGAGGTAAAAGCCGGTTAATATAATTTTATGTAAACGACAGATACTTACAATTTTCTGCGATATAGTAAACCACTACTTTTACCTCTTCAATATCAACAGAATTTACAGATCATATTTCCACCTTATTTACATCAGTTAATGACACCTGATATGATATCTTACAAGCATTATTTTGCCAGCCTTACAAAACAAAGAACCAGATCACCTGTTAATTCATCAGGGAATTGGGTTCGAAGGTAACTATGAAAAAGGAGTTTGAATAGCTTAGATCAATAACTGACCTCCTGTTAAAGATGGAAAAGCGATGATAGCGAATTATTTTTCTCATTCTATCGACATTACCACAGTACATTAAAGTCATATATTGCTGCATTAGACCCTACAATAAATACACAACAGATTTATCAACGTAACGCAATTTTAATGGTATCTCCAGGATACATGTATTTCGCTTCGTTTTTCGCTGGAAAAATTGATTCATTAATCAACCGAGAAATAAATTCCGTTACAACTGCAGTAGATCAACAGCTAACTATAAAAGGTATTAAAACGAACAGTTTTTTGTCTTCTACAATTGCACCAGTTGATAATATTTCGATGATCGATGGTTCTAAGCCATTCATGGGAGTATACAATGACTCTACTGCAAAGGCTCATTGTAATACTTTAACAGGAAAACCAAAGGCATTAGAAATGGCAACAAGAAGATATGCGGAATGTATGACTTGGTGTGTTATTGCTGCTGATCCTGTTGGACTATACCATGATATGGTGAATGTATGGATAAGACTTGCTATAAAAAGGACTGTACTTACAGAGGCTGAAGGAGTTTATTGTAAGTCATAATTTTTAATGCAAACATTTCAAGCTAAATTCATTTTCCATTAGGTCTACTGGATTTTATAGAGCAAACAGTTTTAGAACTACAAAAGTAATTAGAATTGTTTTCAATGCACATATCGCATAGTTTTAACACCCTTTTTTCTTATTCCTCATTAGGTTTCCTCTGAAAAGAAACTATTTTCCTATCGATTTACCATTTATATTGCATATGTTGGATATCATTTTGTCTCGATCGGATCACACAATTACAATACTTCGAGCATTATCATTCATATATATTAATTTTGGATTTTTGACGTCTCATGCGGCATTATTAGATATGCTGTGTAATCGTATCATGCTAGACACAGTTATATTTGAGCGCTTGTTACTTCATTGGTGTAAAACTGTTCGTGTTTTCTACCTCAGATGTCTGATGTGGCGTGTTGGTAGAGTTTGGCATAATGCAGGTATTAGATGGAATAGCGAAGCCGAGCACATGGTAAAAATTATGGTCCGGGAAAACAAAGAAGAAACTATATGCGATGGACATACTTGTTGGACTCAATGGACTAATAGATCGAGTGAAAAATTATTCTCAGATTTACATTCTGAAATAAAAGCGTACCGACAATGCTCCTTGTACGTATACATCTTTTTTAATATTAACCAACGAAACACTGATTTGTTTTTTTTTAGAGAAATTCACATTGTATTAGAAACTTTGATGGCTTCATTTCATAGAAGTCATTCTTATTTTCAACAACTTTTTCGAAACGCGCCAAATCGCCAAAAATTAATGCATACTACCTCCGTAACTGCAGACAAATGTTTAACATCTATCGCGAAACGATCGAGGGGATTTTCTTCTCAATTGGCTATCCCTTCAATAGACCATAATTTACTACCTGCGTCATTTTCTACCTTTATTAGTTATGATGATAGCGACCGAAATTCTGATTCGAATAATTCAACAGGAAATGGTTATAAAAAAAGTAGATCTTCGCCCAATTTTAAGAAGAAATATTTGATATCTAGATCTAGAGCAGGAAAAGGAAGGTTTTCTAAATTATTTCATTCTAATGCCAGTCTATCACCGAGCTGCAACATCACAATCGATGAGGGCATCACAATGACTGGTGATGATGACGAATTGGGAGTTGTGAATGATGCCAATACTCTGAATTTGAATGAATTTTATACTATTCCTGGTAACTATACAGTATCTTCGATATTATCAGTTGATGATAATAACCCATTTCAGGAAAATAATCGACATCAATTTCAGACGACACTTAGCAACAGCATTAAATTAGAAAACATTAAAAATCTAAATGATGAAAGAAGTCCTGATATATTATTCAAGCAGAATTACCAAATATGCTCTCTTTCCAAGATACCCAAACCAGTCTGTTTGATGGCTCAGAAGCCATTAGGAGAAATTACGTGCCACAGTCAAGAGAAAGACTTGGATACCAACAACTCGTTAAACGAGTCTCATTCTGATGTGATCACGTATGCTATAAATTGGAAATACCATCCGTCAAGACATGTTTATGCCCCAAAAATTCTTTCTGAAATGAAGGTGATTATGCATGAGTACTGCGTTTGGATAGAGAAAAATCAAGAATTAAAGTCCAATTCGTCAATGATATTTGTACCTCACTTGTCTCTTGACTGGCCAAAAAATTGGACGGTCTCTCTCTGTAATTAATTATTTCTCGATATATGTAAAATACAAAATAAAATCATGCTTGTTCTTATTGTTCATTAGCTTATGAGACCAAAATTAAAGATTACATAGACATTCAGTTACTCCGACTAATTTGAAATTGAGTTTTTATTAGTTTAAATAGAATAAAACAACTGTTGACAGGTATGAAGCCACACAACGTTGTTATAAAAATAGAATTTGACAGTTACTATTTTTTGTGGCAGTTTTTTAAATATATCCAACAACCAATTTATCAATAAATCTTGATGCGTAGAACATTAGAGGCCTATTTACATGGATCTAGACGAAGAGCCAGCAAACAACACATAGAGTAATAAGAATAAACAAGGCTTTTCCTCCTCCTTTATGTCTATGGATTGGTGACATCAATTGTATACTATTATTTGCGTCACTAATATAATATGATCCACGAGTTCAAAAACTTTTAAGGAGCTGCAGCAAAAATCAGACACTACAAACAAATCAAGGCATATTTTTATAGATAATGCTACAACTAGGCCTAGCTACAACTCTGCCTTCAATTGTACAGGTGGAGTAAGAAATAGAGATAAAGATTGAAGCTTTCGGATTAGTTTATTTTACGTACTTTCCAAGCTTTTTATTTTAAACCGATAGAAGTGTGTGATTATTTTATTTTTTACCGTACAATTGTGATTTTTTTTTTACGTTGAAGAATTTAGTATGTGATAAAAAAAAAGCACCTACAAGTTTATCTCAAATTATTTTGTTGCTTCATCGAATGGTAAGCCCTTTTTTCCTCCCCATTAAAAATAATTTCTTGTAAATACATCTGAAAAAAATGCATTAAAGGCTATTTTTTTTTTTTTTCATCACAGGAGAATAAAACTTGTGAGCAACCTTCCGGCCAATTTTAGTTAGTTGGTTCCGGCAATCGCTTTGACTGTATTTTTAGTAAGATTCCGCCTCTTTGTGCTACCCAATCATTCTTAAAAAAATTTACCTTAATAAATATTTACCGGTTATCTAATTCATTTCTTTTTTTCCTTTCTTTACTTCTTTTTATTCCCCTTAAAATATGTCTGATTCAACAAGTTTTACTAAAAGATTATTGACCTTATCAGTAAAGTATAAATATATTTGTATTAAAAATTAGACTATAACATTATCAATAGAAAGCTCGACTCTTTGAATCAAAATATACGAAAACATTTACAACATTAGTGATATTAACAGCAGTAATTTGTATCATATTGGAAGCTGTTATTGTTCATTCACATGTAAAAATCCATTCCCGATTGATGAATGAAGGATTAATTGTTGATTCCGAAACAGCAACCAATTCAGAAATTCAAGCTACTATAGTCATGTATGGCAACAGCACATTACCTTCACCCGAAATAGCTCTTGAGCTTCGAAGATTAAAAAACGAAAACATATTTTTTATCTTATTGTCTTTATTTCAATTTATATTGGGCTTAGATGCAGTAAGTTTTTTTTTTTTTAATGTTTATTTATTTTTTAATCTGTTTGGCTGAAAATATTTTAACTCGTACATATATAGATTGTCAGACAAAGTGTTATTCAACTCATGTCTCATACATTAATTCAAATAGTAGCTGTTATTTTTGCTGCTATTCAAATTGGGGGCACAATAAGAAAGTATGTCATAACCGCACACAAAGAAAAAACTATTATGCCTATATACTGACATACGCTAATTATAGAAACAATGATATAGAAACCAAATTACCTCCGCCAATAGACCCAGAAGTAGATTGGAATTTCGGTCTCGCGCTTCGAAATGAAATTGCGCTAGTATCACTAATGGCGATTTTTGTTTTTGTTTACATATATCTCTGCTGGAAGCTATATAAACAATTTGGCTGGAACAATTATAAAAAAATTGGAGCAGATATCAATTTACAAAAGAGATATAGAATAGCACAAATTTTCTTGTTAAATTTAAAGCTGGATGCTTTCTTTCAGTTCGTTTTATGTGTATTTTATACTGTCGTCATGACCCAAGAAAAATATCATACACTGTTGGGCGTAACTGATCGAAAATTTATTGCGTACATTATTCACATTGTGTTGACCGTTTTGTTAATTCCGGGCTTACTATTTGCAAGATATGGAGTGATCACAGAGAACAAAAAGGTCATGATCGCATTCATGGTAACACAAGTCATTATGTGTCTCGATTTCATTCTAGTCTTGGTTGATAGTGCTGGTGATTGGGTATTTTGGAATCTAGCAGGTAATTTTGACTTCTCTCTCTCTCTCTCCCCCCCCCCCAAAAAAAAGTATAGACAGGAGATTAACAATAATTTTTCATCTAGTTTGTTTAGCGATTGCTCTTAGCATTGTAAGTGTACACCAGTTTATATGCATCATACAATGGAAAAAAGTAGATACTAATACATTTTCTTTTGTAGACAACTCTGGTCTTTTCTGGCATAGTCTCTCGTAATTTTGGCAAAGGATTGAAGCCATTTAGTAAGTAAAAGTAAAAAATATATGCAAAAATTAAAATATTAATAAGCATTACAGTGCAAAGATTGTTTGAATCCGATGAAAACAAAACAACAGATACCGTCATGTTAAAACCAGGAAAAGAATGGCTTATTGATGACGAGGAGGATACTCCCACTGCGGATAATGCCTAATTATTGGATATATCTATATACTGTTTATTTTCTTTATACATATAACTATTGCCATGTACATAATGTACTTATATTACTTTATATCCCAAAAAACGTACGTGGAGATTAAATATAATTTACTATTTTTGACCCCGGTTTTCATTACTTTTTCTTTTTGTTCTTTCTACTTACATTAAACAAAATGGCTAACGAATTCAAAGTGCTTGTTTACATGACCACCATTATTGGTTCCGGTTATGCTCTTATGAAATATACAGTCCCTGATGAAGAGACGATCAAGAAGGTCTGTGACCGGACTATTCTTAATACATTCTTTTACTCATTCTTACCTTAGCGTTTAGATCCTGCTTTGAGAAAAGAATATGAAGCTATGAAATTAGCTAATCGCGAAAAGGGACAACAATTTATGGATCTTATGCGTGAAGCAGCTGAAACTGACAAGCCTGCTTGGGAAATCGCCAATGAGCAACTCAACAGAACCAACAAGAAATAAATTTCATGATACACACATACACATACTTCGAATAAATTGCTTTTTATTATTATTAGTTTTTATAATATTATGATTACATCTTCTTCTTCTTTTGTTGCTTCTTCATAGAACGAAGACGCTCCTTTTCTTCCCACTTACGTTGCTCAGCAGGACTCATCTTCTTGACACGTTCTTCCTCGGCACGTTTTGCTTCGGCCTTCTTTCTTTGTAATTCTTCAGCACGTTCAGCAGCAGCCTTCTTGGAGAATTCTTTCACTAATTCTTCACGGTTCTTGTTGATCTTAGATTTGGTATCACTTGGTAACCTTAATTGAGCAATCGCATCAGGAAGTTCACAAGCAAGTTCAACAAGAGGATCAAATCCAGAAGTAGGTAAAGCGAAATCGAGAGAAACTGTGATAAAGTCATCTGTCTCAAACCTACAATAAGTCAGTGTTAATATTTATGCATGGCATAAAATACAGAATAAAAGATTTACATTTCAGGCTCTTCGTTAGGCAAACTAGAAATAATCAAAGAATCAAGACGATCAGATGCTTGAGCAATAAGCTCTCCAACCTTACCAGCTAAAATGCAATCAGCCAACTTTTGAGTTTCAGCATAAATCGTCAAATTAGCGGGAACTACTTTGCTAGATGCAACTTTACCAAAACGTTTCTAAATACATGTCTTAATACATACTTTCTTTTTATACGCTTATCAATTAATTCCTTACTAAATCAAAACGGTTCTTGTGCAATTCTTGAGCTGACTCCTTCTTGATAACGGCAAACACAAGTTTCTCGGGTAATGCTTTATCTAAAGCCATGGTCAAGTTCTATTATTATCAATATATTACCCTATTAGTATTTACTATCTTCTTGTTTCAAAAATGACTTACAACACGATCGGTAGCAGGCTTTGCGTAACCTACTAAAGCAAGTAATTGAGTGGTGAAAAGTGTCAACATATCGTTTCTAGGCTTCATCTTGAGCCACCAGTGGCCAAATTGAACATTGCGTCTACCAGAAGTATATAAAAGAAAATCAGAAGGCCCATCCACCATCAAAACAGATTTATCATTTGCTAATTTATCACCTACAAGAGCAAATTGATTTTCAAGATACTCAATTTGATTATTTACCCTATACATCAATCTTTTTTTCAGTTTACAAATTATATCGAGCAATACTCTTCAACTATTTACCATGACTTGGCCTTGTTCAAATTTGTTTTCTTTCCGCTGTACCAAACGAAAATAAGAGCAAGGAAGGTACAGGTCAAGGCGATCTCCATATGGAAGTCGTTGATGGTGAGAGCTGTAAAATAGGGTTAGTTTCTATTGTTATACTATGTATCGATTAATCACTTACGTTCACGCACAACAGTTTGAACAGGAACTAAAAAAGAAAGGGAATGATGAGATGATGATGACTTCGCGGAAAATACGCACAAAAATAGCCGTGTCATTGGAACGCGTTTTTACCTTCGACAGGTGTCTTTTCCTCGGCTGACACATAAGAAGCCATAGCAACCAATGCCAAAGATGATAGTAGCTTTGACATTATATAATAATTTATAACAAAAGGAAGAAAAAAAAAAAAAATAACAAAAAAGATTGGGGTTTTACTTGACAACGACGAGGTAGAATTCATTGGTCAGTCGTCTAAATTCGACTGGAATTGAATACAGTTTGTGGTGTACAGACGGAGCATTATTGTTGAAGAAGTTGGGATGCTCCCACGTAATCGAGATTAAATAACGAGCATAAATATACCCGTTTATTTTATTTTTTTTTGAAAAAAACTACTATTGTATCACTGTAGTTTTTGTAAATATATTATTCTCAATTCTATCCGAAATATATATATATATACATATAGCAAAGATTAAAAGTATTACGTCCCAGGGTCCAAGTCACTAAGGAGTGTAGCCAAACATCGCCCAGGCTAACAAACTCCCAAAACATATATAGTCTAGAATCAAAGCTATTATAGCTGCTCCTTTTTAAATAGTCATCTACTTCCATGTAGCCAACTGAAGACAATATTTGAAGTAATTAATAGTTACAACATATATTTTTAGGTACTTTCTTCACCAAATTTCGGTGAGCCGTCTTTTTAATATTACAAATCAGTTAGTTAACGGAATAAAAAAGTGTACGGTCCTATATATGACGAATGATCGAAATATTTATAAGGATAAATACAACCCTATTTTCACGGCTTTGAATTGGTTGTTATATCTATGTTCATTCAAACTGTTATGTATATGTCAAGTCTTGTAATGTTTTTGGTTTTTCCTTTTCATTGAAAAGTAAACCCTTAATTCAATTCTATTAAAAAGACAATATGTGTAGCTGGCTAAAATCCAAAATTTTCAAAGATAGAATATATATTCATATATGATCAGTTACGTTTTCCTGAATTTTAAATGTAACTAAACATTTATGCAAATGTGTATTTTATAAAACCTGTTTTACATTAAACAAATATGTAAAGAACAATCAGTGTGTATATATTAGTTTAGAAATTCCATATGTAATTATACTATAAAACTTGTTACTAACTAGTAAAAAAGGAGAAAATACATTAGGTATTAGTTATTAGTGTAAAAAAAAAGCTTAACTGATAGCCAATGACAAATAATAAATAATTGAATAGGTGGGAACAACATGATGCAAGATTATATAAAAATAACGCCGGGTCAATGAAATCCATACGAGAGCTTTACTTTGTTCTAGACTTTGCTATTTTTGAATACATAACAATATATAATCAGACCAGCTTGAATTAATACGAAATTGACATGTTCATTGCTTAATATACTTTTTTTTTCAATTGTGTACGTATTGTCCCCTTATTAATTACATACTTTCAATTATTATTAAAAACATCAATATACTAAACAACGGTTCTACATTTCTTGTAACAATCAAAATAGGTTTTATATTCATAAATAGATATTTACGCGTAAATATACAACATAATCTTTGACATGTTTAGGATTTAAAATGAGTGACTCCTACATAATGCGTGCTAAATAAAGAATCTAATTTAAAATTATTCAACTCCTAGATAAGGTATAGTATATATATATATGGTATGTGCGTGTGTAAACATTGCAGTAAAAGTTTTTTTTTCTGTTTAGTTTTTTTAAAGCGATATAAGCTAATTATTTAATCAAGTGTAACAAGCACGTACTTTCCCTCCTTTTTATTTTCGTAAGTGGTTCAATAATACCTTGTAAAACAATGCAAGAGGGAGGCTGAACGGTAAAAGCGAAGGAGATCGTCTCCCTTGGAATAAAGGGGTAATCATCATCCACAATGATTCCGGGGCCTAGAAAAAGATGCTTGATCTCCATTATATACATGATAATTGAATCAAGAAGGAAAAAAAAAAGGATTAGGACAAGGATTAAGACAAGGACAAAGACAAGGATAAGGACGAGAACAAAGCAATGAATTTTTAATATGTAAAAAAAAAAAAAAAAAAAAAAAAAAAAAAAAAAAAAAAAAAAAAAAAAAAAAAAAAAAAAAAAAAAAGTTTATTTATACCAAGCCAGCAAAAGACAGCAAAAGATGATGCCTCAAGGATGTAATTAATTTAAGGTACAAGGCATAATTTTGTTATAAAAAGATTATCTTTTTTTTTCTTCCTTCAATTCTTTTTTTTTTTCCTCTTCTTCTTTACTTTGAAAACAAAAAGAAAGAAAATAATGAAGTCTCAGTCTATTCTCTTATTACTCGCTACTTTAGCCGTTTTAGCTCGTGATGTTGCTTGTGAAAAAAATGGTAATATAAATAAAAAATAAATATGATTTTTTTTTATTTACTTTTATTGACTTGATATGTAGAAAATGAAAACGAAAAAGACGAGAACGAAAAGGATGAGAACGAGGGAGGAAGTAATAAAATCTTGAGTGGAATGGCTCAAAATGGTATGGCCATGTCTTCTTCTACTTCTTGGGAAGCATCTAGCGGCGCCCCGTCAGCTACTGCTAGTGTCCCTGTAACATCTGGATCCGCCATTCCAACAGGTATTGCTTCTGCTTTATCTTCAGCTGCCGCAGATGCTGCTTCTATGACATCTGCAGTTGCTGGTGCCGCTTCTTCTTGGGGTGCTAGTGGTAATATTATATTCACAGATATTTTTTCCTTTTTTATGTACTAACAGTTTGTTCTATGTATTTGTAGCTGGTAGTCCTGTTCCGACTGTTAATGCGGCCACCAGAGGTGTACCTGCCTCTAGCCGTCCTGCATCCTCTGGAGCCTCTGCAGCACCCTTACCATCCATTTCTGCAGCCAGACCTTATGCTGGACCTAGTGTCATTAGTGGTTCTACTCCTCTTGAAATTTCTATTGCTATCACCACCATTAGTATCTGTGCTTTCTTCTTTGCGTTAGCTTAAGATAGTCTTGTTTTTTTTTAATCCTTATATAATATAATATAATATTCGTAGTAGTAATCAATAAATAAAAATCATATCTAAAAAAAAATTCTGAAAACGCCTCCCAGTTTTATTTTAAAATTTGATGATTAGAATAAAAGAACAAGTTTTTATACTGACTGATGTAACAGTAATTAGGAACAAAATACAATTTCGGCAGGAGTGTTTTTTTTACTTGAATATATAATCCCTTTCACTCACTCTCACTCTCCTCTTGTACTCCCCCCTTACTTCTTGTTAGAATCAAATAACCTTTCTTTTTTTTAAGAAAGAAAAATTGTACTTTCTTTTCTCTCTTTTTCTTCTTTTTATTTTATAAAAAAAATTAAATATACAAAAACTTAAAGAGAAAAAAAAAGAATTTATTATAAAATAATAATAATTAATAATGAGATTTACTACTATTATT
Source organism: Pilaira anomala (assembly GCA_025716855.1). NCBI lineage: Eukaryota > Fungi > Mucoromycota > Mucoromycetes > Mucorales > Mucoraceae > Pilaira > Pilaira anomala. The sequence continues at coordinate 91,579 of JAIXMQ010000006.1, forward strand.
TCGTCTCTTGTAATCATTTCATTTAGCGCCATAGCTCAAACAACTGCTCCAACTAGAAACTATAATGTTACAAGTCCAGTTAGTAACGGTCCTTATGTAGTGAACCAAATCTTGCCATGTACTTATCGTCTTTTTTCAGATGTTGATAGTTCAGGTAAATTGAAATAATTAAAAAAGAAAAGCAAAGGAAAACATGACTTAAAATTTTTATCATTAGCTCTTGCTCTTCAAATCAATTTGGAAGCTACTTCTGCAATTGGAACCAATTTAACATCTATTCCAATTGCTGTAACAGCAGATGTATCTAAAACAGATGCATTTGTGAAACGTGAAGGAAACTTGACTTATTTTGAGCATTCAATCAATTTCAATATTCCCAGTACAGTAAAGCCAGGGAATTATCAAGTGGTCTTCTTAGATAAATCTACCAATACCAAATTACCTATCCCAATTGAAATCCGTCCTGCTGCAGTTCCTACTTCTACTGGTTTAAAGACTCAGAGTACAGGAGTTCCTGGACATTCTCAGTCACCTGGATCTATCTTTGCTCAAGGTGCTGCTTCTTCCATAAATACTCCAACCACTACTAGAACCTTAATTGCTCTTGTTGGTGTTGCTGGTATTGCCTTTTTATTGTAAAAAAAAAAAGAAAGATGCCCTTTCCTATTCTCTCTCTCGCTCTCTCATATTCTTGCTCGCTCGCTTCTCTCTTTCTCTTTCATCCTTTCTTATTCTATACTATTAATTACTTATTAAACATTATATTTCTATAATTATTAAGGAGAGCTTATTTTTTTTATTGTTATGCATAGCCTACTGCATAACCATAAATTATTTTTTTATGTGACGAAAAGAAACGTATTTTTATTTTTTCTATTTGTTTGTACACCTAAAACTCATTGTTTAAAAATTGTCGGCGCTCTTTTATAACTTTCTTTTCCCTTTTTTTTTTCTCCTACACAACATATTAATATATTTTATCGTTATATAACCCATGGCACACTTAACAGATTCGCAATTTAACGTACAATGGGATATTTTACAAGATCCAGACAACGCTCTACTGGACCCTTTGAATGACACAGAGACTGACCCTGCCGTCTTGTCATCACAGAATGTACAGTATAAATAACAATTACTCTTAAACTTTTTTTTCTAAAAAGAAACCCTTCAATCTAGTGTCTTACAGAATCTTCACATATTGATATTGATATTTCGGATAAAAAATCCAATTTCAGTAATGATAGTAATAGTAGCGGTAGTAGTCTTGTTTTATCTCAAGCTCTTGTTAGAGTGACAGAGCCAAGAAAAGAAGTGGAACAACAAAGCACTTACATATCCTATTTGGTTGAATCACAAGTAATGTAGAAAAATATCAGTTCATCACTTTATTAGTAACTAAAGAAATTGATTATATAGAACAGAAAAGTACGTAGAAGATTTCAGGACTTTGTCTGGCTTCATAATGTATTATACACAGACTATCCTGCGTGTTTCGTTCCTCCATTACCAGATAAACACCGTCTAGGTAATACAAATATCGTCATCTATCGTCCATTTTATTTATCATGTTACACTTAGAGTACGTAAAAGGAGATAGGTTTAGCTCAGAATTTACTGAAAAGAGAAGAATTAGTCTGGAACGGTTCATTCAACGTATTGCGAGACATCCTATTCTCGGGAAAGCTGATGTTTATGTCATGTTCTTAGAGTCATCTGAATTTGTAAAATAGATATTTGAAATAATTTGAATTTTTTAACTTATTGACTAACCAACTTTTAAAATTTAGAATGATGCTTCTGCTAGAGCTTTACGTGAAGGACAAGAAACAATGATTGATACAATTGGTGATTCATTGTTAAACGCCTTTTCAAAAATACGTAAACCAGATCAACAATTTATAGAAATGAAGGAACATAGTGACCTCATGGAAGAAAACCTGGACATGCTACAAAAGACATTACTACGAACCAACAAACGAACAGAAGATTTACGTAAAGATTATGAAGAGTTTACAGGCAGTCTACGTGGATTGTCTGATATGGAACCTGCATTTCGATCCTTTTTGATTCCTTTAATTCAAGGACTTGAAGAATATACCAAACACATGGATCAATTAACAGTAGAAGATGATAAATGGCAAATTGAAACTCAAGATTATATGGCTTATTATCATGCTGTCAAAGATGTATTAAAACTTCGTGATCAAAAGCAATTAGATTTTGAAGAATTATCCGAGTATTTATTATCTACTACGGAAGATAGAAATAAGTTTGGCCGTGAAAGTGGTGTTGCCAATTTTATTACTGGTAAATTAAATGAAGTAAGAGGTGCTGATATCGATAAAATCAAAAGAGATAAATTGAACAAGATGGATGAAAAAGTAAGAGAAATACAAGAAGCTGTGGATCAATCTCTTCAGATTTCAACCGGTTTCTCAGATCAAGTTCGAAAAGAAAATCTCTTTTTCAATAATGGTAAATCAATAGAAATGTATGAGGTGCTCAAGACGTATACTGATGCTAAAGTTGGTTTCTATAAAGATGTAAGTATATACATATATATATGTATATTGCTATTTTATATATTCTAACAAATTCTTTTATATATATACAGAGTGTTCAAATCTGGAGAGCTGTAGTTCAAGCATTGGAAGAGGGACAAAGCATTGATCCTAGTGTTTTATAAACAAATTTTGTACAATATTTTTGGTGATCTCTTTATAAATATCTATCATGTAGTTATATTAATTTAAATGATCAATTTTGGGGAACTGTGCTTTGAAGTTTGAAACGAGATCTTTACAAGAACTAATTTGTATAACAAATAAATGAAACTTTTTTAAATAAATAAATAAAAAGATTTGTATTATATTTATTTTTGTTGTTGTTTAAGATGAGCTAATTGAACTGCAATCTGGCCACCTATTTTTGCGTTATTTTTGACAAGTGCAATATCTATGAATAAAAAAAAAAGGGCTTTTGATCAGTTTACTGTTTGAATGATTTAGTCTCAATTTCAACTTTACTAGCAGTAAGGGATCCACCCTTAGTCAATTCTGCAATACGTTTCAACAAGAATGGGGTTTCATCTTTTCCACGTACATTATTGGATCTAAATATATATATTTAACAATTAAAATCCTCTTCATATATATATCACTTGTTTTATTTTACCTTGCTTCAGAAATAGCAGTATCAATTGCGGATTGAATAGATTTAGCATCTGCTGCAGATTCACTGGGAATAGGACATGCAAACACCATACCACTTCCTAATTCTAGTTCATGATTGGCCACTTTGTATCAATTGCATTAATTCATGTATATATCCCCTTTTTATATATATTTGTAAATGCTTACTTACAAATAAGTTTGGCTGCATCTAAAGTGCTATTTACAAAAAATGGACTCTGCATCTCAATGTTATTTATTTTGTTCTATTGACATTTTTTCATCAAAGCTTACTTTATATCCACTGTCTGGAGTGTAAAACGCAGGAAATTTATTATCTTGTCCTACAGTTGTGACAGTAACACCCTGAGTTTCAAGTACCTCTAATGTCTTTGGGATATCAAGAATACTCTTTACACCAGCACAAACAACAGCAACAGGTGTTCTTCCTAATTCAGTTAAATCCGCACTAATATCAAAAGCTTTTATAATATATTTATAAATTTCCAATAGTTAAAACTTTCTTTCTTATCCTAATTTTACTTTACATTGTTCTGCTCCTCTATGTACACCACCAATACCGCCTGTAACAAATACAGGAATACCGGCCATTCTCGCTAAAATCATTGTACTAGCCACAGTAGTAGCACCAACTTTTTTCTATTTCTCAGTTAAGCGTGAGTAAGCATTTAAAAAATACAAACCAGATTTTTTTGTATGTACCTGAGCAAGAACAACAGATAAATCACGTCGTGAAGCCTTTTGTGCTTTGTAACCAACTTTACCAAGCTGTTCCAAATTTTCATCAGTTAAGCCTATAGAGTACTGTTCAATATATAAAGGGACATCTGTAACTAAAAAAAAGAGTTACCAATATGTACTTTGCCGTCCAAAATAGCAATAGTAGCGGGAATAGCACCTTGTTGTCGAATAATATCTTCTACTGCTTTTGCAGTTTCTACGTTTTGTGGATATGGCATACCTAGAAGAATATAAAAATGAAAAAAAAAAAAACGCGAGAAACATAAAAGTTGAATTTACCATGACTAATAATAGTAGATTCTAAAGCAACCACAGGTCCTTTATTTTGAATGGCTGCTTGAATCTCGGGAGTAATAATAAACTTTATACTTGTTGGTAAACTAGAAAAGGTTCTTTTTTTTAACAGCTGTCTGAAAACAATACGACTTTGCAACAACATGACAATAAAAAATGTGTGTGTGAACAAAAAAAAAAAAAGAAACTTTATTTTATGGTTTAATTTAATCATCGCTGAAAAAACCACCCAGGATATCACCGAAACTACCTCCATCATCTGGGTTACTCACACCAGCTTGTTCGTCACTTAACCAAGGATCTCCCCATTCGTTTGTATTTTCTGCTGGAGGAGGCGGTGGTGGTGGTGCAGCAGCTCCTCCTCCCCCACCATAGCTTCCACTACCAAAATCACCTTCACCCATTGTACCAGCAGTTGTACCAGCGGCTGTACCAGCGGCTGTACCGGCAGCTCCTTCATTCACTCCTGAGTTATCTTGTTCATTATCAGCGTGTCCACCACCACCCATACCAAACATAGGGAACGGCATAAATCCACCTCCACCATGACTTGAGTGTCTCGAAAAGTAATCAAAATCAATCGAGATAGCACAAGCTAAAGTGACAGCTCTTTCATCCAAAGTCATACCTCTTGCATTTCCTTCCACAGCATCCATTCTCAACACGTATTCACCTGTATCCGTAAAAATCTCTCTTGCAAAGCCCACAAAGTTTCTACTCACATTACCCAACGCTCCACCATGTTCATCCGTCAAATTAAAGTCCCAACCTAAAAAGGGCGTATCAATCGAAGCAAATTGAGAGGTACCCACAAACAAGTCATATTTTCTTCTTACTAAATTCCAACGTTGTTGTACTTCACCTACCAAGGTATCGTCAGCGGTATAGATAAAGATACGGCTATTGATGAGTGAATAAGGACGTACGATCTTGAATAAGACGTCACCTTGTGTATTTAAAATGGTTGCATTCATCTTACGATGAGTACGAAGTAATTGACGACTGATAGATTTACCAAGTCCTTCTTCCTCTGCAATATACCCAATATTATTACCGTTGGCGTCCATGATCTTGTACTTGTTTGCTTGCTCGTATCCCAAGAATACATTCATCATTTCTAGTTCGCGACCCACAACAATAGCAGGTTGTGTTAAAAGTGCTGCGCCTTGTGAGTCGTATTTGATTACTTGGTGTTCATCGTCTTGAGGTACGTGCACAGGTGTATTACTGACAGGACTGGTATCGTGTGTTAAAGCTTCTTCTGTTGCTACTTTAGGTGTAGTCTCAGATACAATTGTACGCGGTTTACGAATAGGTTCTACATGACTAAGTACTCGACTACGCGGTCCTATATGTTATACAATTCAGTCTTTTGGTTTGAAGTAAAAAAAAAAAAAAAAAAAAGTAGTTCAATTACCTGTTGGTCTTACTCTACGTAGTGAAGAATAAGATTGTGAAATAAGTCTAGAATGATGGAGCGATTGTCTTTGTAAAAGTCTTTTTGTTACTAATCTAAACATGTTGGTTTATTAAGAAGAACAGTAATAAAAAATGAATTAATGCGACGGGGGACCGTATTAAATAACCGGGATTTTTTCCCGTTTCGAATTAGAGTGGAAATAATTGAACAAACGATGCTTCAAATGACAGCATCAATTCATCTGCCAATCATTTCAAGTTATCTTGATCTTTAAAGAGAGAGAAAAATTAGCCTTTTCTGTCTTTCTCTTTCTCTCTCTCTCTCTTTTACTATGTGTAGATTTTTATTATATAAAGGAAACCAACCTATTTTATTGGCACACGTAAATATATATTTGTTGTATTATTAAAGAAAACAGTATATATTTATCAATTAAGATAGTTGATTACAAGACCAAAGCATTCGATTGTGAATCAGTCCTTTGATTCTAGATTACGACTGGACACACGACGTCCTTTGAATGGTAACGATATAGAACAAAATATAATAATAATAAAAAAAATGAAACTAAACAATTGTGTTTTATTAGGTGATGGATTTGGAGTTGGCTGGTACGATAATGAATCACAAGAAGACGAACCTATTACACCTTGTATCTTTACATCAGTGACACCTGCTTGGAATAACATTAATTTAGTTCGACTTGCGGAAAAGATCAGAAGTCCATTAGTATTTGCACATGTACGTGCTAGTACTTCTGGTTCAGTATCTGAAACGAATTGTCATCCTTGGTCGTAAAGTTATTTAATTACTTATGCTTTGTTTTTTGTTTCTTTGTTTTACTTATCGCTGTGTTTCATAGATATGGTCGTCTTATGTGGATGCATAATGGTGGTATTGCAGAATTTGAAAAGATTAAACGTAAATTACAAAACTCTTTATCTGAAGAATTGTTTTTATTTGTACAAGGAAATACGGATTCTGAATGGGCTTTTGCATTATTTTTAAGCTTTGTAAGTTATATATATATATTATAGGAGAGAAAACTAAATATCATGTAATATTAGCTTTCAAATCCAAATGCGAATTCATTTGAACATCAAGAATTGAAAGAAGCAATGTTAAAGACAATTGCTCAATTAAATGAATGGGCAGAGGAATACGATATTACAGAACCATCTCTTTTAAATTTTGCTGTAACAGATGGTGAAACAGTTGTTTGTATTCGTTATACAAGTAGTAAAACAGAAGAAGCCGCATCATTATATTTTTCTTCAGGAACAAGGTTTGAATGTTATCGTCCTGGACATTACCGTATGGTAAAAGCAGATAGAAGAGAAGATATTGTTGTGGTAGCTAGTGGTAAGTTCTTTAAGAGGAATATTTTACATTCTTCTAACTTTATATTACATAGAACCTTTAACGTTTGAAAAGGCAGATTGGCTTACAATTCCTACAAATAATATACTGGTGGTTACACCTAAATTGAACGTTTTATTACAACCCATCAAAGATAAATTTTATTCACCAGAAAGAGGAATAGAAGTTAAAATTGGAGATGAAGATGTTGCCATCATACCAGAGCCAAAAGCTCAATTATTTAAAGCACAAGCTGAAGAACAAATGCAACAAGATTCTCCCATTTTAGTAGGATAAATAATAAATAGTTTTTTTATATATTAACTATTGTGTCTTCTTTTTTTATGAATATTTGTTTTTGATAATTTAATATATCCATCTGAGTCTAGTATCCAGCAATGATCTTCATCTTGAATATGAATTTGTTGCAAATCTTTAATTTCATCATCATCAGGTAAGCTTAAAAATGTATTGGATTGATTATTAAAAACATCTTTGGTCATTTCAATGGATGTAATTCTTAATTCGGTTGTATCAAAGAAACTTGTCCATAATTTGTAATGATTTTTAGCGAGTTTTTGTAAAGGGTTAAGATGTGTCCCTGAAGGTAATTTAATCGACTCGGTATCTTTGCATATCAAGTCTTTAATATTAATTTTCATAACTGTCATGGATGGTTCAATAATCCGACTATTTGTATTGCAAAAGATAATGTTAAAATAAGTAAAAAAAAAAAAAAAAAAAAAAAAAAAAGGAAAAGCTGTATATGTTACTTTTTACCTGTTTCGCAATGGTTTAAATAACTCTTGTCCCACGGCTAAAACAATTTCCTTATCATTATTATGGTTTCTCAACCATTGTAATGATACAATTGGCACTATTTTTTTTAAAGAAAAAAATCAATAAACAACTCTTTAGAACTTAATTAGTATCTTACATTTAGAAGGTAGTTCCAATAGATAATGGCGCTGATATTCAAGTATAGGTATATTTAATATATTGGCATCTCCTTTAATTAAGAAAAAATCAAGAGCTCCATTAAATCCACCTGATAAAAGTAATAAGTCATCAGGGGATTTTGTTGACTGTTGTTGAGTAATAGCAATAACTTCTTGTGTGATAGCGTTACGCCCGTCTGTTCGAATTAATGCACAAGCAAGCGACTTGTTCAAGATATCATTAAAAGTAAACCTAGCAACATAAACTGCAGAGTCTAATGTTCCAATCGTCAAGATGTGGTAGTCTTTTCGTTCATTCTTTTTTTTTTTAAAAAAAAACAAAGTTAAAGCAATGGCGAAGAATAGCGTTATAAACTTACTTGAAAGGCTTTTGAAACAAATATATTTGATATATGTCCTTTCAGCTTTTTAGTCAATGAAAGACGTTTTAAAGTAGATTGCCATTCAAAAGGATCAAACAAATAAAGAAATGACTCTAGACCATCCGTTGTTTGAGTGGCAATAATGAATAAAAGTTTATCACCGTCATAGAGATAATGCGCGTATTGAAATACAATCTAAAATTTTAGTGATTATGAGGGAGGTGAACCTGCAGCAATGTTGTTGCTTTATATGATTATTACGTTTTTCATGCTATCTTTATCTTTCACATCTTGAATATTTATTTCACAAACTATCGATTCGGATTTAATTTCTATAAGCTCAAATTGGTCTTGATCATGCCTGTAAATATGAGTCGGTTCATTCTCTTGACTTTTGTAGATAAATCTAGACCTGGCATTGATCAATTTTGTTGTAAACTTCATGTATGTATGCTATATTTTAGAGGAAAAGATCATCAATTATTTCCCAGTGTCTTTATTTTATTCTATTAAAAAAAAAAAAAAAAAAAAAAAAAAAAAAAAAAAAACTCAGTTGTTGGGTGTTTTTCATTCGTTATCTGCTGTTTATTTTACGATAGCCATATGGTATTTTCTTTTTTGCTATTTTCCAGGAACCTTAAATCCTTGAGATCATGCAATAATATATTTTGCATATTTTTATTTCTTGACTATTCTTGGAGAAATTTATTTAGAAATACAAGTACAATGGGAGCTTTTAATAAATAATTCAATATTCAGGCTTACATAAGCCAAATAATAATCAAAGCTAATAAATATAAGGATAGACAAGTCAATCTATTTTCATAGGCTAAGTTTTAAGGTTTTAACATTAGAGTTTTTGTCTGGATGATCTATCAACTGTCCAATCGCGATTCAAATTATGATATACAAATAAAAAACTTATTGGAGCATGCTGGTTGCTTTATTAAATGGGGATTTTTGTTCTTTACAACAGTTTACAAAGAGACAGCAACAAGATCAAACATTTACATAAGTTAAAAATCAGTGTAACAGAAAAAAGAAGTTTTTGTTTATAAATTGTTTATTTCTAATTTATTTATTTTTTCTATTTAAAAATAAAAAATGTCTAAAAAATAGTAATGGATGGATTATTTACAGGAAATGTGGTATCTGAATGATGAATTAATAAGTAAAAGACTTAGATGTCAACAGTAATCATTTCAGGGGAAACGCCTTCGTAAACGATACGATAGACGGTGTTGAAGAGAGGGAATTCATGAGTCATGTTTCTGGCGGTCAAGAATTGGTTGACTTCTTGAGCAGTTAAAGTACCTTGGAGCTTTTGACCATTTAACAATTCAGCTTCTAATTCAGCAATGGGTTTACCGGTAAGAACGAAGGCTTCTGCGACCTTACGGTTACGACCACCATTACAAGTGGTAATTAAATCAGCAGCGCCGCAAGATTCAAAGAAGGTTTCAGTCTTGACAGAATCACCAAAGAAAGTTTGACCGAACTTTCTCATTTCCATCAAACCTAAACGAATAATAGCAGCCTTGGTGTTACTACCATGACCGAGGCCATCAGAGAAACCAGCACCGACAGCAACGACATTCTTAAGAGCACCACAAAGTTGAACACCAACATGATCTTGAATGACAGCAATACGGAAATAAGGAGTATCAAACAACTTCTTGAAAGTCATACCATCTTCCATATTTTCACAACCAATAGTAGATTCACAGAACTTTTCCATAGCAACTTCGTTGGCAATATTGGCACCACTAAGAGCAGCACAAGGAATATCGAGAATACGAGAAATTTCTTCAGAGAACAAACGAGTACCTTCAGAAGTAATTTCAAGACCCTTGATTAAAGAGATAGCACGAGCATTAGGAGCTAAATGACCCTTCATCTTTTCACAAATACCGTGAATGAATTGATGAGGTACGACAAAGACAACCAAAGAAGCACCTTCACAAGCCTTGATAACATCAGGAATAGCTACAACGTTATGAGGAAGTGCAACACCCTTTAAATACTTGACGTTTTCATGCTTGGTGTTGATAATATCAGTTAAATTTTGACCATCAACTTGTTCTTCAAAAACCCATTGACGAACAGTGGTTTCGAATTGATCTGTATGACGAGCAGCGTTGGATCCAATGATCTTAGCGATGGCGGAACCCCAGTTACCGGAGCCAATGATAGAAACTTTTTCGAGAGCAGGCATATTGTTTAAATTTAAATGTAATTAATTGATGAAAAAGACTCGGAATGAAAAATGTTATCTGTATTTATACTTTTTTTTTTTTTTTTTTTTACAAAAAAAAAATTTTGACTTCCCGTAGAAGGACCTGCGGGGAAGTTAAAAAAAATAAAAAAAAAAAGCTACACTAATACTTTTCTAGTGTTGATTAATCTGAAACTTTTTTTTTTTTTTTTACAAAACGAAAATAAAACCACACAAATAAAATTGAGGTAACATTTTGAGATATTTAATAATTATAATTACTTGTTAAATATATAATTTAAACAATTGCTGAAAATTCTTTTATTTACTTTATTTGGAGTTATTCTACTATTACAAACAAAATCCAATGTTACCAGCCCATCAAAAAATTATGTGAAGAGCCGATCAAAAGTAACTTACTTTAAACGGGTATTATGACGTTTAATCTTGAATATCGGCGACTTAAAAGAAAGAGGGGGAGAAACACACACACACAAGAACCCCACTTTGACATCATCATAGAAATATGAAAAGGATGATTCTTATCTCATTTACCATATCAGTGTAATAAAAATTTTGTCGGTCCTGAAATTTCAACGCCGTGCATTTTTTAGTGCGGCACACACAATCAGGAATGTTTGCAGAAATTCATGTTCACTCACATGTAAGCAGAAAAAAAAATCGCTTAATTGTTTTAAAGTTTAATGTGTGATCTGAGGGATTAAATAAAAAAGGGACAACTAATTTTTTTTTCTTTATCTTTATTATAAATCATCTTACTGATTTGTATTCTGTCTGTAATCATCATATTGATAGATAACGTAATGCACACAATGATAAATGTTCCCGAGTTTTAAGTCAAAACCTCTAAGAGCGTCATCCCCGTATGCTCTTTATTTTTAGTTACCGATAAAGAAGTTATTACATATGTTTTAGCTTAATCTTAATCATTGTATATTAGCTTAGTGCCCTTTAGTCGGGCCGCAAATTTTATTAATCAAATAAGCAAAAGGGAATGATTGTAAGATCTGTTTTGATTTCCGATACCGTTATTCTTTTTGTTCTGCAATGTCGTAGCCAAATATGAGACCATGGTAACTGAGGCACACACACTCTCTGAGCTCAAAAAATTATTCGAAGAAACTACTTGTAGGTAAGTATAAATCAATCACAATATGTCGATGTGTAGCACTGCATTCATTGCTACAAACATTGTTTTATCGAATTTGTTTTCTTTTAGTAATAATTAAGAAGGTCTTTTTTTTTTTTTGTCCAGAATGATGAGGAATGAATTTGAAGAGATGTATTTCGAATAATATATGCGACTTGATCTCAATATACGCTGTTTTTTATCTATACGGAGAAATTATGCACGCTATAACATTTCTAATTAATTTTATATTTGGTAATACTGATTTGGGCAATACCTTTCATGTTTTACACTAGTAGAAATTGCTTTGAGGTTTCTGGATGATATATTTTCCTTTTTTGTCGGCATATTAGTTATCAGGAACCAAGAAACTCAACGTCAATGTGCTTACCTAATATCAATAACTCCTCCAATTGACGTTGTTTTCAATAAAAAAAAGCGATCTTTTAAAAGTGTAAATATTTCAAATAGGTTCCAAATAATCTGTTCTATAAAAATTTCAAAGTATGTATTCAAATTGTTCAAGAAACTATAGAATGTTTTTTAGCATTAAAACTCAGGGATACTTCCATAAAATGAAATTAGGGTTCGGTGTCAAAGTTTAAGTTAAAAAATTGCTTTCCCCGAACGATATAAAAAACGTGTCCGATAGCGTTTGTATTAAATGTACTTAAGAAAAATGTTTATATCCTATAAACTAAATAAATAATGGAAGTGGAACGAGTCATTTATTTTAGATGCCGCTTAATGTAATATCTAAACTTGGGGATCGTATCCCTTTTTATTTTTATTTTTTTCAGTTTTTTTGAGTTTGTCTGTGTGTTGATGTTGTTGAGTTTTGTTTTTTTTTTTTTTTTTTAACAACAAAGCAGTTGTTTAACTTATTTGGTAGGCTCTTCAAACTTCTTTTCAACCTTGCTAGTATCAACTGGTTTAGCACCACCAAAAGGATCGGGCTTGTTACCAGTGCTTCTAACAGGAGCAGCAGCAGGGGCTTCAGTAGTACGAGGCTTCAAGTTGAGACGAGGACGTTCAGAAGGACGTTCGGAACGATCTAAAAGAAAAAAAAAAAGGGGGGAATATTAGATAATTATTCCGATATCATTAAATTTGTTCATGTACCACGACTGCCAAAGCTATCACCACCGCTACGACCACCCCAGGATGTATCACCGCCACGACCACCGAAAGTACGACGAGGTTGTTCGGGTAATTCAAGGGGACCGGTACGACGCCATGTATCGACATCAGTACGATCGGGTTGACGAATACGTTCTTCACCACCACGAGGAGGTTCAGCAATGTTGACACGAATGCTACGACCTTGAACATTTTCACCGTTCAATTCCAAAGCACGCTTAAGAGATTCTAAATCTTCGAATTCAATATAACCAAAACCCTTGGATCTGTCAGTTTCACGATCACGCATAAGACGCATCTTGGAGACAGCTAAACCAGCGAACAAATCAGTCAAATCATCTTCAGAAGAATCGAAGGATAAGTTGGCAATGTGAGCAGTATAAGGGGGTTGAGTGGGAAGTTCAACAGGTGCACGGGGAGTGAAAGAACGTTCACGTTGCTCGAAGCCACCTTCACGACGGTCGCCACCGAAACCACCTTCACGACGGTCACCACCGAAACCACCTTCACGACGGTCGTTGCCACCGTAACGGTCGTTACCACCGAATCCACGAGAAGCGTAGGAATCGGATCTATCTTCCTTAGCTAATATCCATTTTTTTTTTTAGTTTTCATTTCCCTTTTTATGCCTCGTTTTCCTCTTTCTCCCCTTTTTCTCTCTCTATTTCAATAAAAATTATATCTTACCGGCAGCTAAATTAGTTTAAGAATAACAAATATAAATATATATATATAAAAAAAAATTGAGTAAAAACCGATTAGTTAAATTGTATAAAAAAAAAAAATTTTTTTTTTTTCAGCTCGAAAAGAATAACGAGATTTGGGATTCTAAACTTACGGGCAGAAGGGAGATCAGCAACATCATCAGCCCATGAACCACCAGTGGCTAATAAAGAGACATGTCATGAATAAATAAAAATATGTATTTTTTAATTTTTTTTTTTATTTTTATGGATCTTACTATCATCAGCTAAAAAGTCAGATAATGACATCTTTTGAGCCTTCTTTTTTCCAGCTGTTTAAAAACCACCAACAAAAAGTTATTATATTGTTTTTCTATATTTCCAATTATTCATTTTTATTTTATTGTAATATTTACACATATTGTTATAATTTTTTTTAGTTTATAGGGAAAAGTACAGTTCTATGTTGGGCTGATTTTTTTTTCTTATGTCAAACAAGAAAAAATTTCAGTTCGCCATTTCAATTATGAGGAGCCACTTATAGATGTGTACGGACCGGGCCTCTTTGGACTGCAAAGCACGCCTTAACAATAAGCTGGGCTAGAAATTGGGCACGTGATTGTTGCCTAAATGCTAGATTTGAGAGGGTAACGCAAAACTTATACATGAAAACATTCACAAGTACACCCTACAAAAACAAAATAAAATCCGCTTAAATCAAACTATTGACGTGTAATTAATTTTAATTTTATTCACTATTTAAGCTTCTTAATATACCTTTCCAACTCTTCATTACTTAACTTTTATTGTGTATAAAATTACCTTTCAAAGTATCTAAGAATTTGTTGCTGATATTCATTCCGTACTTTTTAAATTAATAAATATATAATAAATCTTAATATTTCTTTATGAATCTCTTGTATTTCTTAGTTACTCACAATCGTATTGCTAGCTACATATTCCTTTGTTAAACAATAACTTTGCAAATTTTGCTCTCTCTAGATTACTAGTCTTTGGCAATGACCTTATTACCAAAGTTTTTGAGACTATATGATTTAACTATATTTATTTATCTCTTTATTTAATCATGTATCAGGGTTTAAAAAATTGCAAGTTTTACTATATAAAATCTAAACAGTACCATACGCATGTAGTGAAGCGATTGTTTGTATCTCTAATTGTATCCAGATTAATTTTTTGGTAGAAGTGAAGACCGTCTAATATTCGGAAGAGTTACATTATGAATTGAATGAAATGAATATCTGTGTCCATATTTTGTTTTGCACACTGTACAGTAATTGTTTACTCCGTCTATTACTGGTGTTCCGTTGCGTTTCATTTGATCTTTTAGTCCGTATCGCGGCAATGTTGTGATTTCATGATTTGAAGTCAAATGTACATATTTTGTAATAACTTAGAGATTGATAAGTTTTATTACAAACGTTACAATATAGAGTCGGTCATAATCAATAATGGCGTCTTTTTATGAAATATTTCGCTAATTGTAGGCTTTTTAAGAGAGAGAAATTCATCCGACGAATTACTCTTAAATGCACAATGTAGAGGCATTTAGATTTAATTTTTTTTTTTATCATATGGGGCACAATGGTTGTTCGGATCATCAATGATAGTTGGTAAATCAGGATAGGCCAGCCTGTTAGAAGCGGTTACACGTTTGGGTAAAATGATATTATGGTACTTTTCAGCGTGGATTCTATGCATCGTTGCGCTAAAAAAAAAATGCTTTTTTTGTAGGCATTGCAATAGTTCATCTTAGCCCAATGATTCACTGCTTTCTTGTTTTCAAATCCTTTCAAAAGTTCGGGCATTGTTTTACTATGAGTTTGTATGTAACCACGCCTATAACCAAATGTTTTATCACATTGGGCACAGTATGAGTTGGGATCTTCTGAATCCGGTTTCAAATCAGGAAAATCCTAACTTTAGGCTCTTAGGCAAAAGATATATAATGTGTATTTTGCATGTGTATATTCCTAAACAAAGTTTGTTTTTATACGTTTTATCATATAAGTTGCAGTGGAGTTTCACAACATCAAAAGAGCTTTGTTGATGGATAAGAAAAATATTAATACCATGAATTTCTTTTACATGATGTCGATAAAATACTTTGTTGGGGATGTAGCTTTATACATTATGTGCAAAATAGTTTGAATTTTTTGACAGCTCTTTTTTTTTTTTGGTCGGACAAGCGGAACTTTAAGACCATATTTTTTTTATCCGTGTGTTTGCGATAACATACAAGATCTGAGTACGTCGTATAATAACATACATCACAACAAAGTGTCTTGGTATTTATATTTGGAAGTCTGGTATGAATTTGCGATTTGTGGAGTAGATATAAAGCTCTTGAGTCATAACAGAAGTGAATACAAATACGACAATATCGGTTTTTATTAAGTCGATCAGCAGCTACTCAAAATAAAATACACGTAAGTAAAGACTTTAATATAGTAGTTCTTTCTTGTTGGTATTCCAAACCATACAATTATAATAGCTAAAAGATTGAATGAAACTGTCACTTTCAAAGATAAAAGAGATTTTTTATTTATTTAATTAGAAGTGCCTACTATTTGCGAGCGAGTATTCTTAGCTCAGTCACGTATGAAAACACAATAAGGAAGCCTATTTTTTTTTTTTTTTTTTTTTTTTTTTTTTTTCATGCAGCATAAATTTCAAGTAAAAAGACACTAGATAAAGTCCCAGCACTAACAATGACCTCGGATAACTCTTGATCTCTATCAATGTACTTGAGTTCATCAAAATCAAATGAATCATTTGGTATCTGTCTACATTGTAACTTCCACTTATCCAACAAGTACTGTATACTTCTTTTAGGACTTCGTTCTTGATAGGTAGTGAAGAAATGACAGTTTGGGTTATGATGATGAATAACGTATGAAACTAATACGAGTAAATTCTCAAACTCTAACTTACATATAAAAATGTTTAAATTAAAGTTATCTTTCTTTTTTTTTTTTTTTAAAAAAAAAAAAAAAAAAAAAAAAACTTACGAGCAGGTTCATAAAATGTATCACTTCCAATAATATAATCAATTTTTGTTTGCCATTGAGATTCTACTACTTTTTGAATTAAATGATCAATACTTGTATCCGACCCGAATTGACCCCATAAGAGAGGTCGAACAAGAGCGTCATGAATTTGGTTACGTTTTAAACAGGTATCTACGATAGGTAATATCTCTGGGATATCAGTCAAGATGAGGTGAAGGGGTGAAGATGATTTGGCAAGTACGAGAGAAGGAATTGAAGTACCTGCACCTACCTTGATATATAAATAAGTTTATCAAATAGAGAAAAGAGTTTTAAATCTAGGTATACCTCTAAAATAGTCTTTTGTGTAAATTGATGACGATGATACCAAATGAATTCACCCATAACTAAAGCAGAAGGCCAAATATAACAACCGTATGCAGCATCTAAAACCTTGAATAAAAAATTATTTCTTGTGTGCGTTTTTTGTGTGTAGAGGACAAATAGAATGGTTTCTACCTCTTCTATTTGAATTTGAATTGAATCGTCTTGATCTTGAAAAGAGATTCTCTTTATACTTTTTTATTTATTTATTTAGAGGTTTCATTTTCTTGTTTGAATGTCATGAGGAAGTACCTATTCATTGCAAAGTCTCAAAAAAAAAAGAGAGAGAGAGAGAGAGAGAGAGACAGGACATTTTAAACTGGTCACACACATAACACACGCACTTTGAATTTTAATGATGGCCCTTTTTTTTTTTTATGTAACTGGTTTTTTTTTTTTTTTTCTTCTGTATATTCTTAAATAAATGTCAACACCAGATGAAGGTATAAAAAGAATAGAGTAAAAAAAAATAAATAAAAAAGTCCTAACAAAAATTAAATAGTGGTTCAGTTAAAGAACCAAATAAAAGAATATGAGAATAAATTAAAGTTAACACAAGACAAACTAAAAGAAGAACATGGACAACTCTTGAATTATCAAAAGAAGTTAACACAAGCCGGTAGTCATTTAAAGACCTTGGCCGGAGAGAATGCTAATCTGACACGACACTTGAATCAAGAAAGAAAAGAAAAGGAAGAACTCGAAAAGAAAAAAAACGAGGAACAAACTCGATTAGAACAAGACTTGAAACAAAGTCAAGAAGGTCATCAAAAAGAAGTATTACAGTTGGTAGAACTCTTGGAAAGAACTGCTTTGAATGAAGAGAAAGTTGTACCTGACGTTTCTACTTCTACTTTACTTGATAGTTATATGAAGTCTGTACAAAAAAGAATTGTTGAACCAAAAAGTAACGTATATTAAAAATTAAAGTCGAATGATTTCCATAGATACTAATTGTTTTTTTTTTAAAAAAAAAAAAAAAAAAAAAAAAAAAAAAAAAAAAAAAAAGATACACAAGATGAAATTGCTAAATTAAAGAAAGAAATTCAAGGTAAAAAAAAAAAAAAAAGTTTATAAAAGGATAGAGTTATTTAGATTACTTATGGACTTATATATATAGATATAAAGGCAATAGATCATTTAGAAATTATCGAGACTAGTTTAAAAAATATATTAGAGGATCCTGAAAATGGAACTGTCGATACTTCAATCCCACCTTCTTTACTATTAATATTAGAACAGGTACGAACCACTTTACAAGAACAACAAGATCGTATTAAATCAATGCAATCTCAAGAAGCCGAAAAAGGTATGAAATGCAACTTACAATATAAAAATAAAAAAAACTAAAAGAATTAAGTATCTTCGTTCTAGAATTAAAACGTCAAATCACCCAATTAAATATCACGTTAAATGAAATCAACGAAGAAAAAGAAGATCTATTAACCCAAACCGAGCAACTAGAAACTAAATTAAACGAGACAGAAACTCAACTCAAATCAGTTCAAGCCGAATTTACACACTGTCAAGAACAAAAGAAATCAAGTGAAGAAAGAGAAAGACAGCTGAGTAAAGAACATCAATCGTTGTTGGGTAAATTACATCATATCAAAGAAACCTTGACGCCTCGCTTAGAACAAGATAAACAGTTGAGACAGAAAGTGAGTGAATTAACACATGAATTAGAGATTACTACACGTGAATTAGAAAGAAGTCGATCTGATATGATGATGAGGGATGAAGAGAGCTCAAACGAGATTGAGAAACAAGAGCGTTTGATCACTCAGTTATCGAATCGATTAGAGAATGTACAGAGAGAAAGAGAAGAATATGAAGTGATGGCAATGCAATTGGATGCTCAGTGTAGTCAAGTGCAAGATCAATTAGAGTCTTCGAATGAAGAATTGGAAAAGTTAAAAGAGATCATTGCTTCTGAACAATTAAAGCATGAATCTGAAAGATCTAGTCTTGCTAATTTACAAACAGTTTTGGAAGAATTTCAAGCGAGTAAGTTTTTTTTTTTTTTTTTTTTTTTGATGATCATATATAAAATTACTCATATACATTTATTTGTTTATAGCTAAAGATGCTGAAATGCAAGCAGCTGTAGAACATATTGAGAGACAGTTATTGGTAGCCAAGAAATCATGGAAAGAGTATGAAGAAAGAGCTCATGCAGCTGAAACAGCGTTAGAGAAATATCAAAAGGATGTTGGCAAAACACAAAAATACGAACAAGAAATTAAAGAAAAGAATTTATTAATTGGTAAATTAAGACATGAAGCCATCATTTTGAACGAACATTTAGTAGAAGCCATGAGAAAATTAAAAGAGGAAACGAGTGAAAATAACGTAGACCGGTAAAAAAAAAAAAAAAAAAAAAAAAAAAAAAAAAAAAAAAAAAAAAAGTATAATTTTTACAAAAACTAAATATTTTTACTTCTTTTAGTCAGTTAATTACCAATTTACTGGTTGGATTCTTTTTGGCACCTCGCGGGGATCGTAAAAGATTTGATATCCTCACAATTATTTCAAATGTATTACATTTAAATGAAGAAGAAAAAGAACAAATTGGTTTAACAAGGCCTAAAGCAGGTACAATGTCTAAAATTGAACCACCACAAAAGGAATCATTTACGGACGCATGGATTTCATTTTTATTAAAAGAATCTAGTCCATTACGTCGTAATCGATCTGCTGTAACATTATCCAATACTAAACTTGAAGATGATGACTCGATTGATTTATAAAAAAAAAAAAAAAAAATGATATACATAATAAAAATAATAATAGTAATAGTAAATATAAAGAGGTATAATATGTATAAAATATAAAATATTAAAATGTGACAGGTGCTACAATAGATAATTGTGTAGCGGATCGAATGACTTCGGGTCGATGTGTATCTGGTTCTTTTACTGGACTAGAACAATCGATTTCATCGTCTTCCATGACAGGCGTTCTTGCCATACGAATACTTTCTGTAGAACTTGAATGTCTCTTCTTTTTAGTTGTTACTGGTTTTTTTAATGGTGTATTTGAAGTACAAGAAGAAGAGGGAGAAGTTGTTCTTTCTGAACCTTTTTCTTTTTTTTTTGCAAGTTAATTTTTTTTTATAGTTTAAAAATAATCATATCTATTTATTCAGTACTAACCGGTTTGAACAGCATCAGGAGGTTCTACCCATTCAGTTGGTATCACACAAGGAAACATGGTACCCAATTTAGCTGCACGGTTAATCCAACCAGGTACAGCTTTTCCTGTCAATCGTTTACACAATTCTTCTGAAAAATGATTACAATTCCTATTATTTTTTATATAAAGTTCAATTGAATTCAAAGGAGGAGAGGAATCTTATGCTTAATAAATAATATTTTTACCTAGTTAATAAATTATATGATGTACCAATATACTCTTTTGAAATATCTTGTAATACTTTATCTACTTGTTTTTTACTTAGATCAGTATATCCCATATGTATAGATTGTCTAATAAAAAAAAATGGTGGCGGATTAAAAATAAAGTAAATTTATAAACTCCACTACTATATTCTTTACTTGAATAAAAGTCCCTGAGGACCAATCTTGGGCTGTACCATAAATACACCTGTAACATGCTCATAATCATGTCCGCCAAAACAATATTCGTGTTCACCAATTTCAATACCGGAATGATAAATTCCTTTTTATTTATACAAGATGAGTTCATGGTTGTCATTTCGAATAAATACAATTTTCCTTTTTTTTTTTTTTTTTTTTTTTTTTTGCATACCAATGCCCAATGCATACCCAAAGTTAGTAATGAAACCAGGTTGTAACTAAATATATACATGTTTAATTAGTATATAAGGAGAAAGAGTGTAGTAGTAAATGAGAGTTTTGTTACCATGTCATATACATTTAAAACAACTAATAAACAGTAACAAAGAATTTCTTAGTTTTTTTTTTTTTCTTTGACATTATGCAACCCTTACTTTTACGTTGTTCTTGCTCTTTACTAATTTCAGTTTTAGTAAATACTTTTGAAATCAAATTAAACATGATAAGAAATATGAAAATATGAGAAGAAAGAAATAAAATATATATATATAAAAAAAAAAAAAATAGATTTGACAAAAAGGGGAAAAAAAATACAACTGAGTTTTGATTTATTCCACATGGTAAGAGTGAGAGTGAGTTTTTATTTTACCAAAAGAAAAAAAAAAAAAAAAAAGTAAAGGTATAATAACATTTTATTTTTGTTCAGACTTTTCTTCATTCTTTTTAGCAAGAGCTGCTTCTTGTTTTGCACGCATAATAGCAGCATCACTAAACAAAATAAAAAAAAAGTTGGAATTCCAAATAACTTCATGTTTCTCGCTTATTTTTTTTTTTTTTTTTACCTTTCTTTCTTTTGAGTCAGACTTTGTCCGTTATTATTTGACTTTCCTTTTTGTTCCTTCTCCTTCTTCTTCAAGTTTTTTGCACGAGATTGTTCTCTTTGATTACCACCTTTTTTTTTATTTATTTTTCGAAAAAAAAATTTAAAATTTGGAAAATTTAAAAAAATTACTCTTTAAGGCAACTCAATTCACTTTTTTTTTTTTTTTTTTGGCTGTTAGAAGCCCTTATTACTTACGAGCCATTGGAATAAAATATATTTATCGAAAAATAAAAAATAAAAAAGATTAAAAAGAAGAATATGGAAAAAAAATTAAAAATATAAAAACTTTTTCTGTGTCGGAATTTTTTTAACTGGGGGACTCTTGTTTTTTTTTTTTTTTTTTTTACAAAAAGATTTTGTACCTTTTTTTTTTTTATTTGAACATTTGGAAAAAAAAAGAGAAACGCCACGTTTTATATATATGTATCTTTGTGAACCGCCAAAAAAAACAATATAAAAAAAGTAATTAGTGCTCCGATAATGATAGTTTAACAAAAAAAAAAAAAAAACGAGCAATTATAAAATAAATGACACTATATATGTATATATAGATTATACGACCCTTATTTTTATTTTAGGTGGCGTTTTTCGATTAAACTTTTAAAGTATATGCAAAAGGGAGAGGGGAAAAAAAAAATGTTTTTATGCCTTTTATTTTAATTACTTTGTACATACCAAACTCACTCTATCTTTGCATAAAAAACGTAGTACAGGTTATTTATAAATTCAAAATGGGGGATTTTCTCCACCCTTTTTTTTTTTTAAGCCATTGGGAGAAAAAGTTCATGTATACATATACTAAACTCCTCCTACCAGTAACAAAAAAAAATCGTCTCCTGAGTATATTTTGATCAAGATACTTAAATAACTCGTCGTTTTTCCTTTTTATCATTTTGAGCTAATAAGTCTGATTGAGATTCATGGTGGTGTGTATCCTAGGAGATATATCTCTCAGTTAGTTACAACGTTAAAGAGAGTCATTAAACGGTAACTACTCACCTCAATTTTCTAAATACGCAAAATCCCATCATTCACAAAAAAAACAATCAGATTTTCTATATATGTATATTGAAACATCTTTTCTATAACACAGCACAAAGCTACATCACCTTACGCTTTTAAAAAAGATATTGTATATAATATAAAACAAGTACTTGGAGCTGATACAATAATATATAATTGAAACATTTACAATTCATTTCCAAAAATAATAACAGGAGAAAGCAAATCACTAAATTTTTCCCTATTATTGATTACTATGATTTTAGTCATCAATATTTTTAATCAAAGTTATTTCCCTCCCCTCTTCAAAAAAAAAAAAAAAAAAAGTTGGAAAAGTAACAAAATCTTTGATGGCATATCTAAAATTTCTTTTTGTTACCAAATGCAGAAAGGATACTCTCCTCGCTTCAAGACCCATAATAACTGAGAATTTTACATACTGCTGTCAGTCCACTATACTTTGAGCAATGTAATACTGGTTATGAGGAACTTTGTCCTCTAAATATAACTTATACATCAGTACAAAAAGAAAAAAGTAAAACATACATAAAACGCGCCAAAATTCAAAAAACAAGGGCGTTTGACATTTTCATTGATTGGATGAATTGTGACCTTCTTTTGTATGTCCATGGTGCAAAATATTCAAACAACCCAGTTCAATAATTATTTTTTTGTTTTTTAATTTTTAGGTCTTATATTAACATACAATGTCTTTGAGATCTGGTAAAAAAAATATATATATATACATAGATCTTGGCTTATACCAAAAATTAATGCTTGTATTGAATAGTTAGTAACGCACTTCTTTCCAACTTGAAGCCCGTCAGTCGAGTTGGTATTACAGCCCCCTGTACACGTACTTGTAAGTGTGTATGAGAGAGAGAGAGAGAGTGAGAGAGAGAAGCATCGTATAGGTTTAATAAAATAGAAAAGCTAACTTGATAATAAAAAAGATGCCACTGCCAAGAAGGTAACTCACCCTCCTAGACGTACCTTTCTTCACAACAAGTACGACGATATGATCAAGAATAACCGAGCCGTCTTTATTTTCCAACACAACAATTTGACAGTAAAGGAATTCACTCAACTCCGACAAGAGATTGGACAATTGGAAGGAGGAAATAACAGCAAGTTGACAGTATTACGTTCGGGTGTATTTGGAGCTGCTTTACGCGATACCAAGTTTGCTAATTTGGAACCTTTAGTGAGTGGACCTACATGTGTTTTAACTACAAATGTCGATGATACTACATATCCTGATTTAATGAAGAAAACTGTCGAATTGTTAGCCAAGAACAAGAAGTTATTATTATTAGGTGGTAAATTAGATAATGTCTTGTTGACACAATCAGATGTTTTAAAGGTCGTTGATTTACCTTCGCTTGATCAACTTCGTGCTCAAGTGGTAGGTGTCATTGAAGCTCCTGCTCGTAAATTATTGGGTACTTTAGAACAACCTGCTAGTGAATTAAGCAGTATTTTGGATAGAAGAATTGATTAAAAAAAAAAAAAAAGGAAATAAATAAAAAAAAAAAATTAGAAATAGGAAAAAAAAAAACACATCATTTTATTAATAAAGAAATAATGATTGATAATAAAGGTATCAAAGTCAATTGTATCTTCTTTTCACCAGCGCTCTCAGTTGAATCAGAACGAGTACCATTATTCGTTGCAATTCCAGATTTTGGATTAGATACATTGGATTTACATGTAAATTCATGTCCTTTTGTTACTCCCCCTTTCAATTTATTCACATCCTCACATGAAAAGCTATTACTACTTGTTTGTACATTAAATCCTCCACGAACATCTACTAAACTAGGTAAATCAATTTTTTCAAAACTACCCGTAATATCAACTGTGCCATCTACTTGTTGTAGTTTAGGTAAATCTACATGAGATAACTGTGTATTGTTTCCAAGTGAAAGTGCTCCACCCAAGATTTGAATTTGTGGTACAGAGAGATTTTGAAGTTGTTTGTTGTCCGTTACTGTTAATGTACCTCCAATTTGGGTCATATTAGGTAGTGAAAGTGAGGAGAATGTGTTACCAATAAATGAAAGATCTCCTGTCACTTGACGTACTTGGTTAAGCCCAATTAATCTTGCCAAATTACGAAAATCGCCTTGATAAATACTTGAAATTGAAGAAAGCTACGAAAAAAAAAAAAAAAAAAGAGGGGGGACATTAAAACATATAGCATAAAACTATTTTTATTACTTACATCTAATGAAAGGTTAGGTGCGTTGGCAGAGACAGAAATAATACCAGAAACTTGCTGTAAATGATTAAAGTTGAGATCTTTAAGATAGATATTATTTGCAATCTTAATATCCTTCATCTTTCCAGTAGTTAGACCTTCAATTTTACTAGCGATAGTATCTGTGACAGTTAAGGTTTCGATCTGGGACAGACCGGAGGGGAACTGAATAGTATCTAATGAAGGCTGCACTGAAATCTCTAATGACCGTACCGCAGTAAGTTGAGTCAAATCCAATCGTTTTAACTGTCGATTATTTTGAAACTTGAGTTGACCATTGACTTGCTGTAAACTAGCCAAGACGATTTGAGATAAATCTGCGTTTCCGTCAATAATGAGGTCGCCCTGGACTTGTTTTAATTGAGAGAGATTTAACGAGTCTTCAGAGGCTGTCATGTTTTGAATCATAATTGAACCCTCAAAGACTTGACAGCCTCGAATCGAATTTAGCTCTTGCCCGGTTCGGATCTCGATTGGACCTGTACATTCACGACTAGCAGCTAATACAGTAGTTGAAAGTAAAAAAATAAATGGTATAAACATGAAAGAAGGGATTTAATTTTGTTTTTTCTAAAAAAAAAAAAAAAAAAAAAAAAAAAAAGAAGTAAAGTTGACTCTATATATAAAGGCCTTTATAATTTAGGAGGTGTACATATAACCTTTTTCAGAAAATATGTTGTTCAGTGCATATTACCTTTATAAGCCTTTATTTAATCAGAGGGTTATATATATATATATATAAATCTCATTAAAAATAACTGTTGGATATATATAAAAACCTTGTTTTTTTTCTTCTTTTTACTTTTTTCTTTATTGTATTTTTACTACTTTTTTTTTTTTTCTTTACGGTAACCTTTGATTTATGCAAGGGGTTCAAATTTAACTCACACAAACATAAAAAAAAAAAGACTTTCATTTAATGCATGATGGAAATGGTTGGTATTTAAATTATTAAACAATTGTATCAGAAAGAAAGTTGTGTAATATCTTTTTGTTTGATAAATTGGGAACTTTAGTAAAAAGGAGAGAGGCAAAAAAAAAGGGCTTTACCAGAAGTTGATCAATCCCTGCTTATTTTTTTTTTTTTTTTTTTTTTTTTTTTTTTTACAAAAAAAGTAATAAACTTTTAACTATATTTCTCCATTTTTTTTTTTCGAAAAGAAAAGTGGCTATAATGTTTTTAAAAACAAAAAAGCAACAATCGAGACAACGAAAAAGAATAATTCATTTAATTTTTAAATAGTGCTGAGAAAAAATACACCAATTTGACAAGGTTTATAACAAATGCATGACGTTTTATGGCATTTCTTGAGGTGTGTGTATTTGTTGATCGAAAAAAAAACAAATATGGTGACTGTAGAGAATGCTACAGATCAAAAAAGACTGGGGGATTTAATTTAATAAGATAAGCCTAACACAAACAAAGGGATAAATCGGATGGTTATTCTAAAACGACTTTATAACTTGCTATACACACTACTGTGTGGTTTCTTTTTTTTTTTTTTTTTTTTTTTTTAAAAAAAAAAAAAAAAGGTTTGAGAGAGTGATATCTTTCTTTTCCCTCTTTTCATTACATTAATTTTTTTTTTTTTTAAAAAAAAAAAAGAAAGAGAGAGAGAGAACATGACTATATCAAAAAACACGTCCTGGGCGGAAGCAATTCCAGCTAAGCAAGGGCTTTATGATCCAGAATTTGAAAAAGATGCATGTGGAGTTGGATATATCGTCAAGATAGATGGTACACCTTCACATAAAATTTTAAGTGATGCAAAAAATATTTTATGTAATATGTCGCATCGTGGGGCTAGTGGTGCCGATATTCGAGATGGAGATGGTAGTGGTGTAATGACAGGTAAAAATTAAAAAAAAAAAAAAAAAAAAAATCTCCTCAAAACATTAACAATCATCTTTTTTTTTTTTTAAAAGGCATTCCGGATAATTTTTTTCGAATTGAAGCCAAAAGAGAATTAGGTATTGATTTACCACCTAAAGGAAAATACGCAGTAGGAAACTTGTTTATGAAACAAGATTTCATGGATGAAAGTAAACAGGTATTTGAACAATTAGCGGAAAATTTAAATTTGATCGTATTGGGTTGGCGTAATGTACCGCGTGATTCATCCATCATTGGTCCTTCTGCTCTATCTAAGGAACCTGTCATCCTTCAACCGTTTGTGACATCCGCTGATGCCTCTATGGAAGAAAGCCAGTTTGAAAAACAGTTGTATGTGCTTAGAAAACATGCTACACATACCTTGACAATGAAGA
This sequence comes from Pilaira anomala, assembly GCA_025716855.1. Lineage (NCBI taxonomy): Eukaryota > Fungi > Mucoromycota > Mucoromycetes > Mucorales > Mucoraceae > Pilaira > Pilaira anomala. The sequence continues at coordinate 118,443 of JAIXMQ010000006.1, forward strand.
AATGGTTTTATGTGTGCTCACTTTCCAATAAGAATATTGTTTATAAAGGTCAATTAACACCAAAACAAGTGTACGCGTATTTTTATGATCTGGTAAATTTACAGTATCAAACTCATTTTGCTTTGGTACATTCGAGATTTTCTACCAATACGTTTCCTTCTTGGGATCGTGCTCAACCCATGCGCTGGAGCGCACATAACGGTAAGATTTTTTTTTTTTTTTTTTTTTGGATATAGATTGATTTAATAACTTACTTTGATTAATTATGCTAGGTGAAATTAATACGTTACGTGGAAATAAAAATTGGATGCGTTCACGTGAAGGTTTAATGAAATCTGACACATTTGGTCCCATACTTGAATACTTGTACCCAGTTATTGAAGAAGGTGGGTCAGATTCTGCTGCATTTGATAATGTCTTGGAACTTTTAGTTGTCAATGGTGTCTTAACTTTACCAGAAGCTGTCATGGTCATGATTCCTGAAGCTTGGCAAAACAATCCCTTAATGGAACCACAAAAGAAGGAATTTTATCAATGGGCTGCTACTTTAATGGAGGTAAAAAAAAAGAAAAAAAAAATCGAAAAAATTAAAAGAGTCTAATATTTTTTTTATTTGTCTTTTAAATAGCCTTGGGATGGACCTGCACTTTTTACTTTCTCTGATGGTAGATACATTGGAGCATCTTTAGACCGTAACGGACTTCGTCCATGTCGTTACTACTTGACAACCGAAGGTGTTATGATCTGTGCTTCTGAAGTAGGTACACTTCCAATTGACCCTGAATCCGTGATTGAAAAAGGTCGCCTTCAACCTGGCAAGATGCTTTTAGTAGACACTGAAGAAGGTCGTGTAGTAGACGATACCGAACTTAAACTCAAGACATCACAAAAAGCAGATTTCGGTCAATGGATCAAGAAACGTATTCGTCTTGATTCACTTGTTGAAAAACTAGGGGGTCAATTTAAAGTTGAATTGGATGCTACTTCTGTCCATAAAGACCCACGTTTAAGAGCTGCAGGATATACTTTGGAACAAATCAATCTTTTAATGATTCCAATGATTCGAGACGGAAAGGAACCTTTAGGATCCATGGGTAATGATACTACATTAGCCTGTCTTTCAAGACAACCTCGTCTTGTATTTGAGTACTTTCGACAGCTATTTGCACAAGTCACAAATCCACCGATTGATCCCATTCGAGAAGAAATCGTCATGTCCCTCGAATGTTATGTAGGCCCCGAAGGCAACTTGTTGGAGAAGAATGAAAATCAATGTGATCGTTTGATCCTCAAGTCTCCCATCTTGACTTTAGAACAATTGGATGTTATTCGACGTATGGAGACTGTACATCCTGATTGGAAAGTAACAACAATCGATATCACATTTAATCGAGAAGATGGTGTTCAAGGCTATTTAGACGCTTTGGAAAGAGTATGTGATGAAACAACGGAAGCTATCAATCAAGGCTACAAAGTAGTTATTTTATCCGATCGTAAAGTAGGACCGGAACGTGTCTCGATTTCTTCCTTGATCGCAATGGGAGGTGTACATCATCATCTGGTTCGAAACAAACTACGTAGTCGTGTTGCTTTATTGATGGAGATTGCTGAAGCGAAAGAAGTACATCACTTTTGTGTTTTGTTAGGCTACGGCGCAGATGGCATTTGTCCTTACTTGGCTTTAGAAGCCATGTACAAACTCGTGCGTCAAGGTGCTGTACTTGATGGTGTAACTCAAACTTCTGCAAGTAAAAACTATATCAAAGCAATTGATAACGGTATCAAAAAAGTCATGTCCAAGATGGGTATTTCCACTTTAGCTTCCTATAAAGGAGCACAGATCTTTGAGGCATTAGGAGTAGATGATAGTGTGATTGGAAAGTGCTTTGTAGGTACCGCGTCTCGTATCAAAGGAGTAACATTTGATATCTTTGCAATGGATGCCCTTGCGTTTCATTCCTTAGGTTACCCCGTTCGTAACCGAGTGATGCCATTAACCTTACCAGAATCCGGTGAATATCATTGGCGTGATGGTGGAGAAGCACATTTGTTTGAACCTAGTAGTATGGTGAATTTACAAAATGCAGTGCGTACCAAAAACCAATCCTCCTATGATGCTTATTCTCGTGCCTCCTATGAAGCAGTACGGTTATGTACTTTACGTGGGCTATTAAAGTTTGATTATGAACAGCGTCAACCAATTTCAATTGAACAGGTAGAGCCATGGACAAATATCGTAAAGCGGTTTGTGACTGGTGCCATGTCTTATGGTTCTATCTCTTGGGAAACACATACAGCACTTGCAATCGCAATGAATACACTAGGTGGAAAATCAAATACAGGTGAAGGAGGTGAGAAACCTGAAAGATCAAAGCCTTTAGAAAATGGAACTAGTATGCGATCAGCTATTAAGCAAGTGGCTTCAGGCCGATTTGGTGTGACGAGTTTCTACTTGGCCGATGCAGAAGAACTTCAAATCAAGATGGCTCAAGGTGCTAAACCAGGTGAAGGTGGTGAACTAGCAGGCACTAAAGTATCAGAAGAAATTGCGTCTACAAGAAAAACTACACCTGGTATCGGTTTGATCTCTCCTCCTCCTCATCATGATATTTACTCAATTGAAGATTTGAAACAGTTGATTTATGACTTAAAGTGTGCTAACCCTAGGTCAAGAGTGTCTGTTAAATTGGTTTCGGAAGTAGGTGTTGGTATTGTTGCAGCAGGTGTAGCCAAAGCCAAAGCGGATCATATCTTGATCTCAGGCCATGATGGTGGTACCGGTGCCTCTCGTTGGACAGGTATCAAGTACGCTGGTTTGCCTTGGGAACTCGGATTAGCTGAAACACATCAAACACTTGTACTGAACGATTTAAGAGGCCGTGTTATTGTTCAAACCGATGGTCAAATTAAGACAGGTCGTGATATGGCTATTGCTTGTTTACTTGGTGCAGAAGAATGGGGGTTTGCTACTACTCCTTTAATTGCATTAGGTTGTATCATGATGAGAAAATGTCATTTGAATACTTGTCCTGTCGGTATTTGTACTCAAGATCCCGTGCTTCGTGCTAAATTTCAAGGTGCACCCGAGCATGTTATTAATTTCTTTTATTATATTGCAGAAGAATTAAGAAACTATATGGCAAAACTTGGGTTCAAGACAGTGAATGAGATGGTGGGACATACAGAAGTATTAAAAGTGAATGATGAGTTACGTACGTTCAAGACGGCCAATTTAGACTTGGCACCTATCTTGACACCAGCACATACATTGCGTCCTAATGTAGCTATGTACCGTATCAAGAAGCAACAACATAACTTGCACACACGACTTGATAACTACTTGATTGATGAATCAGACCCAGCTCTTAACCAAAAAGAGAAAGTTAAAATAGAGAGTGAGATTGTTAACACGGACCGAGCCGTAGGTGCAACACTTTCTTACCACGTTTCAAAAAAATTTGGAGAGAATGGGTTACCATCTGATACAATTCATGTGAACTTTAAGGGATCTGCAGGACAATCGTTTGGTGCGTTCTTGGCACCGGGTATATTTTTTGAGTTGGAAGGAGATGCAAATGATTATGTCGGAAAAGGACTTTCAGGTGGAAAGATCGCAATCTATCCACCCAGTACGAGTCTATTCAAGGCAGAAAAGAATGTGATTGTGGGTAATGTGTGTTTGTATGGTGCAACCTCAGGTCAAGCATTCTTCCGTGGTATTGCTGCAGAACGATTTTGTGTAAGAAATTCGGGTGCAATGGCAGTTGTGGAAGGTGTAGGAGATCATGGGTGTGAGTACATGACAGGTGGACGTGTGGTAATTTTAGGAAAAACGGGCCGTAATTTTGCAGCAGGTATGTCGGGTGGTATTGCCTATGTACTCGATCCAGAACAAAAATTCAATATGAATGTGAATATGGAGATGGTAGATTTAGAAACTGTGAACTCGGATGAAGAAGTAAATGAGTTACGTAGCTTGATTGAAGACCATCGTCATTACACTGGGTCCACTGTAGCTGATCGTATCTTGAAGGACTTTAACAAGTTTGTTCCTCAATTTGTAAAAGTCATGCCAGTTGAGTATAGAAACTTGCTTGAAAAACAAAGATTGCAACAGGCTCAAGTCACGACTGAAGCACCTAATGAATGTCAACATGATAAAAAAGAACCTCAAGTGGAAGACGTGGAAGATGCTGTACTTGATGAAGAAACTATTCAAAAGAGAAGAGCAAAATTAGATAAGTTGCGCGGATTCATGAAATACAAGAGAAAGACAGATCCTTACCGTGATCCAAAGAAGAGAGTGAAAGACTGGGAAGAAATCAATCATCGTCTCAGTAAGCCTCAATTACATGTTCAAGCTGCACGTTGTATGGATTGTGGTGTACCTTATTGTCAGACTGAAACTGGGTGCCCTATTGGTAATGTGATTCCTAAATGGAATGAGATGGTTTTCAAAGATAATTGGAAAGATGCTTTAGATCGTCTTTTAATGACCAATAATTTCCCTGATTTCACGGGTCGTGTTTGGTAAAGTAACATAAATTCGCTATATACATAAAATATTGGCTGATTTTTTATTTTTTATTTTTTTGTCATCAGCCCTGCCCCATGTGAATCTAGTTGTGTATTAGGTATTGCAGACCCACCTGTTTCTATCAAAAGCATCGAAGCAGCTATTATTGATCGTGGATTTGAAGAAGGTTGGATTAAACCACAACCACCCTTAGAGCGTACAGGTAAAAAAGTAGCTATTATCGGCTCCGGTCCCGCTGGATTAGCAGCTGCCGATCAATTAAACAAAGCAGGCCATCTTGTTACTGTCTATGATCGTAACGATCGTATGGGAGGACTTTTAATGTATGGTATTCCGAACATGAAGCTTGATAAAAAAGTAGTACAACGTCGTATCGATTTATTAGAAGCAGAAGGAGTTGAATTTGTAGCCAATGCACATGTAGGAATCAATGTAGATTCCAACAGGATTCGAGATAAAAATGATGCGTTAATTATTGCGACCGGTGCAACCTGGCCTCGTGATTTACAAATTCCAGGTCGTGGTGCAGATGGAATTCATTTCGCAATGGATTTCTTACAAGCCAATACAAAGAGCTTGTTAGATTCTGGATTAAAGGATGGTCATTATTTGTCTGCAAAGGATAAGCATGTGATTGTGATTGGTGGTGGTGATACCGGTAATGATTGTATCGGTACCTCTGTTAGACATGGATGTGCTTCTGTTATCAATTTTGAATTGTTACCACAGCCTCCGCCTAAGAGAGCTAGGTAAGCCAGAAAAATAATAATGATGATAAGAATGAATTTATGATTTTGACTAAAAAAAAAAATTTTTTTTTATTATTAAAAGTGATAATCAATGGCCTCAATTTGCTAAAGTATTTAAAGTAGATTATGGTCATGCAGAAGTACAGGCTCAATTTGGTCGAGATCCTCGGGAGTACTGCGTAGTATCGAAGGAGTTTATCAAGAACGAGCAAAACCAAGTGACTGGAATTAATACGGTACGTGTGGAATGGACTAAATCCAGCGAAGGAAAATGGACAATGAAAGAAGTGCCTGGTACAGAAGAATACTTTAAAGCAGACCTTGTGTTACTTTCAATGGTAAAAAAAAAAAAAAAAAAAAAAAAAAAAAATGATAATAATTTATAATGATATTTTAACACACCATTTAGGGCTTTTTGGGACCTACAAAAGAATTAATCGATCAACTTGGATTAAAACAAGATGAGCGTACATCAAATATTAGTACACCTAAAGGAAAATACGTTTCTTCTGTACCTAAAGTCTATGCAGCAGGAGATTGTAGAAGAGGACAATCATTGATTGTATGGGGTATTAATGAAGGAAGAATGTGTGCAAGAGAAGTTGATGAAGATTTAATGGGTGATACCTGTTTACCTGTTACTGGTGGTATACAACAGCGAGTACTTGTACCAGCAACTATAGCCTGAAAAAAAAAAAAAAAAAAAAAACTGTTGTAATCTATAATTGGTGATATGTTGTTATACAAATAAAGTATCTCCTATTTTTATTCATCCCGAGAAGAAACACTAATCGGATTGGTACTTTTAACGGTACGGCCTAATATAAGCAAAAATTAAGCAATCACAAAAAAGCTTATTTGTGTGTGCATTTTTTTTTTTGCATGGAACTGGTCAATGCTCATGTGGGTAAAAAAAAAAAAAAAAAAGTTGATTATCATCTTGAAAGACCCATGACATTCTGATATTCCAAAAGTTGGATTTATAAAAGTCGCACAGTTCAGTAAAGAAAAATTATAATCGTGGAAATCATCAAAAGATGGCTGGATTATCTTTTTGTTTCCGATATTTCTATAAATGTAATATCTCAATATGTATGTACATACATATACTGCTGAGTAAAATGAGAGACAAAAAGTTATGCTTGGAATGGACAATATTCAATTTTGAAATATCACAATACTTATCGTGATAATAATAGTTAAAAAAAAAACGGATAAACTCATTTCATTTAAAAAATTGTAATTACCCCAAAAGCAATACCTGTTTTTAGTTAGCCCGCCGCAATATATGTACAATTAAAAAAAGTAGATTGATTAATAGCTTATTTTTCTAAACGGCGTTATACAGTGTATCAACATATCGATCCAAAGGAAATATTTCTCTCACTTATCGAAAGGCTCACACTAGCCAAGGCAGATTGTGGAAGACGAAAAAAAAAAAAAAGCTTGCCTATCAAATATCGGCTCCTCATCAACTTTTCAATCATCATGTTCAACAACCTTTAGCTCACTATTCTTTGTCTCTCACCTGATAATTTTCGGACGTGTACCCTATAGTTTTGAGGCAATTGTTCTTTTGTCCTTCATTGGATTGAACAGCACCTTGTGTAGTAGTTATGATGACTTGAATATTTACTTGCCACATACTAAAAGTCCAACAACATAACTAAATCATGAATCCAACTAGAAGAGAAGAGTTATGGCATATCTTTCATATCTTTTTAAGATTTTGAATGAAAACTATCGTTTTGTCAAATTTTCTAGATTTGAAACAGCCATGTTGACATCTTTGGCGTTTGAATAAAAAAGATCTACCTGTCTACCGGTCAGTTTCCTGCTCATTCTTTCTTCTTTCAAGCTATTATTCTGACAGTAGCGCGCACCATTCTTTTTTTTTTTTTTTTTGTCCTCCTTTTGCGGTAAAGATATATCAAAGATAATAAAGTGTAGTGACAAATTCTTGATGTATCACCCAAGCAAAATCAACCTTGATAACATATATATAGTCTAATTTAGAAAGAGCGTTTTTTTTTTATGGGATTTATTAGGCAATGAAGTATAATAAAATGACTGATATGTATTACCATTGATTACATATGTTAGATACGACATAAAGCTGCGTATCCATTTTTTTTTTTTTTTTTTTTTTTGATACTCAACCTCTTGTTTGATCACATTCATACCATAGGTGGTAGTGATAATGAATATTCTTGTTTTATTTAATGAAGAAACAATATAGTAAACCTGTAATATGTATGTGTATTATGTGTCAAGTATTCCCCTTTTCCTCCTCAAAATAATAATCATTTTTGACAATAGAATTCCATACTGGTCTTTAATGATAAAAAAAAGTCTTTAACCATTCTAAAAAAAAAACTTTTTCGGCAAAGCAAGACCACCAATTGAAAAGCACAGTAAAATGTAGATATGCAACATCTAAAAGAAAGAACTCCCCCCCCCCCAACAACAACCCCTTTATTTTTCACCAATCATGTGGAGGATTCTTTAAAGTAATTGAGTACAAATATAAAAATAAAAAAGAGTATCTAGACTTTCTTTTTTAAATAAAAAACGCCAAAACAATATATTATCATTGTTGAAACCGTATATTATCTTTTTTTTTTTTTTCAGCAATAAGGAGTTACATTTATTGTTTTTTTTTTAACAAACATCAAAAAAAAAAAAAAACTGCAGGTGATATAGCTTGATTGGTTTTGTAAATGATAGTAACACGAAAATAACCCCGTGTCAAATAAACAAGTGTTTATTATGTGGCAAAAATAAATAAAAAAATTTTTTTATAACACAAAGAAATTTTTATTTTTAAATTTAAACATTGATAACCCGCTCAAACGTTAAAAAGGGATTTGTTTATTCTTGTTGTTGTTGTTGTTGTCACTAAAATATGTAAGGATTGGTTGGAGTGTGAGTGAATTTGTAAAAATAGAGAGGGGTGAGCGGATTGTATTGTTTATTTACAATTGGTATAATTAAAAAAAAAAAAAAAAAAAATCTAAAGATTTTGTGTATAATAATAAAAAAAAATTATTCAGGTGTATAAGGGGGAATAGGAATATGAACACCAAGTACTTTAGATAAAGTCAATTTTAATTTCTTGGGGGAAATTGGTTTACCAACACAACCATTCTATTAAAGAACATACTTTTAGTAAACGATATATATTAAATAATGAAATTAATAATATTAGTTACCATGCCAATTTCAGTATAAAGTTTACGCCAAGATTCAGAATCATTTGTTGTGACAGCAACGATAGGACAAGTGCGATTTTGTAGTAAAATATCACATTCGGAAGAAGAGCGAATATGTTTTGTTGTTTCAACACCATTTAAGATTGGCATATCAATATCCATTAAAATCAAGTCAAATGGTCTACATTTTAACACTTCTAATGCTCTGACACCACTTTTGACTAATTCAACATGTTCAATTGATTCGGACATATGAATACTTAGCATTCGAGATAATATTTGAAGATTAATACTATTATCATCCACAATTAATACATGTAATCGAGGTGAAGTAAATGGATTAGGTGGTGTACTAAATCTTCTTTTGAAATGTGGTTTAGAAGGTAATGATAATGATGGTAACACGATTGGATTACAATTACTCATTGGTGTTGGTGAAGGTAATGAAGAAGAAAGTGCGTTCAAATTAAATGCCATTTCCTCCTTTTTTATTTTCGTTATTGAACCGGATGATTCAATTTCTTCTGCTGTAAATAATGATGCTGAATATCGAATACACGTTGGTCTAGCCACGGCTTTTCCATTATCATGAATATATATTGTTGGTGTTGAAGGTGACCCATCTGGTGAAGAATCTACTGAGGCTGGCCTTGATTTACTTTCATAAGCAAAATAGTCCATTTTAAGTAATTATAGAAAAATTCTGAGTAAAAAAAAAAAAAAGAGAAAAAGAAAGAGAAAAAAAAAAAGAGAGATTAAAGAAATTTAAAATGAAATATTTATACTTTTTTAAAACTTTTTTCATCGGAGCGACCCATATAAAGAAAACGGGACCCGCTTAAAATAAACATTTAAATAAATTCCCTTTTTAGTATTAAACGCTTCTTTATAACCAACCAAAAATGTTTTTTTTTTTTTTTTTTTTTTGCCTGTGCACACACAACAAAAAAAAAAAAAAAAAAAAAAAAACCAATGAATTACGCGTTCAGTATAATTTTTACACTTTCTTTTTTTCTTATTAATAACAACAAATGAACGATAATTTAGAACAAGACTTTAGTCATATACAATGGAAAGCACATTATACTGTTGAACCAGCACCTTCCGACTTAAACCAAGGAGATAAAATTATATTACCTGCTTCTGCACTTGAACAATTACTACAACAAGCTACTAATTTACCTTCACCTTTAACGTTTGAACTACGACATCCTCATTCAGGTGCAACCATTCACTGCGGTGTCAAAGAATTCTCTTCAACTGGTAATACAGTTCAATTGCCTTCTTGGATCATGACAACTTTAAACGTAAAACAAGAAGATCATGTCTTGATCAAGTTGGTCATTTTACCGAAAGGAACTTGGGCAAAGTTACAACCCATCACAGAAGGGTATAGACAAATTACAGATTATCGTGCTGCACTTGAAGCACACTTACGTGGACATTATACAACTTTAACACAAGGTCAAAATATTGCTTGTAGATTTGGTGGACAAATTTATCAGTTTAAAATATTAGAATTAAAACCACAAGAAGCTGTATCAATTACAGATACTGACCTTGAAGTTGATATTCAACATGATACACAACAAGTTGAACAAGTAAAGATAACGCAAGTCAAGTTAAATGAGTCAATATCACATGTTGAAATTGAAAAAGACGATTACAAATATTGGAAATTAAATTTAAACCCTACTATTTCTCAAAATATAACTGTGAAATTAATTGTTGAAACAGGAGATGCAGGTATTTTGTATAACCCTTTTTTTTTTTTTTTATCAAGTTGACATTTAAATAACTTTATTATTATTATTGCATGATTATTATATTTAGATATCATTTGTAGTAGTACAGAAAGTTCACCTACTTTGGATTATCATCAATGGTCTGATTTAAGTTCGGATAATGAAAGATCCCTTCATTTATCTGCTACTACTGGCCAAGTCTATATTGGTATTCATTCTTTTACTGATAAGTCCGTAATTACTTGGCAAGCCACCATAGATGATGATACTACAGCTATGGAGGTGGAGGTAGAGGAAGAAGATTTAACAGGAAAGGAACAATGTAAAAACTGTCATGCATGGGTTTTACAACGTACATTAGTATTGCACGAAGGGTTCTGTTTACGAAATAATATACTATGCCCTTGGGGTTGTGGAAAAGTATTTAAAAAGGATAGCCAAGAATTAGAAGATCATTGGCATTGTGATCAATGTGATTATATTGGTGAGGGTGGTAAAGAAGGGCGTGAGAAACACTTGGCGTACTTTCATACGCCCAAGACATGTAGTTGTACACATTTTACTACAGATTCTTATGAAGCTTTATCTGTACATAAAAGAACAACATGCCCAGAAAAATTAATTACGTGCAGATTTTGTCATGTAAGTTGAGTAAGAAGATATATAAACAAGAAAACAACGATTAATTTTTTATATATATATATATATGGATAGATTTTATGTGCGCAAGGACCAATGTCTTTAGATCCAAGAGATAGACTTTTAGGTTTACATGCGCATGAAAGTTATTGTGGGTCACGTACGATTACCTGTCAAAAATGTAATAAGCCTATACCTATTAAAGACATTCAAATTCATGCTAAAATTCATGAAGTCAAAAGACAACAGCAAACTTTACCTCCCGCCTGTTGCAATCGAAACTGTATTCGACCTCGAACCAAAAATCGACTTTCTTTCTGTCAATATTGTTTTGGTCCCTTTTGGATTACTGAAGATGATCCAAAGAATGCCAAATTAATTCAACGTGTTGCTCGTAAACTTCATTCGCAATTAACTACAGGATGTGGTAATGCATGGTGTAGAAATAAGGTAAATACAGGGGGAAAAAAAAAACGCGATGATTTCATTTTATTTAAAAGTTTCATAATATATTTTAGATTTGTGCATCGTTTACAAATGATCCTAAAGATGCTACGACGGCCGCAAGTTTATTAATTCCAATGATTAAAGGTTTACCCCGGGAACTGGCCTCATCCAACCCGAATCCGGAATTATATCTTTGTGTGGATGAAACAACTACCCGAAAGAAATTCTTGGCCGAGTTACTTGAATCAGAATCAGAAGGGAAATACGAATTGGGTTGGTGTATCAAAGCCATAGAAACAGAAAATGAAGATCTAGATCGTGCAAAATCTTGGCTTAATCAAAATGCACCAACAAAAACAAGAAATACCCATTTTATTTAATAACCGGCTGAACCCTTTTCAAGCAGCCAACAACTTTTTATCTCTTGTTTATTCTCATGAGATCTGTTTAAAATAAAGAATTCTTCTTTTTTTCTAAATAAAACACGTGTTTGAAAAAAAAAAAGAAGAAGAAGGAGAAAAAGATTCCATTTTTTTACTGTATAGTTGACATAATTACTCTATTTTATAACATGAGCCCTTTCTGTACGCCAGAATATAAAGCGAAGCAAACCAGATTCTTTTATTTTTGCTCAGCTTGTGTTACTAGAAGGATTTTTTTGAGAACTTTGTTCTTTTTTATGTTTTACGGAAAAGCGCTTTTGGAATATATAATTTCTTATGTAAAACTATTACCCCTTAAAAATACTCACACACACACACAAACACTCGGGGGTGATGTATGTCTGCGTGTGTGATGAATATTGTCATCAAGTTCGGCACTAATTTAAAAAAATATATGTGCGTGTAATTGAAAAAAAGCGGGTTTTTTCCCCCCAAAGTTATTATGCAAAAGGGTCATTTGTTTCTATAAAGTTCGATAAAAATGTTATAAATATCAGCATGGCGTTAAGGCGTAGTAGCATAGAAGAGAAATCCTTAAAATAGTAAGATAGATATTGCCAAATCGTTTGAATAACATGGCTTATAAACCAATTTCAAAGTAACCTTTAAATAGAAAAAATGTTTAGCTATTTCTGATATTTCTGCTTATACTTTTATAATATTCCAGCTTATATATTTGTTATTAATATATCTTCTTCATTTGACTCTCCCTTACTATATATATAGTTACTTTGTACCTAAAAATATAAGAAAAAAAAATTCGTTTCCGACTTTTAAGAAGATATAGTTATAAAATATGTAAAAGTAGTGATAACAACTTGTCATCTCATGTCAAAGTTTTTTTTTTTTTTTTTTTTTTTTTTTTTTTTTTTTAGTGATAAAGAAATTAGAATTCACATGAAAGATTCAATTGAGGTTAGCTGCAAAAAAAAAAAAAAAAAAAAAAAAAAAAAAAAAAAAAAAAAAAAAAAAAAAAAAAAAAAAAAAAAAGTATCAACATTAAATAATGACTAAGGGCATTTACAAACAGCCTGCACAGGCTCTCAAAAATGAATAAATAATAAAATAAGAGCGAAATTATTAAGTATGTATACATATGGTAATTGGATCTTGTCGAGAAAAAAAGCCGAACAGGCGATGACAAGCTACCATTTGCAAAAAGTAAATTGATGTACCGTAACGCTGCTTGTAAATGCCCTAAGCTTCTCCCATACGACAAATATAATCTTGATTGATCAAAGAACAATATCAGTTATGGTATTTTGCTCTGAAAAAATGAATTACATTCATAAGTTTTTAAGAACTTTTTTTTCCATCATTTTGGATGAAGTAGAAGACAAAGACAATAACTTCGTACTAATATCCCCAATTGCTACAAAAAAAAATTATAAGTCATCTTGTCTAACATCCTCCCCTTTTGACTTTAACTATTTTTTTCTTCTCAATGAATATTATTGTCTTTCATGCAAAAGCTCTATTACATAATTTTCCTAATTGACCGTGTAGTATGCTCATTTTTTATATGATATTTAACCAAGGCCGCCATCACGCGGAGTCATAATGATGAAAGAGTCACAGTGAGTTCAAGAAAAGACGCCTGTCAAAACAAGAAGGTCTCTTTTTCCTCTTTAGACTTTGTTGATTATGGCACCTCTTAAGCAATTAGAATTTTACTCTGGCATTGGAGGCATGGTAACTATATATACAATCTAAAAAAAAAAAAATCTTAAATCTTTAAAACTATTATATTAGCATTATGCCGCCAATCTTGCTGGTTGGGATGTAGAGATTATGAAGGCTTTTGATATTAACACTGTTGCTAACGAAGTAAAATAATAATAATACAAAGGATCAAATTGTTTTTATTAAAAATTCTTTATACTAGATTTACAAGCACAACTTCAACCCCAAGATTGTGGGTCAGGTAAAAAAAAAAAAAAAAAAAAAAAAAAAAAATTAGCAGTAGTTAATAAGTTACAAATAGAATCTTATTGAAACACTTTCAACTGAATATTACGATAAAATTGCTGCTGATATTTGGACCATGTCCCCACCTTGTCAACCTTATACTCGTGTCGGTCTTCAACAAGGAAGCGTGGATGCACGTGCTAAAAGCTTCTTACACCTTTTAAAGGTATTGGGAGAAATGAAGAATAAGCCAAAATATATTCTTGTTGAAAACGTAAAAGGATTTGAGGTAACAAAAAAAAAAAAAAATTGTTATATGGACATGAGTTGTAAAATAGAAATATACTTAAAACAGTGGAATAGGAATCAGATTCAAGAGATATGCTAGTTGATAAATTGACACATTGCGATTACACTTTCCAGGAATTTCTATTGACACCTTTACAGCTGGGAATTCCTAATTCAAGAATGAGATATTACTTATTAGCTAAATTGAAACCATTACAATTCGCTCAACCTGTCACTGGAACCATTATCAGCTATATTCCACTTTCTGAACACATGTCACAAGCATTTATCGATACAAGAAAGATGGATGAAGAAGAATTAATAAATCATACAACCAAACCCATTGATCCATTATCAAAATATTTAGAGCACGATAATAATTACGCACAATATTTGGTACCAGACAAAGTACTTGCAAAGAATGGACATGTATTTGATATTGTAAAGCCTGATGGACGTCGTAGTTGTTGTTTTACTAAAGGATATTATCATTACGCACAAGGTACTGGATCTGTTCTCCAAATGAACACTGAAGCCGATGTAAGTTTTATGTAGAGATTATAAATAGAAATCGGACGCCTAAAATATTCTTTATATATACATATGTATTATAGAGAGTAGAGATATTTGAAAAAGCCTTATCCTATAAGGGTATTGACGAAGAGAAGCAATTGGAACTTTTGCGAAAATTAAAATTGAGATACTTTAGTCCAAGAGAAGTAGCTAATTTAATGGGATTTCCTCAAGAGTTTAGCTTTCCAAATACAAGTACGATTAAACAAAGATATAGAACCTTGGGTAACAGTATCAGTGTTAAATTAGTTTCTGAATTGATGCGTTACCTGATGAAAGAAGGTAATTCTCTGGTGTAACTTAATAAAAAAAAACTCAGTTTAAACGGTTTTTTTTTTTTTTTTTTTTTTTTTTTGCCTCTTTTTTTTTTTTTTCTTGTTTGGTTTCATAAAATAAAAAATGGCAGATTATATCACTCAGAGAAAGCCAACCTTTTTAAAAGTTATACTCAATAAACTCGGTCTCATTGGTCTGCATACAAGAGTTAATTGTTGGTTTTGTAATCAAGATTCATATATTTTACCAGGTACCAAAAACACAGCTGAACATTGGTTCTGTCACTTGTGCGAAAACACCAATGCAAGAGACAAGGCAAGTTACCTAAACAGACTTGTTCTCTATAAAGCATGACCACTGACATTTTACATAGAATGGAGATATTATCGATCCTTCACCTTTTCAAGTTATAGACAAAAGCTATAGAGGTAATACATATAAAAAAGTGACTTGCGTGGATCTCAATTTGACCACATTGACTGTATAGACATACCACCATCCGATGACACAAGATCTAACACCAACAGAAGAGCATTATGTACCACTTGCCAAGATAAACAAGCAGTTGTCTATCAAATGATGAGCGATTACATTCCTGATGAAAGTGTAAGTATATATATATATATATTTTTATAAAAAAAAATACAAGTATTTTGACGTTTCTATTTTTTTCTAGGATCCGTCGTATGAAGAAAAATGTGCTACTGCTGATGCCAGACAAGCTGAACTACACCAGCTTTATAAAGTATGCCCAAGCTGTCAGAGTTTAATAGATCAAGTCGTAGCAGAACAGAAAGAAATTTTAAAGCATCAGAGTATAGATAGAATGGTATTCACAACACTAAATGAAAACAATTTCGATAAAAGGCCTACACGTCAACAATATGTTTTTAAAGGAATTATGTGGATAATAACTCATACATTGACTTTAGTCTTTGTTTACTACGGTAAATATACAATTTTGAAGTTGATGTCATGATGGTACTTATTAATATGTATATACAGTTATACTTCATCCACCATCTACCAATAACAATACGATTACGAGTTGGAGCCTTCATTCCCTAACGAACTATGTAGAAAGACTTGATTTACATCCGGATTCCTGGAGAGGTTTTCTCACTGTAAAATCAATCCAAAATATGATTGAGTATAAAATAGAAACGTTGAAAGGCTTTATAGGTTGTTTATTTACAACGGATACTGATTGTGAATGGGATTTGAATGGCAGCCTTGTGTATTTTATACTTTTGAATTTTGTCTCTTTAAAATCTATTGACTGGAACCGCGGTATAAAACCAATTGCATATGAAAAGATAAAAAACTTGGGATTTTATAAGGTTAGTTTATGGTTATAATGTTTTTTTTTTTAAAAAAAAAAAGAAAAGAAAAGAAAAAAAGACGATATTAATTCCAGAGTATAGCATCTCCAAATGTTTTTGTTTTGTTTACGATTTCTATTGCTTTGGGTTGTTTTTATAGGATTAGATGAAAAAATTATACTTTTAATTACAAGCGTTTATATTATTGTAAGTAAGATCGTATGAAATGTTCACAAACATTGTATATTTATATTTTATATATATATGTATATATAGACATTATATTACTCTGACCGATTGATTAATCCATCTCAAGGAATAACAAAACCAGTGCAAAACTCATTCTTAATTGAGGATCAAGCTGAATTGGAACCAATGGATTGTTCTGAAGATATGGAATTGTCTGTGGCAGATGAACCAAAAGATGAAATAGATACAATTACCGATAGGTTACGAGGCTTGTAATTTTACTTTCTACTTTCTTCTTTTGCTCTTTTTTTATTTATATTACTCGCATTCATAAAACTTAATTTACATAAATAAAAGTAAAATCTTGACCTACTACATAGTATTGTTAAACGATACTCTCTATATAAACGAAATGTTTTGACTGAAACATAATTTATTTTATGTTTAATTAAACAAAGTGATGTCCTAATCAAAACTGTGGAGCATAATGGTTACATATTTATTATTTAATTGTAAGAAGACTTGATATAATGTCATAAAAGATTGCATACATATCACATCAAGACGATTTCATTTCGTACCTTGTTTTTTTTTTTTTTTAATTTAAGTATATGAATAAATAGAGTTGATATTTATTTCTACTTTTTGATACTGACTATCAACTAGGATCTAAGTTACTTAGTAAAACAAACTCGATTATATAGAAATATAGTGCAGTTGATTAGATATGACTTTGTTGACGTGAAGTTGAGAAGAAAAAAAAAAAAAAAAAAAAAAAAAAAAGTCCCAAAAAATGATTTTTTCAACTTTGAAAATCAGGCAACACCCCCTCTTATATTTTTTATTATTTTTTATTTTTCACTTGATACAGATAAACCTACACGCACACACACACACTCGCAAAACTCACTCACTCAACTCAAATATCTAACTTTTTCTAGACCTTATAGCGCACACACACTTACCCTATAAAATAATATCACTATATAATATGTCTCAACCTGAAAGAACACATGATTCAACTGAAAATGATTCTAACTACATTTTAATACAATCAAACAGAGAAAATAAAATTCAAAACGCCATTGGAATGTATGTACTCTTTTTTTATTATTATTATTATTATTATATTACAAGCAAAAGAAAGAGAGAGAGATTTATATTGAACTTACCCTTGTTATTATAGCTACAAAACTGAAGAAGAGGGCTATGCAGCGGCACTTATTCACCAAATGCAAATAATAGAAGATAGCTCAGATAAATGGACAAAGTCAACACTTGTTGAAAAACGAGGGGAAATTATTGAATTATGTCGAACTATTAAAGAGGACTTGATTACTTATAAAGAACGATATGATTATATGTCAAACCAGTGTGCTGAAATATTTCAAGATCTTTACGACGTTCAATATCAATTATTACCTCTTTTCATGGATAATAGCATTACAATTAATTTTAACGAATCCATTTTTAAAACAAAAGTTCGCAATTTTCTTGATGTTTTTCAAACAAAATCAGATATTGAAGAGGATTTAGGTAATAGCGATGATGAAGATGATGAAGAAGAAGAGCTCGAGGAAGATTTGGAGGAGGATCTTGAAGAAGATATAGAAGACGAAGAAGAAGATATTGAAGATGAAGAAGATATCGAAGAGGAAGATATCGAAGAGGAAGATATTGATGAAGAGGAAGACATTGGAGAAGAGGGTGAAGAAGGAGAAGATGAGGAAGATGAGATACCTACTAGTGAACCAGTTATGCCAGAATTGGATGAATCAAGTGAAGAAGAGGAAGAAGAGAACACATTAAAAAGAAAATCACCAACATTAGATGAAGAAGATGAAGAAGAGGATGAGATAGATGATGAAGATGAATTAGATGATGACGAAGAAACTGCCACTGCTAAACGAAGACGTGTATCTGTATCATAAATATTGTCGCACAGCATTTTTTTTTTTTTTTTCTCAAGAATCATCATCATCATCATAAAAAGTGAATTTACTATAAATAGTTTAAAATACGTCATATAAAGTCACTGGTTGAAAAAATCATCATTCTGCATTATTATATAAATACTAAATAAAAAAAAAAAGGAAATCACTTTTTAAAAATATCTCTCTTCTTTAATAATTTTTTTTTATAAAAATGACAAGTACAATCCCGCAACAACAAAATTATGATAACAATAATGTTCATCAAAATCAAGTTTTGCCTATTCATGAAAAGACTCAACAAGAACCACAACCATCGGTGCCACAACAGCAACAACAACTGGATGGTCTAATTACACCACCAATGTCTCCAGTCAATAATAATAATAATAACAACAATAGTTCCATAGCTTCTTCTGGTCCACCTACTGCAAGAAATTCTTTAAAGGTGAATGCTGGACAAACTGGTCTACCTTGGCTGAATCATGACGCGGAAGACAATAATTTAGCCATAAGTCAATCTCCTGAAACCGCCACAAGTAACGGTCCACCAAAATTCTCTGCACGTGCAAACACAACATCCCTTATTCGTATTCCCACTCGAAAGCGAACGATGCAAAAGTACGTTTACAGTATGAAAGATGGTATTGATCCTGTTAAAGTATTGTGTGATAGGTTAACTACTTGGGAAACATCTGTTAAATATTTGGTAATAATTTATCCATATTAAATAATCTCTATTATTTATTTTAACGCCTACTATGTACATAAATAGAGCAGTATGTTTCAGAATATTAAAAAGGTCGAATCCAATACGGGAAAAAGCTATCGAAAAATTGACTCTAAATTTGCTCTTCCTTCCGTAATTGAAAACGAGTTTAAATCGACAGGCGGTGTTAAAGATGCTTGGTCTGCTTTTAGACAGTATACACGTGAAAATAGCTTAATTCATCAAGATTTTGTGGATTTTATTGAAAGCGAAATTATACCTACGTTACAGACTATGCTGAAGGATATCCATCACTACATGAACTCTTTGAAACAAAATAAAGAATTACATACTAGTACTCTTTGGGATTGCCGAAAGAAATCCGATCGAATCATCACTCAACTTAATGCTGTGATCTGTGCAACCGTAGAGAGTCAAGAGAAATCCCAAAGTCAATACGTTTCTGTTAAAAATGACCCTTTATTAACTAAATACAGTAAGTTTTTTTTTTTAAAAAAAAAAAGAAGAAAAAAAAAAAAGGCTTACTAAAAAGATTGTATTTAATATTAGTGGCATTACATACTGTTCAAGCTTTACATATTCAAGAAAATCGTCTGCATAAAAAATTTCTTGAAACACAAGATCAATATCGACAATTCGAACAAAACAAAATCATTAATGTTTATACTGAAATGTTCCAAAACTTTGAAGAATATCGTAACAGACATCAACTTGAAAATTTGGAAGCGATTGCTAAAGTAGCTAATATCTTTAATGCGATTGAAATTGATTCTGAATGGTTACATTTTTTGAGTCATCACCAAAATGACCTTGTCAAACAAACATCATCTTTCAAAAATGAACAAGTCTTTGATTTTCCAAATATAGCTCATCCTCTTGTACAGCCCATCATGATAAGTGATTTACAAAGACGTCATGGAAAGAAATGGCATAAAGAATTCTACGTATTAAGTCCAGGTAAAAAAAAAAAAAAAAAAAAAAAAAGGCAATCATATTAATATGTAGTATTTAACTCATACTTTTTTAACTAATAGTCGGATTCTTACATCGTTTCAAATCGGAAAAGGACTTTTATGAATATCCTTTAGGACCTGAAGACAGCTTGTTCGTTCCACAATGCTCTTTCCTCGTAGATTCAAATAAACATCTTGTAGAATTACGTGGTAAAAGTTCAACAGGTGTATTCTCAAGTAAAAAACATTTCGAATTATCTTCTGATCACCCCGATATACTCAATCAATGGATCGAAAGAGTAGCTCCCATTGCTTTGAAAAAAGAAACTCCTGTAAACACCATGCGTTCTATTCCACCTGCTACCTCTACTGCTGCTCCTGCTGCTCTTACAACTGTTCCAGATAATCGTTCTGTGCATTCAAAGATACTTGCAACAGATGAAGATCACCAAAATGCACCCACCACCATGACTGCATCTCCCATTGAACAACAACAACAACAACGGTTTCAACAAACAGATGCGCCTACTCAGCCTATTCAGCAAGAGGGACAACACACACAGATTACTCCTATTACAAATGCTAACAGCAATGTTGCATATGAAGATAACTCTGACGATGGTGATAACTACAGAAGAGAAACAATTGAGTACTCTACTCACTCTCCTACTGCTGAATACCCATCTACTACTGCACAGGATGCAAACAATCCTTTTGTGATGTCAGGAGGAGGCGAAGGGGAAAAAATCAATCATGACGCACCTACTAACATTGCAAATCCTACCACAGATAATAATTATCATCATAAAGGTCTTACCAGAGAAGGAAGCGACTTGTTCTGGGATACAGCAACTACTGCTACTGTTAATACACCAAATGTGGATAGACAACAATATCCCTAAACGTTTTTTTTTTTTTTCTGAAATAAAATATGAATAATATTATCCTCATCTCTTTTAATTTCGCCAAAATTCTCCTTGATTTTTATTATTATTATGAATAAATACATTTCTTGTGCTTCAACGATCCTTACATCAAAACTTATTTTTTTAATTCAAATTCTATCACCAATACCTCATCGACTATTTTAGTTTACAACTTTTTAGCTTCTCGATCTGCTTGTATTTGATCAGCCGAGCTAATTAAAAATGGTCTCAAGCTAAAATCTTAGTATGTTATCTTGTTGTGCAATGTTGAGTGTACTTGTATTAATCTCTATAATAATAATTGTATCACAGCAACTTGTAACAAATCATTATTAAATATTTTCGATTCTATTTTTATGCTTTCCAGACTCTCCTCTTGATTCAATTGAATCATCAAAATCAATAATAGCTAATTTTATTTCATTTTTTCATCATCTTCACATTATTTTGTGTAAAAAATTGAGCTATACGAATAATACACTTAATAAGCTTCAACTTTAATAAAAAAAAAAAAGCATAATTTAATGCTATTATTACATGGATTGCAAAATTTTTGAGCAAATGGATGATATAAGTCTTGGCTGTAAAGAGAAAAACAAAGTGTACAATTAAAATGTACTTGATATTTTAATCCTCCATTGAATTGAAACAATTAAAATAAGTAGCTTATTGAGCAATTAATAATAAATTCATACAAATTCACTTCAACCGGGATCAAACAAAGATTATACCTGTATAATTGACACGTGATCCAGGAAGATCTCTCTCTCACACACACAAATAATAAGGGACATTTTAATAGGTAAGATAATTTCTATTTGTAAAAACGTAGCTTTTGTTATTAGAAGCAATAAAAAGAAAAGAAAAAAAAGAGAAATTAAGACCAAATACATCTTTTTTTTTTTTTTAGGAAAGAATAAAAAAAAATTTTATAATAAAACTTTAAAAAAATCCTACATTTGTGTGGCGTGCGAAAAAGAAAAAGCTGTCCTTGGAAGTTCAATAGTAGCCCTTAATGAGATACTGTGACATAAGACCCAATATCTTTACTTTTAGGATTAAAAATGATGCGTGAAAAAATGTGATGCACAAAAAAATATGGTGTGCGCATCTTCCCCCAAAGTATTTAAGGTATCTTCTTTGACTGATAATTCGAGCTCTAAAGAAAACCATCGGGTGCAACCATCAAGATATGGATCGACTTTGTTTGAACCGCAGCCTCCAGCACGAATTTTAAGTGGGGAATTACTCTTAAAGCCAGTAGTGATAATAATTAGTGATGTAAGAGGCACTGTTGCAACTAAAGAAATGTCAATAAAATCATTTCTGTCTGTTTTACGAGAGCGAGAAGTTAGCCAGCCATAAATATTTAATTTGTTTAGGGTTTCTAAAGTGAATTACCTTAAAGCTCCGTTATCGAAAAGGACATTAGGTTCATTACAGTTACCAGTTATCCGAACCATGTATGAAACGAGCACTCAAATTAGCAGAAGCCAAACTATATTCAGTTTTAGGAGGGTTAAAATTACAAAATACAATGTCAACATATTTACGGAAACGAGCCTAAATAGCATCGCACGTTGGCTATTTTGTACGTATTTCAAAGAACAGAGTATTTACAATCCCACCTCCAGGAGAAGTAGTAACTGAAACGAACATGAAAATATAACAACTCATTATTGTTATTTTTTTTTATTTTATTATTATTTTTTTTTTTTTTTTTTTTTTGGAAGAAGTTATAGTCATTAGGAGTTTCTACTAAAGTAATCCACTACAGAACAGATTAAAGAAAAAAGCGAGTAAAATGTGATTTTTATGCTAAAAATGACTTGGTTCCATACATCTTTATTGTTATCTCCGATAGAAGTTTTAAGCCCTTCAATGCGTGCAATGTTGGAAAAAAAAAATTCAAATCCTGTTGTATCAATAATAGAGAGTTGTGGGAGCTGGTTATTTACACCCGTGGTCATACGTTACACCACATTTCGTGAATAACGTCGAATTAAATAAACTTTAAGTTAGATTTTACTAGAAACTTCAAATAAGTAATTAGATTATCCTTATATTATCTCTGATATTTTGAACTGTCAGCCCCATTTTGTATATATTACCTCTTCGCTTTGATCTTCTGAATTCACTTTTGATAATTTGTTACCTGTCTTATATTTGATTATATTCTTTTTATTTGTATTGAAAACTATTGTATTTCCTACGCTCCCATTAAAAACTGATTATTATCCCCTTGTTATTCTATAACGACGTCGATAATTCTTTTTAGAGTCTAGCTGTATCTCCCACTTTTTCAGCGAATAATATATCTAAGTCTTTTTAAATAAGTTGACAGCTATATAGTCTGGTGCTCACATTTTACTTTATTAATTGTTTGTTATATAACTTTTAATAACCTCTTCACTTGTATACTGCTATAAACTATTAGACGTATCAACGGTTTACCATTTTCCCAACTCCCACCGCTTTATTTTTTTTTTTTTTACAAGAATTATACTTTTATTTTATTTTTTTTTACAAAAACTATACTTTTATTTTATTTTTTTTTGAATATCATATTGTTATTTTTTTTTTTTTTTAAATTTTATACTTTTTTTTTTCTGAGTTTTATACTTTTTTTTTTTTTTTTTTTTTTGAGTATCTTATTTATAATAACTTTTTAAACCTATCTACGGTCGAGTAGAAGGACCAGGCATATTATTTGTTTGGGGACCATTTCCTTGTTGAGGAGGAGGACCGCCACGGAAGAGGTAAACCATTTCTTGCAAACCAATTCTTTCATTTGTTTGACCATCTCCTTCACCAAAGACACCATCCGATATTTCCTATTTTAAAGAAATGTTTAATAATATGTTTTAAATATCTATTGTGACATACGTTACCTGTTTCTTTGATTGCAGTTCAAGAATCCGTTGTTCTACTGTATCATTGATGAAAATTCGGTGTACTTCCACGGGTTTGGTTTGTCCAATTCGATGCACGCGGTCAATGGCTTGATTTTCCAGAGCGGGATTCCACCAGACATCCAGCAAAATAACGCGATTAGCGCAAGTAAGATTCAGACCCAATGAACCACATTTGGTTGATACAAGGAGTACTGTGATATCTGGGTCCCTATAGAATTGGTTTACTGCTTCAGCTCTTGCCTTAATAGTCATCGAGCCATCATAGCGAAGGAAACGAATCCCTCTTTCAGTCATAGGTTTTTCAACCAAGTCCAATAAAGCAGTAAACTGAGAAAATACAACGGTTTTGTCTTGGCCCCAAGTTTCAATATTAGTTTCTTCCAAGATCTGAATCATCTTGTTAATTTTAGCACTAGAAACAAATTGTTGAATTTCTGCGATTTGTGCAGCCTGTTGTGCACTGAGGGGAGCTCTTGATTCTTCGTAAATTTCAGGTGCATGATGCCTTAAAAAGTTATCAATGGAAATAAGACAGCTGTTATCCAAGGTACCACGGCATTGAGGGCATCGTTTATCAGATCCCGTGTTACTGTTCCAATATCCATCAAAGCATTCTTTACATAAGATATGGCCACAGTTTGCAATCACTTGAGCATTTTCAGCAATGTCCATACAGATAGGACATTGTATATCGACTAAACTAGCAGAATCACTTAATAATCTGGAAACAACATCATTACTCATTTCCGAAGCCAATTGTATCTGTCTATCTTCTTCTGCTTGATCTGCTGCTTCATCTGCTTCTGTTCTTCTTTCTCTCAAAGTCAAACCTGGGTGTAAACAAGATTGTCTTAAACGTAACAAAATTGTCAGGACCGACTTGAAATTTCTCATCACAGTTCCTGCAGCCATGTATCTACTGAATCGAGCTTGAGCTGTTTGATTTACATATTCATAATGGGTTCGTTCATCTTCTGTAAAGTCGATATGTGTCATATGCACATTTCTTTCAGGCAAGTCAAGAATAGGACGACCATCAATTAATGCTTTCTTTGATCTACGAAGTGTGACAGCTTTCATCAAGGTTCTGGCATTTCTCAAGGCCTTTTCAGTATTTCCACTCTTCATAGGCTTGGTAATCAATTCTCTGAATTCCTCCCAGATACAGAAAGGTCGAATACGCAAGAAACGAATTAAGGAATACAGTTCATCAAGTTTGTTTTGTACAGGCGTTGCAGTTATACACCAGCGATGGGTAGCTTCAAGAGAGCAACAACCAATAGCAGCAAGGGTTTTCTTGTTCTTGATGGTATGAGCTTCATCCAAGATCACACGATGGAACTTAATCTTGGAAAGTGGACCTTGGTAGTTTTCTTTAAAGTTTGTAGCATTCACTGAATACGAAGTGATGATGACATCATAAAGTGAAAACTCGTATGGATTAGAAGGACGGTTGGGACCATGATAAACTAATACCTTGAGTTGAGGATATGTCTTGGTTTCGATTTCACGTTTCCATTGATCGATTAAAGAAACAGGACAGATGATTAAAGTTCCTTTGACCTTGAGTTCACCTGGTCTGAGCTGATCACGTGGAAGAATTGTACTATGATTTACAGACGTGTAATCCATACAGGGATTTGCAACGATAATTGACATTGCTTGAATAGTTTTACCAAGACCCATATCATCCGCCAAGATACCACCTCGATGATTGGGAGAGTCCTCCATCTTTTGCATCCATTGTAAACCAATTTTTTGATGCTCCATGAGAGTAATAGAGAGACCTTCAGGTGTACCGATTCTTTCTTCAGGGGATGGAATGCTTTCCTCCACAGTATGTTGTAACATGTTAATGATATCTTGCTCAATATCAGCATTAGTACTAGGTCGTGTAGCATCATTTTCAGCAAGTCGTCTGTACCGTGAGTCAAGTCTTAAAGGACCTCCACCTTCACCTTCATCGTGTAATTCGTATCTTCTAGCTCTGTCAAGTAAAGGTACGGTTACATCCGGTGTATTGTCTTCAAAACCAGTAGGGAAAGCATGTACACCATCATCATCGTCATCGTCATCAATAACATGGTGTACAGCAGAATTACGTGGTGGTTGAGGTGGACGTACTGGACGTACGGGTTGTGTTGGTACACTTCCTTCAACAGGTGTAGGATAAACTAAATGTGAATTAAAGAAAGGATTGTCGTTATTATCTGTTAAATCAATCCAGTCACGACCGTCACCATCACTATCCTCTGTTAAATCAATTAACATTGCAGATGGACCAGAAGCAACGATGACACTATCATCATCGTCATAATCATCAAGGATTTCAATAACTGGAACATTAGGAGGCGACATAAAGTTACTTTGAGCGGGTTCAATAGGTGATATAGTATTATCACTAAGTATTATTACTTCAGGAGATTCAGGAGTGACAAGTTCAGTATTTTCAAATTCAGTAGTTTCAGGCTCCGTGGCAGTAACAGGTTCGACAGTAGTCTGAAGACTGGCTGAAGCGGCGCCAAAGTAATCTGTATCATAATCATCAGAATCAGAAAAGATAGCTTCATTAAAGAGATCAATGATGGGACTTTGATTACTTTCTGAAGCATTGGAATCAGTAGAGATATCAGTAGTAGTTGGAATTTCATTAGCTAAATAGTAATTATATTAGTAAATTTGTTACTATGTGTCTTTTTTTTTTTTTTTTTTTTTTTTTTTTTCACCTTCAAATTGAAGATTATTTAAATCATTAGAATTATTAGAGGTATTATCGCTACAATAGGCTTCAAATTCAGTAATTTGATGAATATCTGAAGCATTGGAATGATTAGAGACGGTGGTATCAATATCAAGACCAGCTTCAACGTTAGAAGTTTGAAGACCGTCAGAAGCATTAGAGTCATTAGAGTCATTAGAGTTATTAGAGGTATTGGAGGTATTGGAGGTATTGGAGGTATCCTTATAAAGACCAGCTTCAGCTTTAGCAGTACGAAGACTCTCTGAAGTGTCATGGCAGACTTCATCATCAAGATCAGCGTCAGTTTTTGTAGAGTGAGTGTCATCTGTCAAGCTAAGAGCAGATGTAGCCTCATTATGATGTTCAGTCACTATAAATAAAAGTGTATCAGTATAATGAACTTGTATCTAAAAAAAAAAAAAAAAAAAAAAAAAAAATTACCTTCAGTACGAAGACTGTCTGGATGAATGTTCTCTTTGTGATCTGTATCACCAGAGAAAGTTAACTTTGATTTTGTATCACTAGTGTTTTGCACCTCGTTATGAGTTATTGGTAAATCACCTAAGGGTTCAGACTTGAGACGTTTGGTATTAACAGGAAGTTCACCTTCAAACTTTCGCTTTGATGAGGATGATAAGCCAATAGCTGAAGAAGAAGATGCAGAGGAGGAAGAAGATGTATTATATGTAGAAGAGGAGGAGGATGATGAATAGTTGTTATTGTTGGTATGTACAGGATAAGAAGAGTGATGATCACTTTTCATATGTTTATATGAAGAGAGAATGGTATTTTCTTCTTCTCTTTCTTTTCGTTTGCCTAATACGGTAGTATTTGGTTCATTTGAAGAAGAAGAGGAGAAATTATTATTTTGCGCAGTAATATTTTGTTGTTGTTGTTGTACTTGACGTCTTTGAGCAATTATGCGTTGCTTTCGAAGGTCTTCCATGTCAACACCTAACATAGACCATTCGGATGGGTTTTCAAGCCCTGCTTCAACGAAAAAATCATAAGCACTGTCATCAAGGACCATGTCTTTATTTTGTTGTTGTTCCAAGTCATGAAGATCAATTATTGAACTTGTACTGTCTGGGGAATCGGGTCCAGCACCATGAGAAGCAAAGTCTTCTCTGTTACCTGTGTTATTATTATTATCTTTGGTATAATATCTTGTTCTGGACATGATTGGGTAAAATAAAAAAATAAAATATGGCAAAGAAGAAGAAGAAGAAAAGAGAAATGAAAAGAAAGAAAAAAAAAGGGCGTTTTGTTTACTTGAAGTAAAAGTCACAACTGATGACGCCCGTATTCGCTCACCCAGAAAAGTTAAATAAGAGAAATAAAAAGCAATTGAAGAGATCAAGTTTTAGCAGCAGCACTCTTTGGTAAATATATGTTGGCTTGTTAATACGAAGTAATGACATGAAGGAACTAACATCGGGGTTAATTATATTATATCTCCTTTTTGTTATATATATGCATCTTGTGCATTCAAAGGACCGTGCTTTTTTTTTTAATATAATACAGAAAAGCTTTTGAAAGTAGATGGTATAACTATTCTCATTTGATTTGTTGTACGATATATATAGTACTTTACAGATATTCATATGCTTATTCTCTTGTTTGCACAAATTCAAAACATGATGATACCTAAATCTGACAACTAGTATTAAAGAAGAAGTTAAAGATACAAGTATATGCTATATACATTGTGTGTATATAAAGATATTCTCATTGTCCAATACTAGATTATGTCATGAAGACAACTAGATTGCCATAGTAACTATTTACAAAAAGATCATCTCTTTCAAACCAAGTGACAACCTAGACTTTTCGTACTACATAAAAAAAAAAGTATTTATAATTTTAATGCAAGTTATATATTTGATCCATCCAAAGAAGGTGTTCTTTAACTCTCATGTAAAAGATAAAAGACTAGTTATTGGACGTAGAAAGTATTTTTTATTAAATTAGGCTTTTTTGGATAGAGGTCGGTAGATATTATTTAGTAAATGATCCAAATCTTTAGGCAAAGGTAATTCAGCATCTTGGTTAACTAATCTATAATTTTCGAGACGTTCCACTTGATGACACAATCCAGACAAGTATAAATTACATTCTTTTTCTGGAGAGAAACTATATCTTTGTCTGTTATAAACGGGACGATCAATAGACTTGACCAGCAAGTCAGTTGTATCTTTAAGTTCTTGTATTAATAATTGTTCATGTGATAACCATTCCTAAATAAGAAACACATGCAAATTGATTTATTTCATGCAAAAGTGTCATTTGTGACACGTATCCTTTTTAAATTCCCTCCGTGATTTTACCACTACTGGATTTCCCACTGTTTTTGAAACTCGGTTTGAAAATTGGAATATTTATTATTTTTAAAAAAAAAACTATAGCATCTGCTCTTCAGCTAAGCAACGAGAAAAAAAAAGATACAGAATATCTTATCCATCCTCTACAATCACTCAAAGTTACTTTAGAACATAATTCTAATAATATTCTTGGTGTGAGAGTATCCTTGCCATCGATAGGAGATCTTTTAATACCTGCCTTAACCTTAGACCAAAACTCTTCGATATGATTCAAAAATGGGGAGTATGGTGGCAAGTAAACACACTTATAACCCCTACTGACAATATAATCATTCATAACCTTACCTCTTGGTCCATGGATTGGGGCATTATCCATTACTAGGTAAAAACCTTGCATCTTATTTTTATCCAAAACATCCATGACGTTGCAAAGGTAAGCTAAGTAATGGCTGGTATTGGTACCTTTCGTGATTTTGACAGCCTTTCCGTCGAGCTTTCTCTTTTTAGCATTAGTCGCCGAAGTGGGTTTTCTTAACGATATATCTATAACTCCAGCAGAAGATATGGCTCCTAAAATTGTTATGGATGTACCTCTGTTCGTAGGTACAATGGTCTTAGCAGGCTTTCCTTTTGCAGACCATCCTCTATTTCTCACTATATGTAAATTGAAGCCTGCTTCATCTAAAAACACACAGTTGCGCTCAAAACCCATATCCTTATCAGCAATAAACGTTTCGACACGTTCTCTTCGTTGTCGTATAATGTCTTCATCGTTACGCTTGGCTGGTATTTTTTCTAATCGCTTAAGGATAGCGCACAATGGGTCTTCATATGGCGCTGAAGTCCAGATTTACTAATTTTACTAAATCCTTAAATTCTTTTACTAGCTCGTCTTTTATGTGCTCAATAGTTGCTGTAGCAAACTTTTCAATATAGTTGATGATAAAGTCTGTATGTTCCTGTTTTAAGGATGACATACTACCTTCAGCTGGCCCTCTCTTCTTACGAACTACCCCACCAGATGAGAGCCATTGGCTTCTAAACCTATATGCTGAGCTTCTTGATATGCCAAAACAGTTGGCTGCTTCCATAGTACTTACACCTTCGGTAAGTTGCTCAAGAAAGCCTACAATTTGAAGATCGCTGTAGCTTCTGTGCTTTTTTTTTCCAATTCTTTTTTTATGATCCCCTGTAGGTCTGGTTTTTTTTTCTTGCGAACTGTTTTCCTCTTCCTCTTCTTGTTCAGATTCAAATTGTTCCGTCTCAGCTGTAATGCCAACGGTTTCGTTCATTTCCTCATCTAATTCCATTGCGCTTATACCATCGTACTCAATTCTCATCATCGACATAAGACTAACATATACTTCCGTTGTTTGATCTTCTAAACAGAGTTCAGATATATCGATATCAAAAGTGGACATATTTATTTTTTAATATAAAAAGTTCTAAAAATTATAAAAGATAGTTCAAAAAATAATTCTGATTTTGTTCAAACAACTCTGACATTTAGTCCCAAAAAATTTTAAACCGAGTGGGAAATCCAGTAACAAAGCCATTCATTTTCTTGTGTTAAAATCACCCAGCGATATCGACATTTCTTCTTACGATCGAGCCATCTCTAGATTCCTCTATTGAAGTAGTTGATTGGCCAGTGTATTTGAATGAACTTATTTTTATTTATTGACTTGTACTGAACCAAACTCTGTACTATAGGTTCTTTAATCTTGTATAAGTTGGAAGCGCTTCCGCAAGTCTTGCCCGTAACAGATTCAATCCGAGTATTTCTTAAAGCAGAAGAGACTTCAGTGTAATCAGAGAAATGTGTTTCTTCAATTTCTATAGTGTCGAGGCGACAGTAGTTCTCTTTACGGAAATAGTTCCCTATTTTAAAATAGTAACGTAATAGGTATAAAGAAATAACAGTTGAAGTTTTGAGGTTAAGAAAAGAATATTTATATATATATATTACATAACTAGCCCGTAAGTTTTAACTCATCGATTCCAATTTTGCCACTCCATCATGTGTAAATAAAAAGGATGATTTGCTTCAAAGCATGTTGGCGTTTCTTGACATTCAGTGTTTTAAGACTCCTTTTGAAATAGACTATTTTTGAACAAATAAGAAGTCGATTCTAATGATCAGTTGTTCGGGATACTCTACTATAAGCATATCTTTTCTTTCAGAAAATAACTACATAACTGCTCAGTGAAGACTAAAAAAAAAATGATGTAAATCTCTTCGCTACTATTACTATTTTATTTTTGCATAGCTGTCATGGAGTAAACTTTCCGATTAGAACAGGGTTGTTACACGACATGAAAAATTTATGCACGCAACATGCAATGTCGACCGATACAAAAGGAATATTCTCGATCATATTTTATAATGTAATAATATTATACTGTTATATATGAGAACCAAGTATTTTTTTTTGTTAAACTTAAATGATCGTATTTTAGGTCTGGATGATTCATATCTAGCCTTCCATCTAAAATAGCCGCTGTAATAAATCCACACATGTCATATTCATACACAATCCTTGTTTAGAAAAAGATGAAACGTTTTTTTTTTTTTTTATATTCTCTTGTCATGACTCAGGATATTTATATGAGTCTGTTTATATTTATTAAACCAACTAATTATAAAATGAAAAGAAACATAATGACGATAAGTATATTTGAGAGTAAAAATCATAATGACGTTAAATATTTTTGTTTTTTTTTAAAAAAGAAAAAACATGGAATATATGTAATTAAAGAGAAATTTGAAGGAGCATACAACATCGTTCCTTATATTCATATGAGTTCATGGTTAACTTGGAACTACTTCTCAGTATGATTTGATCAGTCATTTTTTCAAAAGGATTAGAAAATGACTTTTTTTTTTTTTGTTGATTCGATGAGGTGGAAGATCGACAATCATGAGGTTTTTTTTTTTTTTATAATTCGGCGAAGACAAATAAAAATCTTGTTATAGCTATTAGTAATGACGTTAATTTTTTTGATGTGAAGGGATAACTATATCTCATGGGTATTCAAGTTATACCATTTAATAATTGGTTCAATGCACTAATTTATTAAGTTTACTTTCCCATGAAAAAAAAACAAACAAAACAAAAATTAATTTTTTTTTTTGGATATATCATTATCAGTGAGTAGTATCTGCTTTTTTTCTTGTTGGTAAGAATTTAAGATGAATATATTACTTATAATCGCATCCTTATTTTTTTGTATGTATGAAAATTTATTTAAAATCAAAAGATAATTCCCATCTATAAAAGTAAATGAAAAAAGGTATAAACTGTCATTTAAAAAGGAAAAACGCTTGGGCCATATTGGAAGCATGTGTTACCCTTCATTGACAAGTTCAGTTATTCCCTTTCCTTCTCTTCAAATTTAATAAAATGCACTTTTGCTCATCTCTTTTTTTTAAAAAAAAATATAATCAATCAAAATACCTGAGATGTATAACAATATTTACATTTTTTTTTTTGTTATAATGATGTAAGGTTTTTTCTTCAGTTTAGAATAGATTTTTGTCACACGGCATGAACTTTTTTGTATGCACTCCAAAATATAAAAAGCTGCTACTTAAACTGTTATTTCACTTTTTTTTTTCTTTCTTTCATCATATTCACTCAAAAAGCCTTTTATTCCTTTTTTTTTTTTTTTTTTTTTTTTTTACGGCGCATTTAAATCAACACTTAAAAAATATAAGAATTTATATATCACGGTTTTTTATATTATATTTTATACATTCACAAGCATAGCTTTTCTTAAAGAGAAAAAAAAGGTAAAGACTAAAAAGAAATCCTTGCATATGTATTTAAAATATAAACACGCATATTTATAAAATTTGAATAGGAAAACTCATATACATTACAAATAATAAACTTTATATTATGACATATTCTCATAATAGCGATTCTGATTCAGAACAAGACTACCTTTCCTACATAGAGCAAATTCGTTCTGTTTACTCTGATTTACCTCAACCTGGTACAACAAGAAATGAAAACGTCTTTTCTCCACAGACTGCTTTTGAATCCTCTGGAGACGACTTGAGTAGCTCTGAGCAAAGCTTTTCAGAAGAAGTCAACTCTACTACAGATGAAGAAGCACATGATATTAAATCTGATAATAATTCAGATGGCAATTGAGAAGGTGAATCAAATAAAAATACTAGACGTAATTGTTTAGTTCCTCGTCAAGCACAACAACAAGGTAATTAATATATATAGTTATTGCTTCGTAAGGGAGAAATAATACTAACACGCTTTTTTTTTAATCTTTTGTAGGTATTATTTCTTCTGGTGATTATGTACGTCGCTCCACTCGTAGTCAAAAGACGACCAATTATAATGAAGATGATACAGAGATGTGGGAATCCTCTGATGAAGAAACATGTAACAACCCAGTACATGAAGAAGAATCCATTCAAAGTGTACTTGATCACCGTAAAAAAGAAAATGTAGCAGGTAATTTTTTTCTTTAAATAAAAACCAATGAGTAATACTAATATATAAGCAAACAGATGACTTAGATGACCCAAAGACAAACTTTGAGTACCTGATTAAATGGAAATCTTGGTCACATATTCACAATACATGGGAGACATTTTCTTACTTGAAATCAGTCAAAGGATTTCTTAAAGTAGAAAATTACATTCGCAATCGTATTGAAGAAGAAGCTTATATTCGACAACGTGATGAGACAACAAAAGAAGAGATTGAACAACAAGATATCAATATCTTACGTCGTCGAAATGAAATCAACGATTGGAAGACAGTTGAGCGAGTAATTTCTCGAAGAGGTAGTCCAGGAAATACTAAATACCTTGTAAAATGGAAAAGACTTGATTATGATGAATGTACATGGGAGGAAGAAGAAGTAATCTCAAATGAATACCAAGACAAAATCAATGACTATTTGAAACGTGAAGAAAATGCGTGTATACCACATCAATCTATGGCATACCCAAAACAGAATAGACCTGAATTCAATGCATTCAAAAAGCAACCTGCCTATATCAATGGTGGCGAATTACGTGACTATCAATTAAATGGTGTCAACTGGATGTATTGGCTTTGGTGTCGTAATGAAAATGGTATTTTGGCCGATGAAATGGGTTTAGGAAAGACGATTCAAACAATTAGTTTTTTGAATGTACTTTATAATACCTGTAATACTTATGGTCCCTTCCTGGTTGTGGTTCCACATTCTACATCAGATAATTGGATGCAAGAATTCAAACAATGGGCATCTCAATTGAATGTATTGTGCTATTTAGGTAATCCTCAAGCCCGTAAAGTCATTCGACAAAATGAATTCTATGTTAATGGAACAAAAGATCTCAAATTTAATGTCTTGCTCACAACATACGAAATTGTATTGAAAGACAGATATTTCTTACAAAGTTTTCGTTGGAATTATTTAGCAGTTGACGAAGCACATCGCTTAAAGAATTCGGAATCACAATTATATGAAGCACTCAGTAGCTTTCAAACTGCCAATCGCTTATTAATCACGGGTACACCGCTTCAAAATAATGTCAGAGAATTATTAGCTTTAGTTACTTTCCTTAACCCAGAAATGGATGTAACTGAATATGAAGAAATTGATGTAAAGGATGCCCACCAAGAAGAAAAGATTTCAGCACTTCATGACAGTATTAAAAGCACCATGTTGCGTCGATTAAAGAAGGATGTAGAAAAGGCATTACCCAATAAATCTGGACAGATGAGTGAAGAAGAAGAAGACGAGGAAGATGGTAGTACATCGCTGGGTAAAAGAAAACGAAAGGCAGCTGTTCCAGACCAAGGTTTAACTAGAAAAAGACAGGACACCTCTGGTAAACCGGATGAATTATCTGAACATGATAGAAGAAATATTATAAGAGCTGTATTAAAGTACGGCGATCTCGAAGCCAGGTATGATGACTCAGTTACAGATTTCGATCTTCGTCAAAAGGATAAAGAGACCGTCTTGAATTTATACCATGATTTACTTCAAGAATGTAAAGCAAGGGTTCGTGAACAAGCTGGAGACAATAATAGCTCACTGAAAGGAATTGAAGTATCTGAAGCGACCTTGTTACGTCAATTAAGACATACCAAACAAAATGCCATATTATTTACATGGCATGATATACAAAATGTCAATGCAGGTCAGATATTTCAAAGACATCATGATATGAAGATTCTCTCCAGAAGATTGAGATCTATAAATGACAAATACAAGTTCCGCGTGTCCACAGAAGATAAACAAGTACAAGGCTGGACGTGCAATTGGGGCGGAAGAGAAGATGGGATGTTGCTGTTCGGTGTGTATGTGCACGGATTTGGGTCTTGGTTGGACATAAAAGCCGATACAACGTTAGGCTTAAGCGATAAATTGTTCGTCGGAGAAAATGATTCGGACAAGAAGCAAATACCAAGCGCTACTCATTTAGTAAGGCGTACAGATTATTTGATGAAGATCTTAGAAGAAGAAGAAGATAGATTGATAAATGATGTACATGGCAGTTCTGAAGTAAGTAGACCAGTTAGTAAAGGAGGTCCTAATCGATCGAAAGCAAGACCAGAACATCATCATCATCAACAACAACATACCTCTACAAATAGTGGCAGTATACCTGAGCATAGCTCATTTGCCACATCCTTCTCTAGAAAAAGATCTTCACGCACGCTAGATGATGTACCCAGGCCTTCACATAAACGAGCTGAAAAAGAAAATAAAACGCCGGTACGAACATATGAAGACTACAACGAAGAGTTATGTTACTCCACGATGCAATCTGTAAAGCATTATTTGATACGGCTTCGTGATGATTCAGTCAAAGAAGAAGGAGTACGCAAAGCACAAATTATTAAAGAGTGTTTAGCTCCTATCGGGCGTTTTATTGATAATCAGGCGACAGAGCATAAAGGAGATGCGAACTTGAGACGAGATCTCTGGATTTATGTATCAAAGTTCTGGCCAGGTGTGAACGTTTCTCATAATACAATTATGGACGTATATAAGAAATTAGTAGCATCAGGTCCTATCACCACAACAGAAACAAATCCAACAGAAACAAGTACTTCAAGTTCAACCCAAAGAAATAATGATAGCAGTAGTCGTCATAGAGATCGAAGTGTAGACAATCAGTAATTAATGAGAAAAGACTTAGGGTTGATTTATTCGATAAAATAAAACTGAAAGAACTCTTCTAAACTAAAATAATAATCATCTTTTATATCTTGAATATAGAATATTTCCTTAGGTTCAAGATATTGATAATAATATACAATGTTAAACATGTATATTATTATGAAGATATGTCAGGTTTCTATTATAATGTTTAGTTTATAACCCTGATCTACTTATATTTATAAGTAGAGATGACGCAAATACGACACGAAGCTCACGTAAATCATCGGACTCTTCTAAAAGAACTAGCCACTGTCGTCATCCTCATGATCGAAGCAGTATATATGGCAGAAGCAGTAGAGACGATAGAAGCAGCAGAGATGATAGAAGAAGTAGAGATGATAGAAGAAGTAGGGATGACAGAAGAAGTAGAGATGATAGAAGAAGTAGAGGCGATAGAAATAGCAAAGATGAAAGAAGTAGCAAAGATGAAAGAAGTAGCAAAGATGAAAGAAGTAGTCAAGATGATAGAAGTAACAAAGAAGATCGTAGTAACAGAGAAGATCGAAGAAGATCCTCCTATAAGAGTGGTAATGATTACAATCGTCGTGATCGAAAGAGCAGCAGTAGTAGTCGCTACAACCCTTATAGCCGAGATCGTAGCAGAACCAACCGAGACAGACGTCTCTAAACAAGTAGTAGAGATATAACCCCCCCCCCCCCGTATTAAAAAAAACATTTTTAATCCTATTTGTTTAAATAACCTTTCTTTACTAAATAAAATAATTATTATATAATGGATAAAAAGCAGAAAGTTTTTAATAATGTTAGCGCAAAAATAGCGATTGACTTCGAAATCAGAGTCTTCACAATATACCACTTTGAATTATTTGAAATGTGAAAAAAAAAAGTTAACTACAGAGTAAGTGTATTCTTTAAAAACGGAATTGAATTAATTAAATGGAGCTTCTTCAATAGAATAAAAAAAAAAAAATAAAGGATATCAATGAGAAAGTAGCTTTTCTACCTGTCATTGATACTTCCAATCATTTAAGCCCTGAAAATATGTATGTACATGAGACCTAGATTCATGAGAAGAGCAACTCAAATCAATAAATCAATACAGTCACTACTCCCAACACAGCAATATAAGGAGTTATAAAATTGATATGATTGTAATGTAAAAAAGTTTTTTTTTTTAAAAAAAAATCAACCGCATGCTTTATTTTAAAACACGATCTATACACCACAGGTTATCTAAATGTCAATTAAAGCTATAAAATTATACATGATTAAAACGAAAATGATCCCTCAAGTAGATTTCTATTTTTGACAGGTCGGACGATATATCAGCAAAAGATAAAAATAAAGCGCGGATATAAAAAAAAGTTCAATTATTTACAAAGCACCTTTCATATCTTTTCTTACTAAAATTTACTGTTTTTACCTTATACAGTGTAACTTTAACAAAAAAAATTTTACAAAGATTGTAGTATCCATCATTTTACTTTTAAACTTTGTACCTGCATTCCCTTGAGCACCAAAAACCTATTTATTGTATTTTTTTATTTAAAAAAGGCTACCCTTTTTTCTATTTACTTTATTTTATCATGTAGTTCCACTTGTCAACAGGAACTGGTGCTCACGAAACTCTTTTTATCTTTATCGAACTTCTATTTCTTTAACCACGTAAACTACTTTTAACACAACCTCATCGACAGTCTAGGTACACTACTTCCCAAAAAGTAGACAAAAATAAAAAAAAATGCTCACTAACAGGGTCGAACTGTTGACCTTGGCGTTATTAGCACCACGCTCTAACCAACTGAGCTAAGCGAGCACTCTTCTTTTGATGCGTTACTATTTTATTTGATATCCGCTTGGCTTGTACTTTTGTGCACGTGATATTCACGTGATTCAACGTTGTTCATTGGCTCTTGGTACATAAAAATATTTATTGTTAAGAAAGTTATTTAAATCATTCTGGTTTTGGTCTCGCTTCTCTACGTGTCCTGGTTGTTAAGATATAGTCAAATTTGTACATGATATTTTATTATTTTATTTTATTTAGAAAAAGGTGACTTGTTTGTTAAAATTAATCCCGGAAGATCAGTTGTGGACAATCAGTAATTAATGAGAAAAGACTTAGGGTTGATTTATTAGATAAAATAAAACTGAAAAGAACTTTTCTAAACTAAAATAATAATCATCTTTTATATCTTGAATATCCTGATGAGTTGTGTTTGAATAAGGACCATCTTTTTGATGGGCTTAAATAAATCTATACCCAACTCTTCTGCTTTTGAATAAGTACGTTCTACTCTTTCGAATTGACCATAAATAATTGTGGATCCTATCTACCCGATTGGATAACAACATATCTGGTTCCTGACTAAAGATCACCTTGTAATTACTTACATGGTTGTTATTAGTCTGGATTCCGTTGCTACAGATTTCATTGGTAAATGCGCATACTTTTAAATTGACAAGAACTATTTTTCTATCATACGACCTGATCAACCTTATTCTTAGATTGATATCATGTTTTCCCAGTTTCGAGATAGAATTGACAGTTGTTGGGATAATCTTTATTCCAACAATGTTATTCTTTTTTATTTATTTTGTAAACAGGTTATATAATATTATTATTTAATATTAATAGATTAATAATGTATTTTTGCCAGTAATAGCCGTTCTTACCCCAACACAAGGTAGCTAAGCTTGTATCGAGACTATTACCGGTAAATATCTCTTATTTTCTATTAATATGAATTGAGTATTTTTTTTTTGTTTTGTTTTATTCTCAATTATATTTTTTTATTTGATCTTAGTTTTTTTACCATTGATCTTATTTTACGTCAATTTGTATATGCATTTGAATATAGAATATTTCCTTAGGTTCAAGATATTGATAATAATATACAATGTTAAACATGTATATTATTATGAAGATATGTCAGGTTTTTATTATAATGTTTAGTTTATAACCCTGATCTACTTATATTTAAAAGTAGAGATGACGCAAATACGACAGTACTCTCTTACAATCATGGTGTGAAGATCGCGATCTCTCTATTTTAAATGCTACTTTAGCTTATGGTGAAGCCACCTTTACTCGAATGATGAATAATCGAAAACAGCAAAGTATAATTGATTTGTTTATTACTAATAATTTAAGTGTACTACAGAACCCTTCAATGTTCGTCAATCAAGACTTAACCCTTGGTTCTGACCATTGTATCCTGTCACTTACTTTCGACCTAAATATTGATAATACTCCTCAAGTTATAACTGATGCTGTACCTCCTCGTCGTGTCTGGAATCTATCACGATTGCAAGAACAAAAAACTAAAGAATTATATGTAACTACTTTTTCTAATAACACAACAAATGTAATTACTACTTTAGATAGTACCTTAGAAGATAGTAAGAATCGTCATACACGTTCCTCCAAACCTGATTTTGATGCTTTGAATGACTCTCTTTGCTCTTCAATTTATTCTGCATTGGATACTGCTATTGGAAAAAAAAACTAAGGCCTAAAGAATGGAATAAGTACTGGACTCCTGCTTTACAAACTGCTGCTGATATCCGAAATACTTGCTACCGTCGCTGGCGTAACTCAAGAGGTATAGACAAGATAACTCACTGGCTTGCATATGTCAAAGCAAAAAAACAATTTCGGTATGATGTTGTTGCTGCTAAACGACAGTCTTGGCGAGATTACTGTAACTCTTTAGATCAAGATATCAATAAGGCCGTGTCAATGATAAAAAACCAGAAGCGTAATCGTGAACGTACAGGTACATTTACCCATCCTGAAGGTCCTAATGCTGCTGCTACTGCAATGGTTACCCATCTTGAACAGGTATACAATGGTAATTTACTTCCATCTCCTCGTCCTTCTTTTTTTTCTTTTAGCGAAACTGAACTACCTCATGCTATTTCTCATGACGATCCCGACGGTACATTTGATATTGAAGAAATAGAAGAGCTTATTAAAACACTTCCTCGTCGCAAAGCTCCCGGTGTTGACCATTTACGTGCTGAAATGCTAGTCCCGATAAAAAAACAGCTTGCTGTTATTTTATCAAAGTTCTTTGAATTGTGTTGGTGTTGGTCTTCGACTCCATTGCAATGGCGACATGCACAAGTATTTCCAATTTTCAAGAAAGGTGATCCCACTCAAGCTTCCAATTATCGTCCGATCTCATTAACGTCTATTTTACGAAAGTTATTTGAAATGGTTATTAAATCGACTGTTGAAAAATACTCCCCTCGTATTGACGTAGCCCAGGGTGGATTTAAAAGCCAGCACTCAGCTCTTGATCAAGCAGTTTGTCTACATGATTTAATTCAAGATTACTATAAGTCTCACCACGAACGCTATCCGGTCGTAGCTTTTCTCGATATTGCTACTGCTTATGATTCTGTAGACCGTACAATTATTTGGAAAGCTATGAGTGATCATAATGCACCAGCACCTTTACTAGGTTTATTAAAAAGTTTATTTGATAATGTTTCAATTTCTGTTTTAATAGGTAATGTTACATCTACTTCCTTTGCTCCGGTAACTGGTGTCTTACAAGGCTCTGTTTTAAGTCCAATGTTATATTCAATATACATTAATTCGTTACCTATTCTTCTACGGGTCCATGCCTCTCCTACCACCACTCGGGTTAATGTTCCCTCTAACGTCAATAATAATTCTGAACTACTTCCTATTAATTCATTACTCTTCGCAGATGATGTTGCAATTTTAGGAACTTGTGATGAAGTCGAGCCATGTTACAAACTGCTACTGAACACGCTATGACTCTCGGCTACCGATGGAAACCTGAAAAATGCGCTGTTATTAATCATCCCAGCCCGATTTAATTCAGTTAACATACGTGAACCGCTCAGCCTATATGGTGTTGCTATTCCTCAAGTTGATTCCTTTACCTATCTTGGTGTACCATTTAACAAAAAAGGTATTGATAACCATGCCCTGGCTACTCAACGTTCACAAGGTACTATGGCTGCTATGTCTACGCTTAACCGTATGGGTGCACATCGTTCCGGTTTCTCCACTTTTACTCAGTGCCAGACTTTACAAGATATTTACTAGACCTAAATTCGAATATGGTTTAGCTATATCTTCCATGCTCAAAAAAGATGTCTCCTTACTTGAAAAATTACAAGATCGTTGCCTACGTCTTATGGTTGGTGGCCACCCTACTTCTTCCACTGCAGTCCTGAAATTAATAACAGATATACCGTCAGTTAGCTGGCGAATGGATGTTTTAATTACAAAGTATTATATTCGTACTTTTTTTTTACCAGATGATTGTCTTTTGAAACTTTTACAAGTCCAATGTCCTCTCGGTCTCTCCTTCAATCCAGTCTGTCTCAAAATCGTCTGTTTTTGTCGCTTCCTCCTGAAGTTGAACTAATTCACCCTGCTGAATTACGAAAACTGCTAATCGTGGATCGTCAAAAACTTCGAGATCAATATCTGCAAACTACTACTAAGGTACTAGATAAAGCCTGCCGGTCTCAACTACAAGTCGATCCAATTCTTTTTCTTCCTGCTACACGTACCGATCGTAGTCGTCTCATTGCTGGCGCATGGGCTGGCTACCAGGTAAACCTGTAGAGTGTATCTGTGTTCGTGACCATACCTCTCGTCGTCATTTCTCAACTGGTGGTTGTGTCGCAATTCCAAGTTCTGTCTTTGATAAATTGCCTCATCCACCACCGGGTGTAAATCTAATTGACAATGCTTTTAACATGCTTCCAACTACTGCTTCCAAGTTTTGTGATTACTGGCCTTCCCTTCTAGAACTACTCTGGTACGTGGAATGTTGTGTCTCTCCATCTGGTTACACTTTAAAGAAGATCCTGAACCTGGTGCTAAATGGCGTAACTTGTGTCGTCGTAAAACCACCACAAAAACTGTTACTGAATAGACCTAAATGGCCTCATACTGCTTTCACTTCTCACTATTACAATCAAAAATTTAGATGAGTCGTGTTCAGATGATAAATTGAATTCTTTTTAAGTTTCCCGCTCCTGACTTTCTCCTCAACCTTTTTTTATACTTTTAGTCGCAGCTGCCTTATGCAGCTGAGTATATTTTTGTTTCATGGGAATGGAAGTCGGGGAAAAGAGTAGTAAAAAAAAAAGGTAGTAAAATCACGGATGACTTTTATCCGGATTTATAAAAAGTATAACCAGGCACATCGTCACGTGAATAAGGTGTTTTATAAATTTTGCATGAAATACACCATTACATCAAATTTTTTTTTCACATGGTTTTTTTCTTATACGCCAGACAAACAGGAGTTTTTTTTTCATTATAAATCATCCTTTTTTTTTTATTTTGTTCTTTTCTTTCACTTTCTTCTTT
Source organism: Pilaira anomala (assembly GCA_025716855.1). NCBI lineage: Eukaryota > Fungi > Mucoromycota > Mucoromycetes > Mucorales > Mucoraceae > Pilaira > Pilaira anomala. The sequence continues at coordinate 160,809 of JAIXMQ010000006.1, forward strand.
TTATATATATTTCAAAATGAACCTTCCTTACCGCCCCATTTTTAATCTCTTCTTTTGCCACACTCCTTATCTAGAGAAGAGATTGTTCCAAGAAAAAAAAAAACCTGTGCATAAAACATGTTGTTATCAATGGTAAGTCTAATAATTTTATCAAAAAATAAATGATTCATTTTGTCTAATAAATCTCAAATAGAAAATTCATCCGTGATTTTACTACCTCATTTTTTACTACTCTTTTACCCAGCACCATGCTATAAATGGAAAAATTAACCGACAGCATAACTTCCCTTTATTTTTTATTCCTATCAATAAACCAAAATCTTTCAACTGAGCTAAGCGAGCAGGCTCTTTCACTTTTCCATCACTTTTTTTCCCTCCACGCCGGGTGATAATTTACCTGCCCAACAAGAAGGTTAAAAAGAACAACAACTTTAGTATCAACATCGAACAAAAACTTTAATATAAGAAGCTTACCTCGTTAAGAAGACTCTATTAAAGTTTCAGCAAGATCGAAAACGATTCGCACAACTTTTGAATTAATTAATTAATTAATTGATTCATAAGCAGAAAAAAAGAAAAATCGCCTACCAAAAATCTTCCAACCTGAACGCAGAAATGACAGGATCGTTAGAGGATTCTCCTACCCCCCTCATGGACGTTGCCCAAATGCAATACATGCTATTAGGTCTTCACCGACAAGTCCAAGAATATTCATCTGTTTTCTCGGAAATGATGGCTCTTAAGGACAAGCTCCATTCGATGGAACAACAGAACATTTCTCTCCAGTCGGAGAATGAAATTTTGAAAAAAAAGCCGCGACCCGCACAGCTTTTAAATTATAACTCCGACGACGGCATTCGCCCTTTGCCTGCAAAAATTGGTCTGAAAACTTCAAATGGTCATAACTCGCCCAATAATGGTCCTACGACCCCCAAACTTGGTGAAAAGGATCTCTCCATCTTTGGCTCTACTTGGGCAGACAAGACTGCTGCTTCTACCCCCAAGCGTTCCGCTGCTCCCACTTCCCATAAGAAGCGTGTCTCCGCCGCCAGAGCCTTTCAATCCCTTGAGTTCAAGGGTGAGCAAGGCTTTGCCTATGTCTACCTCGGTAGATCTCGTAAGATCACTCGATCTGAAGTTCGTTCTCGTCTCCGTCGCTCCGGTGTAGATACCGGTCGTATCTTGGATGTCTCTTTTCCTGCCTCTGGTGTCCTTGGTGTACTTATGCATGTTCAGTATGTGAAGGAATTCACTGCTACCATGAAGAAGGTTAGCGCCCAGGTGTTCGACACCTTTGATCCGATCCTCTCGATCCTAAGAATCTGGCCGATCCCAAGTACGCAACCATGTCTGAAGACGGTCGTGCCCAACAAATGCACTCTTTGGTCTATGACCGTGCTATCGATTCTCTCTCTTTCTTGCGTCCCCTCTTGGTTGGTCCCGTCGCTAGATCATTCTTACAACTCGGTTGGATTGATGAAGACGATTTAACCCGTGCTATCTCTGCTGCTCGTTCGAGATTAGCTAAGGTTGATCCCCGAAAGGCCGCCTTCCACTTCAAGCTCGGTTCAGATTCATCTGAACCACTTGACGTTGACTCCTCCGCTTCCGATATGGAACTCTAATGAGTACTATATTCGAAAGCCAAAACTTAAACAGGTACAACCAAACAGCAACGATTTCAAAGCATTAAAAGGTTGTCAGACTACATTAAACGTGAGACATATATATAATATATCACAACTGTTTGTGCAGGGCTTTCTAACATATTCTGATTAAAACAGAGTTCCCACACAGATCACACGAACAAGTATTTTTGGGACAATGAGATCAAAAAGATATCGAAGCTTGCTTCTGAAGAATTATTGATCGAGGTAATTCCGTGGCTCGTCTATATATGTTTTGTTTTGTTTAATTTACATTTTTTTTTGTTGTCAATAGAAAAGACTGGAAATTGAAACGAAGAATACGGTTGTAACAGCCTTACGGCACTTCAATGAAGGAGCAAGTGGCAGCAGCAGCAGCTCCAATACGGTAAGTATAACGGAAACATCGGTTTAAAAAGATTAGTATAAACCTTTTTATTATAACTTTTAAATAGATACCGTCAAAGAGAAAGGGTAAAGAAACTGATACGGTAAGTACTATTCAAAATTTGTACTTGTTCAAGGTTTTGCTGGTACACTATACTAACACTCTTTAATATTTAGGCACCTACTTCAAAAAAACCAAACCATCAAGAGACCTTGACTGATATGTTCTCATCATACAAGAAAAAAATTGTACGTGATGCAGCCAACAATATGGAATTCAGTTTGGAAACAAACCTTTCTGAATTAGTGTAAGCTTCCTGATGATATCCTTATGGCGAAGCAAAAATATCGGAAGCCAACCAAAATGTTGGTGTTTTAGCCAATGATTTGTTAAGACTAGCAGTAATGACGGCAAAAGCAGTAAATGAATCGAATATGTCTTCACTTCTCGCATTTCAAATCCACGGTAAGGTTTTTCTATTGGATAATTTTATACTTGAGGTTTTAATATATTTGATTTATTAAAAGGCTATAATCTCAAGGTCTATGTCACTCAGAAAATGGCAAATAGCAATCTTTTTTATACCATGGTAGAATTGTTTGAGATCAAATTCCCTCAATCAATCCAGGAGCTAGATACCTTCACAAGCAGAAGAAACTTGGAATCATTAATTTCTTTGTATAAGGTCATTTTGGGAGAACTGCTGTAACGGCAAAGACGCTGAAGATGAAAAGAAAGAATCCGAACCGGGTCTTGATTTGTCAACAATTCAAACAATCAGGGATGGTGTTATAGATTCTATCCCGAAACTGGGAAAACATGATATCAATCTAAGAATAAGGTTGATCAGGTCGTATGATAGAAAAATAGTTCTTGTCAATTTAAAAGTATGCGCATTTACCAATGAAATCTGTAGCAACGGAATCCAGACTAATAACAACCATGTAAGTAATTACAAGGTGATCTTTAGTCAGGAACCAGATATGTTGTTATCCAATCGGGTAGATAGGATCCACAATTATTTATGGTCAATTCGAAAGAGTAGAACGTACTTATTCAAAAGCAGAAGAGTTGGGTATAGATTTATTTAAGCCCATCAAAAAGATGGTCCTTATTCAAACACAACTCATCAGGATATTCAAGATATAAAAGATGATTATTATTTTAGTTTAGAAGAGTTCTTTTCAGTTTTATTTTATCTAATAAATCAACCCTAAGTCTTTTCTCATTAATTACTGATTGTCCACAATTTATTTATGTATATTTTTAGGTACATTTTTATTGTAATGGCTATGGTGGTGGTGGTGGTGGTGGTGGTGGTGGGTAAGGAGGGGGTAAGGGTAGGAAGGACGAAGTAAAACTTGGCTAATAGCGTCTTGCAGATTAATAAGAAACTGCTGTTGCATCTGGTCCTGTCTATGTTGCAACTGTTCAAGTCGACGTGTAATTTTGTTTAGCTCTTGCAACATGTTTTGGTTATCCGCCTTGATAACTGAGATATTATCTTCGATACTCCTCAGGGTTCTCTCCTCATTGTCTGCCAAAGTCTCTATATCCTTTAACACCAGTTGCTGATTTAATCTACGTCTATCATAATCTGGTATACTTGATGATCTTGGCAGCTGATTCTTTCTCACCAGGAGAAACAACATTTCTTTCCCAGGTGAGACCATTCGCAAATTTTGGTAAATGATCCAACGGGCCATTCGATGCGCGCAAGGTTTTTGCAGTACTTGTGTATTACGAGTGTCAACTGTATTATTTTCATCAGACACTTCTTTTCCTTTTACTCTTGGCTTATCAAGTGTGTAACATCCTTCATCTAAAATTTTATATGTACATATAAAAAAAAGTCAAAAAACTTATTTGGTCTATTAAATTCTCGTCGATCAACTTTACCAATTTTGCATAATCTAACTCTTTGTCAGCTAGTGGTACAGGTTCACCTGAACGACTCCTACCTTTTTTCTCTTTTCCAGTTGCTGAAAGAGCAATTTTTGAGCGATATGGCTGTATCCCGCTTTTTGTAACTTTTCTCGCACCATCTGCTTGATTTACCATTTCTACAATTTTTTTCCATGCTTCCGTACGTGTTTTACCTGTAAGTTTGTGGGAAGTGGTGATCTAGCATAGTAAATAAAGCAGCACTGTGTTACATCCAGACACTAAGATTTAATATAAAATAAAATAGAAAATGAATAAAATCACAATAATAACAATAAAAAGTTAAAGAGGTGGTTTCCCACACTAAACACTAATAAACATTAAAATGATAAAGATACTGGGTTCTCACACTAAACTAATGAGAAACATATAAATCTTAATAACATGCTGATATCTTTCTATTATGATATCACATATCAATAGCTTGTTAGTCTGTAAAATAAAAAATAGTTATTACCATTGTGAGGAGTTGATTTAATAGATCAAAAAGAAACTTACAATATTAAATTAGAACAGTACGAAATTTAGAGGCACTTTTTTTTTTTTCTTTTTTTTTTTTTTTTTTACAACCATCTAAATAATACAAAAAAAAAGATACACTATCAAGAGTTCTGCATATAGTTTGAACAGGTGTATTTCTGATTTCTGAAATTTTTTCCTGCGGGGTTAAAAAGTGTAGGGGAGAAACCTAGGTGTACACAATGTAAAAAACCTATAAACTTCGTTTTATTAGGTATGGACCCTTCATTTACAGTGTTGTGTATAAAAAAATTACGCATTAATTTTTTAGGATGTTCTTTAATATATGATTATATATAAAAAAGAATAGAGTGGTTTACAAGGACACAGTTGTATATTGATTTGTAATCATGTTATACTTTACACACACTTTGGAGGATAAAAAAATTGACATACCACAAATACATCTGTCTAACTACTCTCTTTCTTTTTTTTTTTTTTTTTTTTTTTTTTTTTTTTTTTTTTTTTTTTTTTTTTACAGGTACATTCGTTGTAACCAATAAGAAAAGCGAGGCCGCGTATCAATTCGTCACATTGTTCAGGTTCCGATTATCGTTACATTTATAAAAATGCCACTTCATCAATGTTGATTTCTTTTTTTTTTAAAACCTGTTAAACTTTCTTAAAATGTGTGCACGTACTGTTTGTAATAAGTGTAAGAGACCTACTTGGGCTGGTAGGTATCAAATTTAACACAAATAGATATTTAGCGTACGTAAATCTAATAATTAATAAATAGGATGTGGTCAACATATTGAACAAGCTTTAGCTGGTGTGCCTGAAAAAGATAGATGTCAATGTCCTGGTCTCTTTACTCGTCTTAAATCCTGGGTTAAATCTAAATAAATTCATCCATTGCTTTAATCACAATCCAACTTAAATAAACACTATACCGCTTACAAAAAAAAAAAAAAAACAAAACAAAATCTATTTAGATAGTCTTTCGCTTATTACAGCATATGAATCTACGAACACCTTCAGAGGACATTAGAGAAACGCCTCCATTTTATTCAATTACTTCTTCCTTCTTCTTCTTTTTTTTCCTTTTTTTTTTATTAATACTCTAATTTTTATAAGTGAACGATAGTTAAATCTAGAAGATTTAATAAAAAAAAACTTGCTAACTCTGATGGAATTGATAGTGGTGTATTTGACTGTGAAATTAGGTGCGATTCACCTAACCTAATCGAACAACTTGGGTTTAGAAAAGTTAACATTGGCGCCATAGCCAAGATGATGCGTCCAACTACTTATAAACATGATGGATATTATGCTTTTGCTTCAAAACATTGACTCTGTCTCAAGTAGAGAAGTCTCCTGTCTGAGGTTTGTGAGTCTGTGGGTGTATCAAACATTAGTGCCTCCTGCTGAAGTTTGCTTTTAATCAGCCTACTTGAGGGTGACTATCTGACTGCTGCTATTGAAAAACACAGATGAAGCGGAAGATTCCTATGCCTCCGCACCGATCAGACGGGAATCACCTTGCTCATCAATCACCTCTACAAGATCTGTGATTGACTCGGTTGGAGGCAACCATGATGTACATTAGATCCAAAATAAATCAAACAAAAAATGAAATTGAAAATAAAAATGAAAATAACTTTACTGATGTTTCAATTATAATATAGATCAAAGAAATTATTTCAATAAAATTATGACACGAATGTGTTCCTTAATGATTTTCCTTTTCTCATAAAATAACGTGGCCATCTTCAAATCTATAAAATATAATAGACTGTTGTCTTGATTTAGATGGTACCATGAAAATAAAGCGAAGTCATATTTTTGTTTGTTTTTTTTAAAAAAGGATCGTGTTGTTTCCAATAATATCAAAGGTGTTTATAATAAATGCACGAGTGACTAGTTATTTATCTTTATTTTTTAAGCTTTTTGCATGATTTAATTTTAAATGAGCGAACGGGTTTTTAGGTAACATATGAATCTTTTCATGCTGAATCACTTTACATTCAACTCAAGCGTACATAAAGTAAATATTAAAGCAGTGTCTTCAAAATGTTTTATTTTAAACATTTAATACTCTATTAAATTCGTCTTTTTTTTTTCCTTAAAACAAAAGTGGTTATTGACATAAGTAAAAACCCGCCAATATTGATCGGCTTGTGTTACTCAAAGCAGTTTCCATTTCTCCTATTTTAAAACTGTTGCCGTGACTAGAATGAGTCTGCAATTTTTTTCCCTCTCAATTACAAATTAAAGAGAGAGTGTGTATGACAGAGAATTGCCTATTTATTGATTTCATGTCTATAGACATCACTGTTGTACGTCAAAACTTTTTAAAATGGTATAAGAATACAACACTGGCATATTGATTTGACAAGTAAAAAAAAAAAAAAAAAAAATGCAATATGGTATGTTAGTATTTATACGTATAGTTGCCTTTTCCCTTAAAAAAAAACAGTAATCTTTTCACATATTTTAAAGAGAATACCTAATTTAAATGTATATAAAAAGACATTTATCGGATAACAAAATAAGTTTGAATAATTATAAATGGTGAGGTAAATAGAAATTTTTGGCGTAGTTTTTTTCCCAGGCAGCTATTTTTTTTATTTTTTTTTCTTGTTATCTTCTTTAATTATATAACAGTTGCCATGGATAACAACGATACCAACGAGAATACGCCTGGGCAACGACAAAGAGGCTCCTTTATAAATAACATAATAACGTCCATCACTAATTCAAAACAGGCAGCCATTGAAGAGTTCAATGAGTTTTTTAATACATATATTGCCAGTGAAACTTACAAACGAATTACAGCATCAAGAAGCAAGCCAGTACGTAAAATTAAAAACGTGGTCTCACAAGTGAAAAGACGCCCACGAGTTCAAGAAAGAATCTTGACTGATTCAAATCGTGGTACTGAAGTAAAAGATATGGAAATTCAAACTGATGAAGACGTTTCATATGAACAAAAAGAGCCAAAACCTATAAAGCGAAGAGTTAGTTTCGCAACTCCAGAATCAACTATTCTTATCGGACGTCCTTCGAAAATGAATAAATCAGTACCTTCGACTACAAAGTCTATCTTATCTCCAGGTTTAATACCTACTTATACCGAATCATCAACTACACACATTGGACCTATTTCTCCAGTTTCTATACCCTACCAGTTACCTATTACCCACCCTATTTCTTTATCGCCTGCTCAAAACGCTTGTGAAGTTATTTCTTCATCACCTATTCAAAAAGCTCATGAACTTACTCAATTAGCTTTTCCAGTTACCCAGTATACTCATGAATCTAATCCATCACCTTTACAAACTACACTTAATACTGAATCATCACCTATTCGACACATTAATGAACCTAATTCACCTCAAACATCTGCAAATGAACCAAGCCTTTCACCTGCTCAATCCATTTATGAACAAAACTCTTCTCCTGCTCAGTACAGCTATGAACAAATCTCTTTACCTGCCGAAGCTAACCCTGAATCTATTCATGATCCAGAATGCTCAGAACCTGGTACTACTCCTTTTATTCAACAAGCTTCTGAACTTATTTCATCACCAGTTCAATCTAACGTTGAACTTACCTATGATACAGGATACTTGGAACCTAATAACGAACATGGTATTTCTATTCCTCGACCAGCTTTTGAATATAGCCCTTCGCCCATTCAATCTAACGTCGAACTTACCTATAATACAGGATACTTGAAACCTGCTTACGAACTTGGTATTTCTATTCCTCGATCAGCTTTTGAACATAGCTCTTCACCCATTCAATCTAACGCTGAGCTTAATCGTGATCCAGGATGTTCAGAACCTACTCAAGAATTTGGCCCGCTTCTTTCTCAATCAGCTTTTGAGCATAGTACTTCACCAGTTCAATTCAATGCTGAACGTATTCATGATCCAGGAAGTTCTGTTATTCAAACCACTCACGAACTTGGTACACCACTTGCTCAACCACCTTATGAATATAATCCTTCACCAGAGCAAACAAACTTTGATTTTAAATATGATTCAGGATACTTGAAATATGGCCCTCCAGCAGTTCAATTTAAATTTGAAGATACTTATAATTCAGTATATACTGTTACTCAATTTGGCACATCTCTTGCTCAACCTGCTTCTGACAACAGCGCTTTATTAACTGACGGATTTACATATGAAAATAGTCCTTCACCTGTTCAACATGCATATGAAGCCAACAGTCCTACGCCAATTCGACATGTATATGAAGCTAGTCCTTCGCCTATTCAACCTATTCGTCAATCTGTTTCTCAATGTACTCAATCCTCTTATGATTTCGGATCTCCAACCTCCTCGCAACCTTTTTATGACCCTGGATCACCATTGAATCAACCTTCGTACGATCCTGGATCACCAGTCATTGAACCTGGAACCCCAATGATTCAATCTGCTTCTTCTCCGGTTGCTCAGTATTTCTTTTCACCTATCCCGTATGTTTCATCGCCAATTCAATCTTTGAACAGTACTGACTCACCAGTTCACCGCCGTCATGATTCGCTCAAGAGAACATCACCACCACGAATTCGATCTGGTCATATGTCACCTTTGATGTATTCTTCAAGTAATACACCAACTAGCTTTCAAACTGCTTCACCAGGTTCATTAAAAGAGCCAATTTCTTTAGATCAGTTTATTCGATCTTCACCTATGCCAAGACAATCTAAGTTGAAAAGTGTAAGTAAGAGTGTTACGCCTAGAGCAAGTAGTGTGTTCAGAGTATCACCTTATCGCATTTGTTCAGGTCAATTGCCATTTTACAAAAGCACGGCATATTCACCATATTATAAAATATTGGAAGAAGACGCAGGTGGTTTAGAAGATCCTTTTGCCTCTACACCGGTCAGCGAGGGATCTCCTTCCTCATCAACCACCACAAGATCTTTTAGAAGGGCAACAAAAAGATCAGTAGTTGATGAGGAGGAGGAACGCTTGACTCGGTTGGAGGAAACAATGATGGATATCAAATCCAAGGTAAAACTAAACAAAAAAATGAAAATGAAAATACTGATGTTTCAATTATAATATGTAGGTGAAGGAAATCATTTAAGTTTCTTTTTTTTTTTTTTTTTTTTAAAATAAAATTGTGGTGTTTTTTTTTTTTTCGTGAATGATTTGAAGCGGATAAAAAGAATTGTTTTATGTAGTAAATTTTAGCTGCCACGAGGATTGATTACCGTCAAAGTATATAGAGTGTTTCTAAATTGATACAGTAACTGATTTGTAATCATGTTACATCTGTCAACTTTTATTTCTCCTTTTTTTCTTTTTTTCTTTTACAGGCACACACATTCGCTGTAACCAATAAGAAAAGCGAGGCCGCGTAGCAATTCGTCACGTTGTTCAGGTTCCGATTATTGTTACATTTATAAATCCCACTTCTCAATGTTGTTTCTTTCTTTTTTTTTTTTTTTAAAAAAACCTATTAAATTTCCTTAAAATGTGTGAACGTACTACTTGTGATAACTGTAAGAAGCCTACTTGGGCTGGTAAGTTTTAAATATAATACAAACAAGTATTTAGCTTGAATCTAATAATGTAATAATAAATAGGATGTGGTCAACATATTGAACAAGCTTTAGCTGGTGTACCTGAAGAAGAGAGATGTCAATGTCCTGGTCTCTTTACTCGTCTTAAATCTTGGTTTGGATTCAAGTAAATACATCCATTACTACTTTAATCAGAACTTTAATTTAAATAAACACTTTATACCACTTGCAAAAAAATAATTCTATTTTATATATAATGTATATTTTTTATTATTACAAGGTTTTACTGCGTCGAATTTGTGTTGATATGTATTTTTTGAAGTGAGCAAGAAAGAGAGAGAGAGAGAGAGAGAGAGAAAAGGAATAAAAGAAGAAGTTTAAGTTTAAGCAGAACCAATGTTAAGAAGCATGTTGGATCCACCACCATTCTTGTTACTAGGCAAGTAAGTAACATTAGTAGTTCTAGATAAGGCTTGTGCAATTTCCTTAGAAGCTTCAATCTTTCTGAAAGCAATGAAACCATCACCAGCCTTTGCAAGAGCAGAGGAAATCATTTCAGCGGCTTGAGAATCACCTTCAGCACGAATAATAGAAGCTAACTTTTCTTGTTCTGCACGTTCTACAATGAATTTAGCACGTTCGGCTTCTTGTTGAGCAATTTGCTTTTGTTCGACAGCGTTGGTGAATTCTTTACCAAAAGTCATATGAGTCTATATATATATATATATTTCCCACCATTAGTATTTTTCTCTCTCTCTCTCTCTCTCTTTCTCTCTTTGTTTATAAAATAAACTTACAATAGAAACATCCTCTAAAGCAATATTGAATTCTCTAGCACGCTTATATAATTCTTCACGAATCTTTGCAGAAACAACTTCACGTTGAGTAATTAATTCAGAAGCATCAAATTGAGCAACAATTGACTTGAGAACTTCGTTACCAATAGAGGGTAAAACTCTCTCATCATAATCCTCACCTAAATTTTGATAAATGACAGGTAAAGTCTTGATTTCAGGACGATGTAAAACACGAAGGGTTAAAGAAACCATTTGCATATCCTTTGAACCAGTGGTGGTAGAGATATTACGAGGTTTAGTACGAACATCAAAAAGTACTGCACGTTGAAGCCAAGGTACTAAAAAGTGTGTACCTTCACCTACTGAAACTTGCTTTACACCTTGAATACGATCAAAGATAACTGCACGATGACCACCCTGGACTGAAAAACAAAAAACACCCCGAGAAAAAAAAATAAAAAACGTCAAAATTATTTCCCTTTTCGTATTTTTAATAGTATTTACCATCATACATGGCAGTTTGAATACCACCTACAGCAAGACCAGCAGGAATAGCGAGTTTAGCAATCTTTTCAAGAATAGCAGCCATTACAAAATAAAAAATATATGATAAAAGAAGGCGGAAAAAAAAAAAAAAAAAAAAAAGAGAAGAGGATGGGGGGGTATTTACCCGCAGTTACTTTTCCCCCCTCCTCCTCCTCCCCCACGTCATGTGTGTGACTTGTAAAATAAGGAAAAAACATTCATAAAGTAGATATACCCTTTCAGGAACACTTTTTTTTTTTTTTCAAGAAAAAAAAAGAGGTTATCAAAAATTTATTATAATAGAAAGTGAGCCAAACTACAAATCAATCAAAGGAGCATCATCTACAGGTTTCTTTTGTTCTTGTGTAGATTGTTGATAATGAGGAGGAGCAGAGTAATAATGATTCATATCTTGATTGTTGATCGGTTGTTGATAATAAGGATCATTGGGTGGTTGATAATAAGACTCTTGAGGAAGTTCATTTGTAGGTGGTTGATAGTAAGACTCTTGAGGAGGTGCGCTTGTTTGGTAATAGTGTTCACCAGAAGGTGGATACATGGGTTGTTGTTGTTGTTGATGATATAACGGTTGTTGTTGATATTGTTGTACAGGTATATAAGAATTACTACTAACACTTGAAATTCTTTCTTCCAATAAACGATCATATGCCTTAACTGCCATATTCAACTTTTCATGAATTTCAATAAATGTATTACGTTTACGAATGATTTCATCCAAACTAGAAACTAACTTGGGTTGAAGTGTACCAATTTGTGTATAAAGTTGATTAATCTGTCTATCATTTGAAATATCTCCACCGGATGCATATACTTTATCCATCAAAGTAGAAAACAACAAAATATTTTCCATCTCTACAGGTGTTAATTCATTCTTTAATTGTTGTTGTTGTTCTTGATACTGTTGATATTCTGGTTGCTGTTGAGGAAGGTATGACTGTTGTTGTTGTTGTTGTTGTTTAGAAATTTCAATATCTCTTAAAGAAGCAGCAATAGCTGCTGCCAAATCAGGATCTTCTTCAAGTGTATCTTGCTTTGGTTCAGGTGCCTTTTGAGGTTGTGTTGCTACGTAACCTCCACCATAACTATTCTTTTGTTGCTCAGCTTCTTTTAATGACAGTTCAATCGCCTTTTTAATATCATCATCAAATTCCTCTGCATCACCAGCATTGGTTGTAGCATGTGTAGCAGTTGTATTAGTCGTAATGGATGTGGTAGACGTAGTAGATTTTGGAGGAGGAATAGGTGCTGTTGCAGTAGTAGCCTTTTCCAATTTAAGCTTAATATAACACCCATCACATACTCTAACAGCTTCGTTAATGCCTAATTGAGGTAAAGGCATTACCTTGGCTGAGCACTGCTGACAAAACGTACCACCACATTTACGGCAATGATGCTTTCTATTCGTAAGTGTAAAAGCTGTACGACATCTATCACAAACATCTGAATCGGACCATTCAGGAGCCTATATGTATATATTTTTTTTTAGTACTTTTTATATCAGCATTTTGATACATATAAAATTTTAACTTACGGCAGATGTCTCTAATAGAATACCATCAATGTTTTCATTGATAGGAGGAAATTGTATACCTTCTGCTTTAAGAAGAGCATAGGTATCATACATGTAACTTATCACAGGTTTATTTTTACTGGCTAAACCCCATGTTTGAATAACTGACGTGATTTTATTCTTTACATCAATATTGCAACCAGTCTATAAAACGATTAAAAAAATAAAATCATTTTTTTTTTTTATGTAAATAAAAAAACTTACTGGAGACTTCAAAATAGAAACAAGCTCATCCATGAACTCTCTAGATGCAATCTCTCGAACAAATATATCACCACCGTTTTTAACACAAGTATCTACAAGCTACAAAGCATAAATAAAATAGAATAGTAATAATAATATCAACTCAAAACTTACTGAAAGAGTAGCTAATTGAACATTAGGATTCTTGTGAGCTAATCTACGCTTAAAAGAGTGCATGGCATCTTTTGCATTGACTTTTTTACTACGAATTTGGTCACTAATATCTAGGTTTAATACAAGGTCTTCTTGACCTCCAGGTAATAACTCGGAAGTTGCTTTTTCTATTGTATAAGACATATATCAGTATGAATACTATGTTATATCTAAATAAGACATATTCTTACCAACAACTTCATCAAAAGGACTAGGACCCCACCAAGACATTTTTAATTATTTTTTATTTTTTTAAAAAAAAAAGAAAAGAAAAAAAAAAAGAAAAACGATACGTTTCTTTTTTGGAGAGAATATAAGAAGGTAGGTACTACACCACCAACGTTTTAAAGTACCGCAACGAAATTCATCATTGTTGTAAAGCTAAAATCATGACGGTACAAACAAATAGAAACAATATAGCCACCATGATGTAACTACCCCAACCTGCTTCTACAAAAGTTGCTTGTTTCACTAACAACTTTTGAGTCTTAAAATATTTCCCTAGACCTACAAAGAAGCATGAAAATCCGATAATACAAAATACAAGTCCAATCCCAAAGCTAGCTGTTTTCCTATCTGCAGTTAATTGTGGAGGTTCGTCAGGGTCTGGTAATCGAAATTGAATCAATAGCGTAAACCCTATAATAATCATCATCATCATAAGCATACATATTTAAATACTAAAGGGTCTATAAATATTGAATGTCACCTAAAATAATTAATGTACAAGAAAGTCGAAACCAAGTTAACCAGTTTCTCTCATTCGCAAGTTGATCTCGAGCCATGGATATTTTATTTGACATGAGTATAGAATAATCCAAGCAATCTTCTAATGTACTTGACTTGTATATATCTACTTTTTCTGCAAACTGTAGTGACGGTTTCGAGGGCCCCGCTTGAGCGTTGTTGGTAGTAGCCATATTTTATTGGGTATAAAAAGGAAATATGTTTGTATGTACAAAAAAGAAAAAAAAAAAAATAGACGAAAAAAAAGACGACAGATTACGCCATTTCTGTTACAGCAAAATTCCGACTATTCTCTAAAAATGGAATATTTCATAGTAAAGTGACAGATATTGTGGATTTATTGCTTTGTGGTATGATAATTTAGTAGTGTGTAAATATAAAAACTAAAAAAAAAAGGATGTGATGTGTTTCAAGCATGGTCAGGACTTGCAAGTGAGATCTTATATCAGGGTCTACAAAATATACCCTATGATTTATTTCCTTGTATAAATCATTTCGTCTAGTTTCGTTTGATGTCCTAATAACGAGTGTTCTGTACATGGTTGGTTAGGTTGAATAGGTGCTGGAGATTTTAATCGCTCATGTATTTGACTCTATAAAAGAAATAAAATTACATTATTCAATAAAAAATAAAATACCATGTTTTTTTTGCTACTTTTATTTTACCACAACACGGTTATTGATGTCCCGGTGATGAGGTAAATCTAATCCTTCTGCCGAGAAATCGTTCCAGTTTCTCCAGTTAATAGTGATTGGATGTGGTTGAGGAAAATTGGATAAAAATGACATGATGATGTAAAGTAAACCTGTCGCTAATAAGAGAGTACCTACGACTATATTCACAATACCAAAATCAAGCACTAAACATCCAAAGCTAAATAAAGCTATCAGTACAGATACATAAAAAACCCCCCCTTTAAATAAAACTTACAATACCATGATTAATCCTCTACCTCTATAAGTTGATAAAAAGAAAAAGTAGGTATATGAAAATTGTATCTCTTGAAATTCATTTATCACTAGCAGTGCTGCCATTATTCTATTTTCATAAAGTGAATTCGTCAGTAGATATATAACGTATGGTGTGTTTGTTCTTACATTCCATATATCCCCAATACGATTTCTGAGAATTTACCATCAATACATTTAAATATGACAGCAGTTATAGTTAATAGGTACAAGATGATATTGATTCCATTCAATGCTAAGCATACTATATGTTCTACTTTAGACCGAGATATCATGATATTTATTTACAAAGAAAAAAAAAAAAAAGACTTGAATCATAATCTAAAAAGACATTTATAAGTAGTTTACCTTGTTATTGAATTACCAAATCTGCATGAATGGAGTTCTAATGTGACACGCAAAAAATAAGAATAAAATAAAAAAATCATTTTTTTTTTTCCACGTATAACTTTTCAACCATGTCTCACCATTCAGATGAATCGTCTCCTAAAGAGGATCGAACACCTTCTCCAGTAAACTTAACAAAAGAACAAGTGAAAAAATTAGAAGAAGAAATTGAGTTACTAGCAAACGAAAACCAAAACTTGGACGACGAAATTGACTCTGCTCAAGGACAACTCAAAAAACTTGAATCAACTGGTCCCATTGCAGAAGAACAGGAACTTCAACTTAAACTTACTCATCTCACTGAGGAAGTTGAAAGCCTTATGGAAGCCACTGAAGCTTTAGAAGAAGCAGATTTATTAGAAGCAGATAAAGTAAATTCATTTACCTTGGAAGCTGAACAAAAATTAGATAAAGAAATCGAATCTTTACAAGCTGAAATAAAGGAAACTCAACAAAAACTTGCTCAATTGCAAAAGAAGCATTAGATGAAAACTGTACACACAAATACGCACGCATTTTGAAACTCAAAATATAATATACAATTCTACTTTTTTTTTTTTTTTTTTTTTTTCCTTTTTCCTTTTTTCTTTTTTTTTTTTTTTTTTTTAAAAAAAAAACCAAATAAAACCAAATGAGTGATAATGCTTCTGTAATGAACGTAGACGGTGCTTCAGTCTCAGAAGCTCTCTTTGCTGCTAACGAAACGAGAGATATCGTTTTACCAAACCAAACAGAACACGTATCTCATATTGCTGTAGACGTAAAAAAAAAAAAAGAAAAAAAAAAGCTTTATTTTTTTTTTGCATAAATTCTATTTCTAAGTCCCCCCCCCTCTCTCTCTCTCTCTTTACACTATAGATTGGTGGTTCTTTAGCCAAGATAGTTTACTTTACCTCTCCAGACTTAAAAGGTGGACGCCTTCATTTCAAAAAATTTGAAACTGAAAAAATCGACGAATGCATAGACTTTATAGCTGACCTCATGGCCGATGCTCGTGCTTCTAAACCAGATAATACTAATCTCGTTTTAAAAGCAACAGGTGGTGGTGCTTATTTATTCTGTGATAAATTAGAGGCGAGACTACCTGGTGCTATTGTTCAAAAGGAAGATGAAATGGATTGTCTTATTACAGGTAAAAAAAAAAAAAAGAAGTGTGTGTGTGTGTGTGATAGTTTCACTAAACACGAAATATATAGGTCTTAATTTCTTTATCACGGAAATACCATATGAAGTATTTACTTATAATGAACAAGAAGAAGATCCTATGAGGTTTGAAGAAAAGACAAGAGATATATATCCATACATGGTAAAAAAAAAAAAAAAAAGAAGCAGATATCTTATTGCATGTAGAATTCGTACTAAAATCATTAAAAGCTAGTAAACATCGGATCTGGTGTGAGGTAATCAGTTACAAAACAAATAAATAGAAAACAGGACCATTAATGGACTGTATTTGGTAGTATATTAAAGGTAACGGGTCCTGATGAATTCTCTCGTATCAGTGGTACATCAGTAAGTTTAGTTGAATAGAGAGAATGTTATTTTTTTTTAAAAGTGAATTCGTAACCGATTTTAATATAGCTTGGTGGTGGTACTTTGTGGGGATTAATGTCATTATTAACTAAAGCAACTTCGTTTGACGGTAAACTAAATGATATATATCTCGTTATAACAGCAATTTATATATGTTTTTTTTTTGTAGAAATGCTTGAAATCTCAAAGGATGGAGATAATAAAAATGTCGATTTATTAGTTGGAGATATTTATGGAACTGACTATACCAAACTTGGATTAAAGGCTACCAAGATTGCGTCTAGTTTCGGTAAGGTATTTAAGAAGGGTGTACAACAATCGCAAGATAATTTTAGATCTAGTGATATAGCAAAGAGTTTATTGTTCATGGTCAGGTAAATTATAACAGTATCACAATGGGAGAGAGATTTTTTTTTTTTACTAAAAATAATGGAATAGTAACAACATTGGTCAGATTGCTTACTTGAACGCTAAACAACATGGATTAAGGCGTATTTATTTTGGTGGTTGCTTTATTCGAGGACACCCTATTACAATGAATACCTTATCGTATGCTATTAACTTTTGGTCAAATGGAGATATGAAAGCATTGTTTCTTCGACACGAAGGACATTTAGGCGCAACAGGAGCAGTGAGTAATTCTATATAAATATATATAATTTTATGGTTTTCTTACTTATAATATTTCCTTTAGTTCTTGAAGCATTCAGTCATTCGTAGAGCAAGGCATTCCTTCTCATTTTCCGAAAACAATTTTATTCCTGTTGTAAACCCTAACCCTAGAAACGTATATGGAGATATAGAAGAAACCAATGTTGAACTTCGTCAAACAACAACAAACAAATAAAGTTTTATTATTTTTATTAAAATACAGTTTTATCATCAAAAAACCAATCTACATGTCGAATCATGATTTCAATGGCTTTACTTAACATATCCGTATGTAATATAGAACAAGATAAATCATCTTGTTTTGATCTCAATAAACCAACTGAAAAAATCAGGGCAAGATTAGATGGTTCCATCTTATTGATATCGCTTTGATCTTTTACTCGCTCCAAATGTTTTACCAAATAATGTAATACTTTATAATGCGCTATTGGAAGTACTTGTACAATCGATTTTAATCGAAACATCCTTTCATCATAATCTTGTAATCGCGCTGCTTCAATCACTCGGTCATAGTATTCGTATGTGAATAATGGTGTCTTCAGTTCTCGAAAGTAAAGTTTCAGTAGTCCTGTAATTACATTGATATCATTTTCTTCACTTAAATTTACTTGTTCTGGGTCTGTAGAGAGTAAGATTAGCCCATCATTTTGAGCTTTTTTTTCATTTTGATACTTACTGGTATTAAACAGAGTTTTATACTTTTGTATACTTGTTGTTTGTCCAGACAATCTATATATACCTACTACATCCAAACCTACACACTCTAAAAAGTTAGAAACTTTTTCTAAAAAAAAAAAAAAAAAAAAATACATACTGCAATCATACCTCGTTTATCTACTTGTTCAATACACGCACGTACAACGAACGGAATCTCACCATCTTCCAACTGTAAATTTCCACCAAAAACTTCCTTTAATGTCACAGGAGACTCAACCAATTTCGTTCCACTACTACGACTCGATCTTGAGAACCACCTGGTTAACGAACTTTTCGAATCTATTTGAATTTTTTTTTTTTCAGATTTTCTCTTTCCAGTCCACTACTATATAATATTTTTACCTTCAGATGTAGGTTCTTGCTTTATTAACCTGTTTTGTAAGGGTATAGATCCTAATAACTGTACCAAATCCATATCCTGAGTTTCCTTATTCTCTTTAATCGCTATCGATTCACGCATGATAGCATCTAACCAATCCGAATATAAAGTTTCATTCGCAACGCTAATAATTAACTTTAAATTCTTATCTTTGATAATAAACGCATTTTTCTTTCTTGTTTCTAATTTTGTTGTAGCAGGTATAATCTCACTCGAAACAATATTGACTGTTCCATAAGCAGCTACTGGCTTAATAGATGTAGGTCTCTAACGAACATAACTATCAGTTATACATATAATAAAAGAAAATAAATCATTCTTTTTTTTTTTTTACCCGTGTTGATTTCGAAAGTCCTTCCTTATAAATCAATAAGTATCCTACGGCTAAAACAACGTAATATTCTCGCCAAGGAATTTCTTCTTCTGTAACAATCTTCATTTGAACACTACTTTGTATACGAATCCAATTTGGATGTAATGCATCCAAGTTCTTTTTTTTTAAAAAAAAAAAAAAATGTGAAAAACCAAAATAGACACACACACATGTTTTTTCATAAAAACTTACTAGCTTTTGTATATCATACACTAACTCGGTTGTTGTTATATCTTTTGGTTCTTCTATTATAACAGGTTTTTCCCATTGTGATTCACCTGTACTTTGATTAAAAAAATAAATTGTACCTGTTTGATCTGTAGTAAAGCTGTCAGTAAAGTAAAAATCAAAACTAGAACAAGTATATCTACCAAAAGAAGAACTCCAACCATCTGGAAGTGTAGGATCGGTAGAGATATCAACTAATAAATCATCTTTTGGTCTTTCAGGTAATTGAGGTTTCTTTACGTATGGGTTACTATTGGACGGTGGTGGGATCTGATCGGAGTTGATGTTGGTAACTACTGCTGCTGCTGCTGCTGGTGCTGTTGCTGGTGCTGTCTTCTACCAAATCAGTTAAAGCAAAAAAAAAAAAAATACATTGTTGGATACGTGTAATAATGTGTTACCTTGGCTAAGTATCTATTTAGTTAGTACATATCCTATCTTTTTGTTTTTTTTTTCTTTACTTACTCTCTGGTTCCATCATAACCATTGTTCTATTTGCAGGAAAGAATCCAATTTCATCGTTTAGTTCTCCTTTGAATCATATCAATGTTTTTAATATAGGTGGGTTCCCTTTTTTTTTCTTCTTTTTATGTTGAACATACCTTCCCACCTAAAAAAAAAAAAAGATATATATTAGTTTTCGCGTATTAAAACCTAAAAAAAAAAAGTGCCCTTTTTTTTTTCTTACCAGTCTTCGTTATGTTTTTCCAATAATTTTATCTGGTCACCTTCTTTAAAAGATAACTCATAGTTTCCTTCTGCACTGTAATCCCATTGCGCTACTAAATATTGTGCCATGGTGCCAAAGACAAAAAAAAAAAAAAAAAAAAAAAGTAAAAAAGAAGGAAAGAAAGAGAGAAGTGGCCACCTGCAACAAAAAAAAAAAAAAAAAAAATACATGTACAACGTGACGTTAAATACAGACTTTCAGGTGTAGACATAGGGGAAACATTAATGTTACGCATAAATATTGTTTTTGGAGCGTTGTTTATTATTCCCCCCCCCCTTTTTTTTCTTTTTTTCTTTTTCTTTTCTTTTTTCTATTTTACAAAAAAAAAGAGCCTTTTTTTTTTTAAAAAAAACAACTAAGCCAACAACGTATAATTCAATGAGGTTGATATTAACCTATTGTCTAATACTCCTAAGGACGGTTGTTGCAGTATTTAATGTTACCACAGTGATTGACGATACGAGTGCTGGACAATTAGGGTTTGCAGGAAATTACGCAGGTTTATCCAATATCAAGAATAATTTACAATTTCAATCTTTATCCGATCATCCATCTGTACTTTTAAAGAGAATCGAAGGAATCTATCAAAAGATCTCTAGTTTTGAAGGTACTATCACTTCATCCTGCAAGTTTCAAAACTCTATTTATTTTGGTGGTCAATTTGAAACTGTCAATCAAACAATTATAGTTCATCATATCGTCAAATTTGATCTGACCACAAACTCTTTTGAGTCACTTTCAAATGGTCTCAATGGTCCCGTTTATACTTTATATTGTGACGATTCTGATCAATTAGTTTATATTGGTGGAAATTTCTCTTCACCTATCGATACGAATTCGAGTATGTCAAATGTGGCTGCTTGGAGTATATCAAATCGTACTTGGTCACCAATACCTTGGAAAGGTTTTAATGGCCCGGTTTATACAATTACTAAAAATATTAAATACAATACCATCTTATTTGGTGGTCGTTTTGATGCTACTGGCGATGGACAATTTTTTAATTCGAATATAAGCCAATTGGTCCCAATGAATGGTCCTACTGTAAGTAATGTATTGTTTTTGTTTATTTATTTATTGATCACCACCTTTTTTTTTATATATATTTATATATATGTAGACAATATCATCTGGTAATGATGGGTACCTCAGTGACCCAAATACCATTGTTTGTCCTGCCAAACCTTCACCTGAATCAATCGGTCAACCTTGGTATCTGCAAGATGGTGTCCCTGGGTATTGGGATGCAAATTTCGCTAATCCCGTTCAACCCACTGTATTTAGATTATCTAATACACAAACCGATAAAGGGACTATTTCTTTCAAGTAACTATAGTAACCCTTGAATATATATATATATATATATATGTATTCAACTAATTTTTATCAAAAAAAAAAAAAAAGTATACTTGCATTAGGCTGGAACAATTACTTCAACTTGTCGTATGTAGACCCTGTTACACAACAGACGATTGTTTGTTCCAAACAATGTATTTTATCCAATGAGACTTATCAAGACTTTACAGTCATGGATTCAATTTTTGCCACTGGAATTCGTATCAACATAAACAGTTGGTTTGGTTCCGCTGGTGGATTAGGTTTTGTTCAAATATATCGATCAGGTAAAAACAAAAAGAAAAAAGTTTATATATATGTATATATATATATATATATTTTTAATTTAATAAATATTTATTATAATATATGCAAACTAAACAGATTAGAATATAATAGATATATCTATAAATCCACATTTACACTCAATCGATTCTGAATGTAATCCAGCTGCATCATCTACTCAAACTACGATTATTGGCGATTGGAAAGAAGTATACGTATATGGTTATTATCAAGATATACTAGTATCTGAAATACCCGTTTCTGAGTTATCTACAACCGATACATCCATTGTATATGAACCGTAAGTAAAAAAAAAAAAAAAAAAAAAAAAAAAAAGAAAAAAGAAAAAAAAAAAAATACAGAAAGAGAAAGAAAGCTCCCTGATGATAATCATGGTGATGTATTCTTTATTTTTAGAAATATCCCTACACAGGGACAATACGATGTCTATGCAACCACACCTGGATGTGTAGGAAGTTCCAATTGCTTCACAAGAACTCAAGTGGAATATAAACTCGAGTTATCTCCTGGGTTTTCCGTCACTACCATAGTATCTGACCAAAACACTTTTGATGATCGCCGCTTTTTATTATATTCTGGATTCATCTCTCCTGTCTCGACTAATTTTAGACCCTCCATTACCCTTCGTCCTGCTCCCAATCCAAATTTACCAATCACGGGTCAAAATGTTCAAATCATGGCTGATACAATCGAATTCGTAAGAAATGTGACAGCTGCTCCATTAGTCAGTATATTAGAATATAATCCTGCTAATGCAACAAATACTACTGCCATCTATTGGAAACCTTTAAATCGTAACTATTATACATCTTTCTCTCCCTCCACCCCTCCCCTTGTCGTATCCCCTCCTCCTTTAACAAAAAAAAAAAAAAATTAATACTTTTTTTCATATTGTAGAACAATTACCTATTGGTTCCACAGTGTACTCAATAGATGCTTCAAAAGGTGATATCCTGTATATCGGCGGTGAATTTAATGGTGCTAATAACTCTGCATCTAATAATATCATTGCATATGATCATCAGCTGGGTCGATTATTACCTTTAACAAACGATTCTGTTGGTTTAAATGGGATCGTATCCACATTACGTTTATCCAACTCAAGTAAGTCATTTAACAATCATGCATATCCAATATACGCATGCCAATACTTTTTTTTCTTTCTTTCTTTCTTTCTTAGCCTTGTATGTTGGTGGTGAGTTTAATACAACTTCAAACTTTGCATTAGAGTTAAATTATATCGCACAATTTGATACACTTAAAAGAACATGGTCCCCACTTGGAAATGTAAATATATTATGTACTTAATTTTTTTTTTTTTTTTTAAAAAAAAACTTTCATCACTAATTTTTAATAAATCAGGGCGTTGACGGTCCTGTCACACGATTATTAATATCACCTGACAGCACAACAATTACTGCATCAGGCCCTTTTAAAACAAGGTACCTTTCTAAAGACCTACCTCAAAACTCTGTAGGCAACGCACAATGGTCAATCACCAATCAAAAATGGATCGAACGATCTTCACTCCTGGTAGGACAAATCACCACGGACGATCAAGACTTATTTGCTGGTTCTATACTTGGTGCACAGACCTACCGTGCTGATCTAGTTGTATCCAGTGACCTTGAAGCTTCCAGGTTTAGATTTAACCAGTCAACCATCGTTACTGCAGGTGTGACCTGGGTCAATAACAAGACTTCCCAAGTCACCACGATCATTGCTGGACATCATGGTGAGCAACCGAATAATATTACCCTCACAGGTGTTGCCATCTATAACAACGTCACAAACGAGTTGGTTACTATAGATGTCTTTCGAGGCTTAGTTTATTCGTTAGCTACGTTCGAAGATCGACTTTATGTAGGTGGAAAGTTCTTGCCAAACAAGGAGCGAAGTCAGTCAGCTAGTTTAGCCATTTATGATTTAGCTCAGAATAATACAATTATTCCAGTTCATAGTGTAACAGACGAAAATAATCTGCCTGGTTTAGTTCAAGTGATTAAAATTCATCCGTACGGCAGAAAAGTTTTGATCGGTGGTAAATTTACAAACGTTGGGTTATTGGACTGTAATGGAGTGTGCGCAATTGATGTGGTTTCTAGACAATGGAATCCGGTGGCAAACGGTTTGACAGGTACTGTCAATGATATCGTCACTTCTGGTAGAAAGAAGGAGATCACGGTCATAGGTGACTTGAATGTTCAAAATCAACCGAATACTTTCATCGCTACTGTCTCCGATTCTCAAGACTCATGGTCCGCTGCTTCCGTTAAAGATAGTCTTTCTGGTGTACCTATTTCGGCAGTCAATAGTATTGATGATGAAATGATTGTTACTGGTAGAAGGTAAAAAAAAAAAAAAAAATGTTTTAATCAAAAAAATTAAAAACTGACATGAAACTCACAAAAAAAAAAAAAAAAAAAAGCTCGTCAAATCCAGCAGAGTTCTTTGTAGGAACATTAAAAGACAAGAAATATAATTCCTTAATATCAAATCTAGAACAAGGAACAAATATCAATCAGTTGGTATTCGTACCGATCTTAAGCGACTCTGAAGAAAGGTACCCAGCAGGTACGTCAAACATGTTGTTGGCTGTAGGTACTTTAATCATTCAAAAGTTTGGTAACGCAAGTGCTGCACTTTATGACGGTACCGCTTGGCATCCCTATCTACTCACTACTCAAATCAACGGACAACAAGGTACAATTCAAAAATTGATTCATGTAACTGATTTTGATGGCCTCAAAGAGGGACCTCGTAAGTAAATCTCAACACCTTAACAAAAAAAAAAAAAAAGCGTTATCCTTTTTATTTATTTTTTTTTTTTTTTTGTTATACTAGGTCATTTATCTGTTGCAGCCGTTATTTTGATCTCCATTGCGATTTCGATCGGTATTTTGTTTGCTATGAGCGCCATTGTACTTTTATTTTTGTTCAAACAACACAAGAAATCCGATGGTCCAAACCCCATGCCTGTTTGGAAACCCAGTAATCGTTTAATTGACGCCTTTGGATTATTTGGTACAGGTAGCTTAGGCGCTACTGCCATTGCTGCAACTGCGGCAGGCTCAGGCATGGCCGAAGGTTCCACTACAAGTAGAGCAGCCGCAGGTCCTTCCGCCGCCACTACAGCACCCCGAGCTGCATTTCATCACGATGATGGTGGCGATCTCGGTATTTACTCTCCTACAACCACCATCATCAATCCAATTCCAATTACTGCCGCTGCCGCTGCAGCTGGTATATTATCATTCGAGAGTATGGTCGCTTCTGCTAAAGCAAATACTACTACACTGATTAACGAAACACATCCCAAATTATTTCAAGCAAAGTATGCATTTCAAGCACAAGAATTCGGTGAACTTAGTTTAGAAGAAGGTGATATTTTGGTGGTAACAGATACCACGGATAATATTTGGTGGTTGGGATATAAAGATGGTGGCATGAATCGTCCTTTATCTGGTGTCTTTCCTAGTAATTATGTAAAAGCTTAATATTATACCCTATTTTTTTTTTTTTTTTTTTTTTTTTTTTTTTTGTAGTCTCTTTTAAATCTTTTTATTTTTTTTTAAAAAAAAAAAAAATGATTTTATTATAATCATAAACCATTTACACCCTTATACTTCATAAAATATATTACTTAAATAAAATCATTCATAATTAATAGTTGCTTCGTATCTAAATGTATATATAATAACTATTATTCTGTACATATTTGAATTAAAGTACATTTTAGATATTTGTGGCGCTCGCCAAATGGCGATCAATTATATAAAAAAAAAAAATCCGAAATTCCGCTGAAAGGGCTGTTAATAAATCAATACAGCAGCTTATTAATAAGATAGACACGATTACATAATCATAATTCATAAATTGGAGTAGTACCATTACTCAAAAAATATTTAACTTGACCAACCATGTTCCACAGTCTCCCTTTCTCTTTCATTAATTTCTTTTCTCATGTTATCAGTAGGGAAAACTGTTGCTCTTATCGTACCTTTGGTATCTTATATCGCATACAATGCAGGCCATAAAGCACCATATGCCAGTCTATCATGTTCTTTGCTTGGTATCGGTTGTCCTTCTGGTATCCCAATCCAAGGATTTGTAGACGATGAATATAAGGAAGCATATGATATATTTCTGAAAAACTTTAAACAAGGTCTGGATATTGGCGCTTCTATATCTGCATATGTTGATGGTCGTCAAGTCTTGAGCCTTCAAGGCGGTTGGCAAGACCCAAAAGAAAAAATTGAATATACAAATGAAACTTTACAAATGGTTTATTCAAACACGAAAGCTTTGGTATAAAATATTTAGACAAATATAATTCTTCTTTTTTTATTTTTTTTTATTAACTAAACATGTATAATGTAGGATGCAATCATTGTTGCACAACTTGTAGAGAAAGGTTTACTGAATTATGATGAGCCTATTTCAACTTATTGGCCAGAATTTGCACAAGGAAATAAAGAAAACGTTACTTTAGATGATCTTGTAAGTAAACCTTCTATATATATATATAAAAAGGGATCATCCCACTGATTTTTTTTTTCGGTAATAGATGCGACACACATCAGGTGTAGCAGCTATAGACCATCCTCTTTCATTTGAAGATGTATCAAATCTTGATAGACTTGCAGATATTCTAGCAAAGCAACCTCACAATTTTGACGGTAAACCCATTCATGCATATCATGCTGTTTCACAAGGTTATTATCAAAACGAAATTATTCGTCGTGTAGATCCTCAACATCGTACACTCGATAGTTTTGCCAGAGAATTCAAGGATAAATGGGGATCAGAATGGTACTTGAAACCTGAAGCAGTAGAGGGTCTTAATACTAGTAGAATTTCTCCCTTTTATATGCCATCGACTTACCAACAAATATTTCCAATGGTCAGCACCTTGTTGAATCCTTGGGCGGATAGTTCGTATGTACGTAGTTGGTTTGACAAACAGAGTCTTTTGTACCGAGCTGTCATGTTGGCTAGCATGGATCAAGACCTAAATCTTATGAACACAAACAAAACCTACCGAACTGTAGAAGCACCTTCTTATTCTGGTCACACCAACGCAGATTCGGTAATGCATTCATAATAAACTATAAACAATGTCTTTCCTTTTTAACATTTTAATATACAGATGGCAAAGTTAGCTGCTATCTTGGCTAATCGAGGTAAATCAATTGTAGAGGGTGAACCTAATTTATTCGAAAATGAGAATACGTTTGATGAAATTACAAGATTTATTGACGATCCACAAGACGCCATATTCCCAATTTTGCGTATCGTCAACTTGAGAGGTGGATTTTTACTTCTCCGAAATAATGAAATTCTTAAGATTCCAGATGAAGATGAAAGTGTGGACTTTATGGGTGGTGCTGGTGCTAGTGGATCAGTATTTATCTTTAACGAAAAGTACAATATCGGATTTGCCTATATGACCAATGGATTTCATGGTGATGGTGGTCCTGATGAAAGATCCTTAGCTATCCTTAGAGCTATTGTAAAGCAAGTGACAAAACAGAAAAAATATATAAAATAAAATGTTTCCTTGTCTACCAATGAATAACTATAAAAAAAAAAAAAGCTATAGTTAAATTACCATTTTGATTGACAGACCTTTTAGTTTTTACGGTGGTTCATTGCTTTGTTTTGAATTTATATCCTTTTTTTTTTTGTCTGTAGTCTCTTAAAAAAAAATTATTCTTATAATCATGATCATTTACTGTATTAAATATATTCCTCGACTAAAATCATTTATAATTAATAACCACTCAAAACTAAAAATAAATTTCGCATGATTCAGCCGTCATTATCTTTTGTTGTCAGAATATTATAAAAGTAAGAACAAAGACGCCAATAGAATATATAATCATAAACTATTTTTTTTTTATAAATCAATTATAACATTTATTACAATATGGTTCTAATCAACTCAATTTTAGCTTTCACTCTTCTTTTCGTTCATGGAATACATTCATATTGCGTTACCAATAGGTTTAAAGACTTATCGACATTTTCTTTCTCTAAATATAATAGTATAGAACCATATAAACGGTAACTATACTCTGAATATAACTACATGACAATTAAACTTAAACTTGTATTATATTTGTTCATAGAGAGTTTGTAGTGCCGAATATGCAAGCGGGTTCTACAATGTGCTGCCCTATTGAGGACAGTCGCTGTATCCCTAATAAGGTTGGGGATAGTATAGTACGGTACCAGGTAAGTCTGCTTTTACACATATACCTGTTTTATATTTTATTTTAATGCTCAAAAAATACATAGATTGGACTTCATCATGATCCAATTCTTAAATCTGCTAGATGTACTTCTGGTGGAGAACTTATTATTGGTGGTACAAAAGAAAATACTTATGTTGAGTGTATCAATATGCATGGGGAATCGCAAATGTTTCGGTTAGCTTCAACTGTTCGTCACGCTCCATATATATTCCAAGACAACACTACCTGGAGTTATACAAAGCCCACCAATTCTTAAAATAATCTTTGGTTTTAGTATACTTTTTGCTATAAAATAAAAATCTATATTATTCAAACATGTATACTTTTTAGTTTATTTGACTCTAAATCATTTAAAAAATAAATATGTTCATATGTATGTAATATAAATATATATGTATTATTATTTAATATACAACAGTAGTTCATAAAGAGATACTGCTTAAAATCTTATGCAATATTTTTCTAATTTCTATCTTCATGAAAAAGATACAGTTATTAACTAATAAATATATTTCCCTCTGTTACTACCGTTTTCTTCTTTATAAAACTTTGACAAGACATATTATCTGTCACATTCGGTGGAGCTATGTACGCATACCATGTTTATTCATATAAAGTTTATATAAAAATATGAATGACACCATTTGCCGCTACTATTATTTGTTGTTACTGCTTTATATATGTGAAAACAAAGACGCCTATGGCATGTATATATAAGACGATTATTATTATTTATTTCTTTTTTATAAATCAAATATAATTTTACCTGTCAACATGATAATAATCAAATTGTTTTTTATATCCATTCTTTTTTTCTCTCAGGTTCACTCTTTTTGTATCTATAACAAACTTACTGATGGCTCTTCATTTCATGTTACTCAAAAAGTGGGTTCTGGAGCTACTTTAGGAAAGTAAGTAATCTTTTATATATGATTTCCATTTTACAGAAACTTGACGAGATTTATATATATAGAAATTTTTATAAAAAAATGGAACCAGGGGACAAAAGGTGTTGTAACTATAAAGTAAAAGATTGTTCCTCTGACCAAAAAAATGATAGTACGGTTATATTTGCTGTGAGTTTGATAAAAAAAAATTTATACTTCTCTATAGATTATTTAATGCAATCTATAGGTTAGACTATATTTGATAAATGGTAAGAGCCCTGACATAGATTTATATGGAAAGTGTACCTCAGGTGGTGCCCTTGTTGTTCGTGGTGACTCAGAAGATTATTATTATCAGTGTGTTGATGCAAATAACTATACTACTTTAGGCCGATTAGCATATTCACAAGATGAACTCTTAAATAAGTATTAGGAACAGTGTAATTTTACTAGCATGTTCGTGTTTGTATTCAAATAAACAATTTAAAGTAGTTTTGAAAACATGTTTTTTCTATATCTTTATTTTTCTATTACCTTAAATATTTTATGCTGAAAAAATGAACGATACTATGTACAAAAAAAAGTTGGAAGATCTGAATCGGGTAACTATAGGGTTTTAAGCAAATGTTATAAAAACAACAGGGTGGACCGCATAAACTCACGGAAAGAGACAAGACAAATTGTCGCTTTTGTTAAAAGAAATAAAGGTATTACTCTTGGTGAGATCAAGAACTCTTTTGGCAGTGACGTCTCTAAGTCAACAATTCGGCGTGCAATACATGAGTCTGACATATATCCTAATATATCAAATAATAAATGACCTCGTCTTTATTTACTCTGCAGAATAGTGTATCATATAAAGTCCTGACACGTTCAATTATTGACCCAAATTATTCCTGTACGTACTTTCTGATTCCTAATTGTCGATTTAGTAAAACTCATTAGCACTAATGTACATTGAGCTTCTGAATGGATCTTGAAAAAAAAAAAAAAAAAAAAAAAAAAAACGCTGTATAAGATCCTTCATTTTTTTGTTATCAGGTCTATGACAAAAGTGAGTCATGCATATAGGTGGTGTTGATGTTGTCTTATTTTTTTAAGAGAAACATATGAAGGTATCTCACTGATATTTCAAGTATAAAGTATTATAATAAAAGGAAAATTTCAAACATAAATTTATTAAGTCAAAGAGAATTAAAATAATGGTTTTATTAAGCTATAATAGAGCAAGAGATCCAAAGAATTTTTGTATACAACAGAGAGAGAGAATAACCAAAGTTTTGTAACAAAATAGAGCAAGAGGCCCACCCAAAACCTCAAAGTATTTTTGCATAAAGCAGGAGTCCAAGGCCCACCCAAAACCTCAAAGAATTTTCGCATACAGCAGGAGTCAGAGAGAGAAAACCAAAGCTTGTTACAAAATAGAGCAAGAGGCCCACCCAAAACCTCAAAGGATTTTTGCATACAGCAGGAGTCAGAGAGAGAGAAACCAAAGCTTGTAACAAAATAGAGCAAGAGGCCCACCCAAAACCTCAAAGAATTTTTGCATAAAGCAGGAGTCCAAGGCCCACCCAAAACCTCAAAGAATTTTTGCAAACAGCAGGAGTCAGAGAGAGAGAGAGAGAAACCAAAGCTTGTTACAAAATAGAGCAAGAGGCCCACCCAAAACCTCAAAGGATTTTTTGCATAGAGCAGGAGTAAAAGAATTTTGCACAGAGAGAGCGAGAATAACCAAAAGTTTTGTGAGAAAGTAGAACAAGAGACCAACCCAAAACCTCAAAGATTTTTTCTTTTTTTTTTTTTTTTTTTTTTTTTTTTTTTTTTTTTGCAACCAGCAGGATTTAGCAGAATGAGAGAGCAAACGGGTTTGAAAGTTTTAAAAATGTTTTGACGGCAGCATTTCTACAGAGTTTTGACATCATTCAGAGTGGAATCTTGAGAAAAACTTTATAGTTATTACTTACTTTTGAAAAAGGATATAAAGAAAAGGAAAAAAAAAGGAGAGGAAAAAAAAAAATTCACATACTATATATAAGAAAGAAAACCATAGTGCTTACGTCATGTTTACAGTTATAAAATAAATGGTTGCTATCTATCTACTGGAGTGGGCGTTTTGTTTAGTTTCCAAAAAAAAAAATATATATTATGTAACACATGTTTCAGATTCCATGATATATCTTATAACGTATGTACATCTTTCTTTTTTATATTATATTACTTTAGCCAGTGTCTTTGATACAGTATGTGACTTTCTGGTGTTTATTTTTTTGTACTCATGGAAAAAAAATAGTTTATTCACTTTTACAAAAAAAAAAGAGAAATATGTTAATTTGTTGAGATATATAAATGGTAATTTCTCGATGTTACACAGCATATAAAAATCATCTTTTTTTACATAATCATTTTGCTATTTCCATGAAGTGAAGCAAGTTCATAGTTTACCAAGTAATACCCAGTATTGCTGTGTATTGTTGGCAGATGTATCTGGCGGTACTATTATTATGTTTTTTTTCAAGATAGGAGCAACCTTGAAACATGCATGTTGTCAACGGTAAGGTATAACAAAGCACCAGTAACTTTATCATAAAGAAGTAATTTATTTTTTTGTTTGGAAGAATGATGTAAATATTCTGTGAATAAGCTGTGGGTAAAGACAGATGTGATAAGGGGTACCTGTTCACATTTTGTTTTGATTGAAAAAAAGAAAGAAAGAAAGAGAAGGGAGATTTTTTTTAAAAAAAAAGGGATTAAAGCCTGTTTGGGATATAATATCATATAGTGTGTTAAAAAAAACAGATTCATTGATTTAATTATTTTATTGATGGGTGATTTTTTTTCATGCCTTTTGGGTAAATACAAACTGAGATTCTGCAGCTAATCGAGTGTTCCATGTAGTGGCTATTGTGCAGAAATCAGAACCACTAAAAGAAGTAGAGGTCTGTGAAGACCAGATAACATCTCCTGTTTTAGCATTTAAACAATATACCCATCTTCCTGCACCAATATAAACAAGTTGGTAAGGCCTTCCAGCATCCCAATTTGAGGGCTCAACAACCGCAACAGGAATATTATACCAACCACCTGGACACTCATAAGTCCACATAGTTTCTCCAGTATCGAGATCAATTGCCATTGCTTTACCTTCAGTCAAAGAAATAACGATCTGCTTATCCTCACGCACTTGATCATATTGTGGCGGTAAATCTGGATCTCTTGATGATGAAAGTAAATGAGACGGTAAGGTGTTTTTTGGTGTAGTAACAACAGATACTTCTGACCATCCCATATCCTGATACATGTAAATAATCAGTATCCCTTTTTAGTAGTATGTATGGCTTAAAGATATATACTTACGGGCATTTTGTTTGTCCAAATGATTTCACCAGTCATTAAGTTTAGACTATAAGTTTTGCCTCTTGCACCAGCAAGCAACTTATAATCTTCAGTAATATATAAAGAGATGACATCTACTGAAGACTTAATCTTTGTCTTCCATAACCTGGCTCCATCTCTTTTATCAAGAGCATAAACAGTACCATTACAAGCAGAGACAATTACATCGTTTCGAGAAAATTCTTTGTTTGACATGTTAATTTCTGAATCAGAGTTACTATCATCTTCTTTTTCTTTATTCCAAAGTGTCATTGTTTAAAAAAGGTTGTTTTATTATTATTTCTTTTAAAAAAAAAGGTAAAGGAGAGGAAAAAAGAAAAAGAAATGATGCCTTAAATAAAAGATCGACTGAGTTGTGTGCTACTTTTCTTGTATCACTACTACTTTGGCTTAGCAAATAATTCCAATAAAAATGTGGCGGGCAGAGTAGTAAGTTTCGGAATTCTATTTCTCATTTTAATGTGATACACATAAAAGGAGGCTTGGTTCTTAAAATACACATCTCTAATTACCATGTAATTGTTAGGTATATAGTGAAACCTCATTCGGTCTATTGAATTAATAAGGCAAAACGAAAACGAGATTATTCAAGAGAGAAAGAGAGAGAGAGACAAAAGCTCAAGTTTTATTAAGATATCAAGTAACATTTCTAATGGTACCTTTTCTGAAAATGATGGTAGATAATTTATTCAACTAATAATTTTTCTCTCATAAACCACTTTAATCTCTCTTGTCTGTGCTACGGGACATTGGGTAAATGCAGAGTGTGTCTCAGCAGCCATTCGAGAACTCCATGATGTAGCCAAAGTCATAAAATTAAATCCAAAGTGAGAACTTGAGATTTTTTCAGTCCAGATAACATTTCCCGTCTTTGCATTTAAACAATAGATCATCTTTCCCGCACCAATATATACCAACTGACTAGGTCTGCCAGCTTCCCAGTTTGATGGTTCGACAATAGCAGTAGGGATATGATCTTGGCCTTTGGGACAGTCATACTTCCATAATGTCTCTCCTGTTTCAGCATCCATTGTCATGACCTCACCCTGTGTACAGGTAATTACTATTTGTTTATCTTCTCCAGTTGCTTCGTTGTAGTGTGGTGGCAAGTGTTGTGACTTATGATAATTTTGTGAGTGTGCAGAAGTCTGTAAGGTCCTACTTGGTGTACAAACAAGAGACACTGATTCAAGCCCAAATTTCTACATACAACTTATAAGTCCAAAGATTAATGCACATATTATTATACAAACTTACAGGCATGTCATTTTGCCAAATCTTTTCACCAGTCAAAAGATTAAAGCAATGAGTTTCACCATACCCTCCAGCAAGTAATTTACCACTATCGGTTACAAAAAGAGAAACTACACCTGAAGGACTATCGAAATCTGCTTTCCAGAGTCTTGATCCGTCATTTTTATGAATAGCATATAATTTACCATGAGTAGAGCAAACCAAGATATCCTCAAGTTCAAATGGTTTAACAGGGATTGACTCTTTTTCGCTACTTGTTCTCCAGAAAGGCATGTTATATAAAAATGTAATGTGTAATTGTTTGTTTAAAGCACAGATAAAAAAAAGAATGGGAAAAAAGCGAAAATGATTTTATTTTTATATTTGATCTAGAATCTTGTAACTATTTGAGGCTGATGATATATCTTCCTTTTTTGTATAAAGATGTACACTCAGCAAGGATGTGCAAAATGTTCTTTCATTTTTTTTTTGCGTTTTTTTTATGCAGTTTTATGAAAGCATAAAACATTTTCCGGTATCCTTTTTAAAAACGACTTCCTTTCAAAACTAAAAAATTTTGTGTTCATGTACATACATAGTATAAAAAGATCTATTATATTCATTGGCCTTTTTTTCGAAGCCTTTGGAATATGTAGTTATTACAATTATTGAAAATGAGGCTTATTGTGCTGTGAATTAATGGAGATGTGATACGGATGTACATAAAAATATATCTGGAAATTTGAGTTACTTGCAACAAATGATTATACATACAGGCTAAAATTAGCTCTTCTAGAAAACTTTAAAATTTTTAACTTCAATCTACGGGATTGACACTCAATTACAACTATCATAGAATATGTTTATTTAGTAAGAATAAACTATGCACTTCGTTCTTTGGAGCGTTGTATTGCTCTATGTTGTGCAACAGGGTTTTGGCTGAATGCTGAATGTGATTCAGCAACTAATCGAGAGCTCCATGGTGTAGCTAAAGTCATGAAATCGTATCCAAGTTTGGCAGTTGAGACTTTTGCAGACCAAATAACGATTCCTGTTCTCGCGTTTAAGCAATATACCCATTTCCCGGAACCAATAAAAACAAGTTGGTTAGGTCGACCTGCTTCCCAATTAGATGGTTCCACAATAGCGACAGGTATATTGTACCAACCACCCGGGCAATTGTATGTCCAGATTGTCTCGCCTGTATCGATATCAATAGCCATTGCTTTACCTTCAGAACAAGATATAATAATTGGTTTATCTTCAACTACCTGTTCATAATGTGGAGGTAAAGGTAATGCATCTAACTCTTCTTGTGATACTTGCGGAGGAGGTTGTTGTAAGATTTTACTGGGAGTAGAGATAACCGAGACTTCACTGTACCCAAAACCCTATACACATATTCTCGGTCAGTTTGTGGGGAGGAGGGAATAAAAAAAAAAAACTATTATACATAGGCAGGAATCATAAATACTCACAGGCATTTTATTTTTCCAAAGTATTTCACCTGACATCAAGCTAAGTGAATAAGTTTTACCAAATGCACCTACAATTAATCTATCATCATCTGTGACAAAGATAGATATGACGGAAGCGGAACTTTGAATCTTTGTCTTCCAAAGTTTGGTTCCATCCTTTTTATGAATAGCGTATACACAACCATGAGTTGCACAGATCAATAAGTCTTCTCGCGTATATTGTTTATCTGTCAATATAATGGACTCTATTTCTTGATCTTTATCCTGATTTTTTTCTTTGTTACTGTTCCAAACAGTCATGATATATTTTTGTTAAGATAAATAAATAAAGAAAGGAGAAAAAAGAAAGTTTTTTTTATTTTTTTTTATTTTTTTATTTATTTACACAGGTATACTAGCATTTTTATGGGAAAACCAAGTCAGTCACAGCCATGCTTAGCACATTTGGGTTGTTGCTTAGCAACTATGTATGCATTTTGAAACATCTTGCTTTCTTGATACTTATGCGAAAAATCTTATTGATTACGAAAATAGATAATGCTCTTTACTTTTATTTTTGTCTGATTTGGATTTATTGAGAGGATAGAAAAGAGCTTCTCTTTCTTGGATCGATATGTAGGGCTGATTCATTATATACTTAAAAAAATAATTCACGTGAGTATCACTTGTTGCATTTTTACCATAAACTCGAGCAAATTAGAATATTAGTTCAGGTCTTATTTGCACTTCGTTTCTAGTGATATGTAATGGCAAAAAAAACCTTTGTTCCCGTTAGGCAAATGGTTCTAAAGAGAGAGTTTCTTTTTTATCACAGTGAAATTTAATTGTTTGTCTGTAAAAAAAAAAAAAAAAAATGCCTACTCTACATATGTATGTACCTCTTCAGGATGGTAACTAAATACAGCCCTTTTCCGGTTTTCTCTCAATAGTCACAAAAAATTGACTTTCAATTTATGAAAAGAGAGAGAATCCCTTTTGGTTTCGTTTTTAAAGAAGTCTCCTCTTTTAAGAGAAACAAAAAATTTCCCTTCTTTATTTTGCAAAAGAGTTTTAAACTTTTAGGGTAAAGTCCGGCTTTTTTTTTTGACATAGTGGCTTGCGTTTGAATACGAAAACCTAAAACAGCAATACTTTCTTTTTTATTAAAGTCCTTTAGCAACCATCATGTCTGAATCAGAAAAAGAACAAGCAGCAGTGAGTCGGTTATTTGTAGAATCAGGTGAAAAAGAAAGGTATACAGCTTAAAGTTATTTATGCAAAAAAAAAAAAAAAAAAAAAAAAAAAAAAAGTTTAAAAAAAAATACAATAGGTTATTACGAATTTTGCGTTTAAGGTTATCGGATTCAGGGTGGAATGACAGTTTAGACGCTCATTGTCGAGGTAAAAAAAGAAAGAAGAAAAAAGTACTTTAGATATTAAAAGCATTCTAAATTTTTATAGATACGATACGTAATAAAAACCTCGATCATATTTCATTAGATAATCTATTGAAGGAAGTAGAAGATCACGGTAAAAGTAAGTTACAATGTAGAGTAAAGGGGGGAATGATTTTAAAAAATGTATATAGCAACCGTTCAAGAATCTATAAAAAAGGATTTATTAGAACATATCAAGAAATTTCTAGATGATAATCTCGAATAAAATACAATTTTATTTTTAATTATTGAGCAGCAGCAGTAGTAACTTGGTTCACTTCTTCGACAATGCCACGAATAATAGGCTTAGGTTCTTTTAAATTTAATCGCATAGCTAAAGCATCTTCACCATCCGCATAATACTTCTTTTCAATATCATGCACACTATAACAATAAAAAAAATATGAATATTAATATATACGTCCAGGAGTTGTTTAATTTGCTTACTCGAATTTCAAAGTATCTCTATAGAGACCAATGGCAGCTCTGTTTGTCTTACGAACATGTAAAGAAACATAATGAGCGTTAAAGACTTGAGCCATTTGTAAAGTAGCTTGCGTCATTAATTTTTGTGCAAGACCTAAACGTCTGTAGGTACGCATGACGGATAAAGAAGTGATATGACCGTGAGGAACATCACTAGGCTCTTCTTCCCTGTTATAAAAATTATGTTTAGTTTTCGTCACATATCCTTATTTCTTTTTTTATTCTTTACATTTTAGCTAAAACATATCCAACTACTTTGCCGTTATCGTCTTCAGCAACAAAAGATAATTGAGGCCAAGATAAAGCATGATAAAGGTCTATGTAGAACAATATTTAAAAAAAAAAAAAGGTGTAAAAAAATATATCGTTTCTTACAATACTTCATTTGGTAGTTCTCTGGAAGATCTAATAAATTACAGTTTTGAATATAAATCAAGTCATCAACCTAAAAAGAAAAAGAGTTGAATATGATAATATATAAAGTCTTTTCTGTTCGGTTGACTTACAGTAGCTTGTCTAACGTTCATCTTGCTGTTTTTTATTTTTTAAGAAAAAAGTAAATAAACCCGAATATACTGCGTTGTGTGCGCGTTTATGTTTAAAAAAAGCCACCACTTAAAGAGTTCTAACAGGGAAACAGGGAAAGCGGTGTTATAAAGCACTTTCTTCTTTCTTTTATCTTTTTCTTCTTTTTTGCCTCGAAAAAAAAAAAAAAAAAAAAAAAAACTCGTTATGGACTCGCCTTTACAAGTCGAAAGAGTAAAAAATAAATAAAAAAAAAGTCGAAAAAAATAAGAACTAAACGGTTTCTATAAGCTTATTGAACAACTGTATAGTTCGAGCGATGCCAATATTACTAAACTCATTCAAGAACAACTCCAATCTTTACAAAAGCAACCTTATGCTTGGGAAATAGCTTCTCAGCTATTATCTTCACAGGTAAAAAATATTTTTTTTTTGCTTGGAAAATATAAAATTTAACAAGGTTTCATAGTCTGACCAGTGTCGATTTTTTGGAGCACATACCTTTCAAGTAAAGATCACGCGTGATTGGTAAAGTATACAGAAGCGAGATAAAACATTAAGGTTATTAATTTGTGAATATTAGGGATACACTACCAGAAGATAGGATTGAATGGTTAAGAGATGAATTATTAGGTTGGATTGTAAGATTATGTGGAGGACCTATCTTTGTGACAACCAAACTTTGTTTAGCAGTAAGGATGATAAAAAAAAAAGATTGTGGCACGAATTAATCTTTTTTTTTTTTTACGTTAGTTGATAGCTTATGCATTTAATACAGTACCAGATAAATGGCCCCATTTCATTACGGCTACAGTGGAAGCATTACAATTAGGTTCTCAAGTGTATGGTGTACCAAAGGAAGCGACACAATTAGCTATTTTAGAATTTTTTACACTTGTACCTGAGGAAGTATCGAATGCGAATATTATGGGAGGACGCAAGTAAGTAAAAATTTAAAGAGAAAGGGATTATTGTATTCAAGTTGAAAAAATTCAGGTTACAGTTAATTGGCGAAGTCAAGGAAAGCTTACCTCTTGTATTATCTACATTATCCGAGTTTTTGTTCTCACAAACCGATCCATTTATTCAACAAAAGACGTTGAGATGTTTACAGAGTTGGGTTCAATATGGATTTGATTTAGAGTGAGTATATATATATATATATATATATATGTATATAAAAGAAAGAAAGAAAGAGAATTGACGATGTTTATGTGCTCTAGAGCAGCCTATCCTTTATTACAAAAAGTCATGTCATTACTTGGAAACGAAGATTTATTTGAAGCAGCAGTAGAAGTACTTTTAGAATCGATGCAACAAGCTTCTTGGACACGGTATCAGACATATCGAAATGACTTATTAAATTGTTTTACAAGTGACGATATGAAGAAGAAATTTACAATTGCAATTGCAGGTAAAAACTAAAACAGACCTATGAATTTTTTTTTAAATATGTATTGATATCAAATTTTTAGAGGAGGATGAGGAAACAGGAAAATTACTTGCAAAATTATTCACAGGATTCGGGGAGACGTATACAGATTATATTGTGACACAATTAGCTGATCCAAAGATGAATGATTTGATGAGCATGATTATTCAGTTCACAGGATATCAAGGGTACTTTCCAGCCGATCAAGAAGTTTCTGAGATTCCATTGAATTTCTGGTACGTTTTACAAGAGACATTATTTGATGAAAATGTATTACCTGTGATCAACAGTGGAACGAATAAATTCAAGATTGAATGTGGACAAACAGCAATTGCAATGTATAGAGAGCTGGTAAAGATATTAATTAAAAATGCACGATACCCAGAAGAAGAAGTTTGGAACACATGGAATAAAGAAACTAAGGATAAATTCAAGATTTGGAGAAGAGATTTAGGCGATACGATGATCAATCCATATTATGTACTTCGAGAAGAGATGCTTTCGATTTTATTAGATCATAGTGTATATATCATCAGTCAATGGAGCTCTGTACCGGGAGCATCTCAAGAATTAGAAGCGACCTTCTTTTGTTTAAAAAGTATATCCGAGGAAATTTCACCGAATGAAGGTCAACATATTGCAAGGTTCTTTGGACACCTGGTCTTGGGCGGATTACAACAAGAGAATAGTAGTGTCAGACTCAAGAATACAGTACTTTTGTTAATGGGATCCTTGGCAGAATGGCTAAAAGCGCATCCAGAGTTCCTTGGATCCGTCATGAATTATATTGCACCCTGTTTAAGTGACTCACAATTAGCACCGGCTGCAAGCTCAGCATTTGCAGATATTTGTGATACATGTAGAGAATCTCTGGTAGATGAATTAGATAGTTTGATGCATGTCTATGTAGCCATGGCCAATTCACACATTAAGGCAAATAGTATGCAAAAGGTAGTGGAATCTGTTGCAGATGTGATTCAGGTGCTGCCACCGGATAGAGCGATGGGGCCTTTGATGACATTAACAGGTAGTATCTTGCAAGGTATTTCAAAGGCAATGGAAGGAGATCGAGAGCATGCACGCGATGCGGTGTTGGTTCAACTTCAATACCTCTCGGCTTGTTGTAGAGGTATTCAATCACCCAACGATGATTATCAATCGCTAAGTGAAAGGAACAGTGTGTATGATGCGTATGCAAGTGGACAGTTGGCAGCAATGTATGCGAATGTAGAAGGATTTAATGAGATTACATTTGCGATTCGAGAATCATCGATACAGATTGCTTCCGTGTGGGGAACGGATGAAGAGGTGGCTAAAGCATTATCACATTTCTTGGATTTGGGAATGAGATCTACCAGTCCACTTTTGAGTTTGAACTTTGTGGATTTGACAGGATTGATTGAATCGAGTTATAGGTTAGCACCGTTTAGTTGTTGGTTGAATACAGCTTCTTTTATGATGACGGTGTATGGAGGACAGACAAAGTACTTTGAAAGGTTGAGAGATTTGTTAGGCGTGCTTACGACTAAAACATTAGAATTTATTAATGGCACTGAAGGTATATATATATATATATACATACAAAAGTTATTGGTCATCAATGGTGTGATTGACTCCCTTCTTTTTTTTTTTAGCAATGGAACATTTTCCTGATGTTGTAGATAGTTATTTTGGATTAATCTCAAGGGTAAACTTATTTTTACAGGTTTTTTTTATTCTATTTTTAAAAATTAACTCGAGTAATTTTTTTTTTATATTATTATTATTAGACAATTCGTCGTTGTCCTTTAGCGTTTTATCAATTGCCTGAAAATATGATTCATACCATCTTCCTATTTGTCATTGCGGGTATGGGGTTACAAGAAAGGCTAGCATTAAAAGCGGCACTTAACTTTATGGTAAATATATATATAAAACGAATTTTCATTTGATTGACTAGTTATATTATATAGGCTGATTTTGTAAGTCAAGATGTTCAAGAGAATTCAGAAATTGCAAAGATAGTGGATACGATGATGATGAATATGGGAATGCAAATAATGGAACAACTATTACTGGTAAAAATCAAAATAGATTTGAGTTATATGTTTTGCTGATATTTGTTTAAAATAGGGAATTGGAGGCCGTGTGCCTAGATCGTTTTCAGGTCCGCTTGTGGATGTTCTGTATAAGATGATTGGAAAATATTTGCAACCGAGTAGACAATGGTTACATGCATTATTAGCTACTGTAAATGATTGTTTTGAAATTGATTTATATAATCTTGGGATCTAACTTATTTTTGTCTATAGGATGGCTTTCCAAGTGCCTTAGTTAGTCCAAACGATAAGGAGATATTTCTTAAAGGAGCACTCGGGTAATTATAAGATTGGTTATTACGAAACAAAATGTTTAAATCAATGTAATTTTTTTTAAAAAAATATAGGACAAAATCTTTGAAAAGGTTTAAAGAAAATACAAATCTGTTTTCTATAAAATGTAGAGGTTTAGGTAATACATCATTTGGAAAAGTATAAAAAATTGTAATAAAAATTTAATAATAAACACACCGAAAACCTTGTGTTAGTGTAACTATACATGAGTTATTTGGGAATCAAATAAATAAAATAGAATTCCTCCCCTTTCACTTTCTTTTCTTTTATTATTTAAAATTGTATATCATCATGTCGAACGATTATAGGTTAAAAGGGATAAAATCAACTATTACTTCTAAACATATCGTACCATCACATAATCCTATTCAACTTGCAGCTATATCTAATTATAAATTAGCACAACTTACTTTTGCACCTCCCGATCTACATTCCTTGCGAAAGACTGCAGTTATAAAGAACATGCTTCATGTTGTTTATACAAGTACACCTCCCGAGTGGTTACAACAAATGACTCGGTGGCAATATTTTACCCCAGAGTAAGTAAATTTTATTTTTGCCCTGAAAATAAAAATAAAAAAATAAAAATAAATGTATATATAGATCTTTAGAGGAAATGACACAAGAAGGATTAGAAGAAATATTTGCACAATATGTACAAACTATTGAAGCTTTTAGACCTATTAAGAATAGCTTTCAATATGAAGATGAACTTTTTGAAGATGAAGATGATGGACAAGGTGATGATCTTTGGGTAGCAGCCGAAGAAGAAGAGCAAGCACAAGTGGAAGAAGCGCCAACGACAACGACAACGACGGTGATAGAAAATAAAACAAGTTCAGTAGAATCTATATTTTCACAACCGAATGCAACACTTTCAAATGAATCAGTTGAATTTCCTATCCGATCGCCTTCACCGTTATCAGAAAAGCCATTACCAGCGAACCCAGTGATGAGTGATGATACAGCCAAACAAGCGCGACGTAAAAGTGGATATAGACTGAGTTGGACCAGTGATACGGGACTTACCTCGAGTGTTGTATCTCAAAATTTAGCGAATGAGATTATGAGCTTATTTGATATGGATTTTGCGATTGATATTAAAGTAGATACAGCACCTAAATTACCTGAATTACCTTTTAAACCAAGAAGAAGATCACAACAAAGACAATCTCAAGATATGTTGACTAGTTTAATACCTGCATTTGAAAAGATTGCTATGGAAAACTCTTCTTTTCAACAACAACAAAAACAACAACAACAACTACAACAGCAACCAAAACCTAAGCTCATTATTCGATCTGTACCTCAGCGTTCTTCTTCTTTAAAACATCGGCAAGAACTTTTACAGGAAATGGCATCACCTATTTCTCCTCCAATGACACCTGATTCTCCTGTGGATCATAATAAATCAATTTCCAAGAAAAAATCTTTACTTCGTTTAGCTTCTTTAATGACGACTGTAAAGAAACATCATTTACCTCAAAGTCCTGAACCGTCTCCTGTAATTCAACAACAAAATACAACTTATTTTAATGATACTACGACTCATACTACTACGAATACACCAAGAAAGACAAGTACTTCTACTGTTGATTCCACCACAAGCTCTTCTTGGTCCTTTGTATCTGATGAATATAATAAATCTGGCAGTAGTAGCCCTCAAAAACCTTTACCAAAACCACCTAATTCACCTGATTTATTACCCTTAACAACCGAAGAACGTATTAGCACTAGTAGTACTCGAAGAACAGCTACAAAAAAGAAGAGAAAATCTGTGATGGAAAAAACCATGTCTAAACGCAAGAGTAATCTTGCTTTAAAAGGTATGTATGATACTTCAGTCCCTTTTGATACTATCATAGAAAAAAATAGTAAGGAAGGACTTTCAAGATCCAAATCAGCATTTATTAAGATTGGCAATGGATTAAAGTCCAAGAAGACTACAGCGAAACAAATCCGAAGAATTTCATCTGCAAAAGATATGACGCCGTCTCAAGGATTATATAGTGGAGAACATTATCATACAACAAATGAATTATATATGAAACCATCAGAAGAAAATG
The DNA here is from genome assembly GCA_025716855.1 of Pilaira anomala. Lineage (NCBI taxonomy): Eukaryota > Fungi > Mucoromycota > Mucoromycetes > Mucorales > Mucoraceae > Pilaira > Pilaira anomala. Next base: position 204,020 of record JAIXMQ010000006.1, read on the forward strand.
TTTCTCATGCTGCTTCTGGTAGTTTTGTTAAACGTATGGCTTCGTTTAATTGGCGTATAAAGTCTCGTAAAGCAGTTGAGACTTCTTGATCATATATAACAATAACAAACTCATTAGATACCCCTTCTTTCCTCTCTCTCTCTCTCTCTCTCTCTCTCTCTCTCTATCTCTTTCTCTCTCTCTTTATCTATATTTTATATCACTACTACACTGGCATGTCATTTATTCTTTTTACAAACATTTGTTTATTACTTCTAAAATTAAAAACAATACAGGTTATTTTTTTTATTTTTATTATTCTCTTTTGTCTCCTTAAAAGAAAGATTGTTTGTTTGTGCACAAGCCAACCTAATTTTTTTTTTGCTAAAGCCACTCATCTGACTTGGTGTTCATTATGCTGCTTGCTTCGAATAGAGCATATGATGCCCCCCTTTTTTTTTAATTTCTTTCTTTCTTTTTCTCTTTTTCTCTTTTTCTCTTTATTTCTTTATTTCTTTTTCTTTATTCATAATGGCGCTGGTAAATAAACTACCAACGGAATTCTTTCAAAAAGTAGCCAACTATCTTTCTCTAAAAGATTGTTATCATTGCTTATTTGTATCTAGATTATGGCATCATACATTTCAACGTACGCTCTATAAAACCATTCGTATTTCTTCTGAAGACCAACTTGAGAGTCTTCGTATTTCATTACCTTACTATGGACATTTAGTAAAAGAAATATATTTCACCACCAAAGAAGAAGAAGATATTTTACAACAAGAAGTATCTATTGTAAATACAACACAACAACAAGGCGTAGGCAATGCTTCGCTAGATCAAGCGAGTATAACTAAACTGAACGAATTTTGTCCGTTATTGGAAGTGATCGATTTTGAAGTGACACAATGGACGGAAATTGATTTAAGCCAACTTTCTGTGCAATGGACACGCATGCGGTCTTGTGCACCTCTTTATTTTTCGGACCTGATCAAACAGGATTTCTTTATGGTATTTGGAAATAATCTGACTAAGTTACATATTGGATATTATCCTGACGAAATGAATCAATTGGTAAATAAAGTGAGTTCATTCAATCAATTACAAGATTTGACACTTGAAATCATCTTGGAAAATGATCAAGTGCCTTGGAATAATAGTAATGGTCATTTAGAAAGAATTCATATGGCTTTACCTCAATTGAAAACATTACGTTTGATTCGACAGAGAACGCCACGTCAGGAATCAAATTCTTTGGTGGGATCCGATTACTTGTTACCGTTTGAAAGACCTACGCAGATTGAAACGTTGTCGTTGCATGGTCATGTGGATTCAGTGAAATGGTTTGAGTTTATTATATCGAATTATCCGCATTTAAAAGAGCTAAGGTTGACTCAACTGTCTACAAGTCGGTTCGGTACGAAATTCATTTGGCAGAATGGACTTGTGGATTTAATCAATGCTTTACCTCAATTAAAATCTATCACGCTTGGTGGAAGAAATATACCACAATTGTTTTCTAGTTCATTAGCTAAGGCGTTAAAGAAGCCAACGTGCGCAGTACAGAACTTATATGTGGATTTTGAAACATACCAAGCGATTGAATCATGTCAATTTTTGTTGGTGATAGCAATGCATGGGTTACAACAATTAAAGTATTTACGGTTACGTGTTTGGGAACAAATACCTGGTTGGTCCGGAGTGACGAATAATTTATTTCAGTGTCATGGACTTGTCTCACTTCATCTTTCACTCTCAAAAGGGTTGACGGATCAGTTTCCTTTTACACCATTTTTAATTGATCATTTTATAAATAATTTACCTCAACTACAAGTATTGGGGTTGGTTGGAGCGAATGTTCAAGTAACTTATAATAATTTTGAGGATTTGAATTTTGGCGTATTTGCATTAAAGCAACTTGAATTATCACAATCAAAAGTAGAAAATTATCAAGTCGTGTTTCAGTATCTATCTGCATGTTGTCCTCAATTAAAACAAGTTTTATTAAAGCGGTGTGAAACGGAGAGAAAGCGAATTAATCTTTCACGGTTATTGAATGCGTGTGTTTTGGATTTACGATACTCTAGATTAGAAAAGATTGTGCTGAGCACACTTTTGATTTATGTTGGTACGATTCAAAGTAATAAGTTTATTGGAATTCAATTAAAGTATGGAGACGAATTAGAAGAAAAAATGATTTGGTGTAAATCAATGAAATCAATGGTGTATCCAATTTATTCTGTGAATGAAGATGAGGAAGAGAATCAAGATTTAGATAAACTCTATAAATCATATTCTGGGCAACAAGTATCAAGTGATTGTATGCCTGGCAATTACATACCCTCTATTGGTGTAATTACAATTTATTGTAAATCTGTAGAAAAAATATATCTTGATCTTTTACGAATAAAATAAAAATTTATTATTAATTTATTTTTTATTAGCAAATAACGGATTCAAAATGATCTGCAGGAATTCTCATGGTGTAATGAGCTGGAACGACATGTAAAGTGCCTTGACAGTTTTCACCAGTCCATAATGCACAATGACTACTTCCTGTGTTTTTCACAAGTGCAGCTTTAAATTTCTTTGGAAAGTTCGTACACCGATGATTTGCGCTGAGTACGCCAGAACGTATCTTTTCATCTGAACTTAGTAATTGTAAACCATTTCCTGTACCGAAAATTGCAATGATATTCATTGGTAATGTCAAAAGTAAAAGTAATACAGCAATTTGTTTCATTATTATATGTATATATATATTTCAAAAAGAAAAGAAAAAAAAGAAGAAAATCCTGGTCTTTATTTTAGAAAATATATATTAAAAATACATGGGTTTTATAATTTGATTCGATGTGAATCTTGTACAACTTTAGGTGGTTTATAGAGTCGAAGTAATAAACTGGAACATACAACACTCACACTCGATAAGACCATAGCAATGCCTGCAATGTAAGTAGGAAGTCCTTCACCAGTTGCTGGGTAAAGAATACCGGCTGCAATAGGAATAGCAATGACATTGTATAAGAATGCCCATAAGAAATTGAATCGAATGCGACGAACTACTGTACGTGATAAATCGTACATGGTTAAAAGATCCATTAAATTGTTTCTTATTAATACAATACTAGCTGCTTCAATTGCGATATCTGTAGCTGAGCCAACGGAAATACTAGATTTGTATGAAAATAAATTAGTTTTGTCAAAAATAAAATAAAACAAAAACTTTACCCAACATCAGCTTGTGCAAGAGCAGGGGAATCGTTAATACCATCACCCACCATAGCTACAACAGCATCTATATGTTTCTTTCCATTTTTTCTCCAGAACTTTTGATGATTACCAAAGTGTTGTTCACGAATACCACGTCTTTGAAGGTTTCGGATTTTATCGGCTTTTTGCTCTGGTTTCACGCCGGCCAAAACGAAATCAGCAGGAATCCCAAGCTGTCTACCCACGACACGACCTGTACGTTCATTATCACCCGTGATCATCCAGACTTCAATCTTTCGTTTTTTTAACTCTTCAACCAATTGCTTAGCTTCAGGCCTTGGAATATCTGCAACGGCTAATTGAGAAATCATCATGGTTTGAGATGCACTACAACAAATGGAACTCGAAGCACATTTACATACTACGCAAGCACAAGCGTTCTTACAACCGTCTTTATGAAGACTATCAGCCAAAGGTACTTCATCATTACCAACCACAGGAGAAGCCGAGACAAGTACAATGGATTGACCTAAATCTTGCCAATTGTTGATTAAATCTTGAGCAACTCTTGCTTGATGTGAGGTTTGATACCTGGCATGGTTTTCGTCCATCCAAGCTTGATTTCCCAAGAAAACGTTGAGTGCACGTACATGACGAAGTTGACCAGCCAAGGTCTCGGAAATATCTTGTGATAAAGTGATGGTAGCCAATAAACCACGACCAGGAATTTCTTGAGTGTTCGTGATGGTCACACCTTCAAATAGGTTGTCCTGATCAGAGAAATTTTCTGCTTCTGGTTCTTCTTCGTTATCAAGTTCGTTTACAAATAACTCTGCATCGGATAAATTCGAGTTCTCTCTTAAGGAAGTAATGATATAACGGGCCTTTTTTTCAATAGATTTGGATAAGGGGTGGTTACTAGCAGAACTGACACGGCCCAGGATCTTCCAGATAGAGATTCTTTGGTCTACTTCAGTCTTTCCCTGTAATTGATTTGATTTATCTATCCAGCTATGCGTTACAGTAGGTTTACCCATTGTCAGAGTACCTGTCTTGTCAAATGCAACAGTCGTGATTCGATTCGCCATCTCTAATGCGTATCCTCCACCTTTAACAAGTACACCATATTTCGCAGCAACGCCTGTACCTACCATGACAGCAGTTGGGCTTGCTAAACCTAAACCACATGGACAAGCAATCACAAGTACAGTGACAGCTGTCATTAAGGAAAAGATGGTCTTGTTTTGTCCCATAGGTATCCATTCCACAGGATACATGTCTTTTAAACCAAGCACGAGCCATATAATAAATGTGATGAGAGCTAATAAGATGACAACAGGCACGAAAATGGTAGAGATGTTATCTGCGACTTGTTCAATGGGTGCTTTAGGTGATGCTTGTGCGTCTTGAACGAGTTGAATGATACGAGAAAGGGTTGTATCAGAACCGACACGGATAGCACGGATATAAATTGGACTGCTTGTGTTGATAGTGGCAGTAATGACATTATCGCCTTCGTGTTTGGAAACAGGTACAGATTCACCTGTGATCATAGATTCGTCTGTAGCTGAGGATCCGCGCCATACTTTACCATCACATGGAATACGACCACCTGCATTGATTTTAAGAATATCACCCACTAAATAAAAAGTTAAAATGTGATTTATTTATAATGCTTTTTTTAAAAAAAATGGTATTACCTTGAATATCTTTGGATTCAATTTCTTTTTCAATTAAAACTTCTTCTTCAATTGCTGTGGTACTAGTAGACAATGAGTTCTTGTCAATACTGTTTCGTGATTTTTGAGAGATTTCAACTAAAGTAGCAGTTTCAGGTTGCAGGTCCATTAACTTTGTGATGGTTTCAGCCGTTTTTCCTTTTGCCATGGCCTCAAGCCATTTACCAAAATGAATAAATGTGATTAGGAGTACAGAGGTTTCAAAGTAATTCATGCTCATGCCTTCCATATGAGGGTTTGCCATTGCAGCAATCACAGTACCGACAGAAGCAAAATAAGCGACAGTTGTACCCATTGCAACCAAGGTCTCCATATTGGCCGTACGTGTATAGACAAGAGATTTATAAGCTTTAGTATAAAATGGTAAACCGAGCCAGAATTGAACTGGAGTTGCCAAGAGAAACAAGATGAAATCACCTACTGAGAGACCATGTGTGATTTCCTTCATGAATACTTTATGGATAGGATTTGAGGCAGGTAATGCCATCATAAAGATCATGGAAATGATAACGACCGGAATTGCAAACAAGAGAGACCATAGAAACCGAGATTTTAAAATGAAGAGTTCCTTGTCCATTGATTCACGCATGGAAGCTCTTTGTTCAGAGATGGTATTACCTTGAGTATCTTGAGCAAGCTCTGCCTTGTAACCAATTTGTTCAATCATCTGAGCTAATGAACGTGCACCGATGATGGTAGGGTCGTGCTCAATGGATGCAGATTTAGAAAGTAAATTCACTTGACAACTGATGACACCAGGTTGTTTCATCATGGTACGTTCAATATTGGCAACACATGAAGCGCAAGTCATACCGGTAACAACAAGATGAGTGGTCACTAAACGAGAACTCTTTTGACTGGATATACTCAGATTATCAGAATCCAAGAGTCTCTTGGAGATCTTGGTAATTTTTATACTTTCAGCGGAGAAACCGAGTTGTAAAATGGATTGAAAGATTCTTTGACGTGTAATAAATTCACCCACGAACTCAAAACTTGCACGACCGGTTTCCAAGTTAACTTGGATTGACTTGCTGTCGATACCATGAAGTTTTGTTAATGCGCTATGGACCTTTTCAAGACAGTTGGGACAATACATGCCAGTAATTAATAAATCGGCTTTATAAGCATCGACAGTGTGTCCAGGATCTTGTTGAATAGAAGGAGCAGCAGAATCAGAATGAAATACAACTTTACTTGCAGTATAGCCCATATTCTTTACAGCTTGAATGATTGTTTGTTCATCCAACATGTTTCCAATGACGGAGAAAGTACCAGTATGAGTAAGTAAATTGACTTTGACAGAGGTTGGGTCAACACTAGGCAGCTTTATAAGTCCGCGTTCAATTGTACGTACACAACTAGAACAAGTCATGCCAGAAATTTGAAAGCTGACTTTACGAGGAATCGAAATCACTTGACTGTGAACAGAGACAGTACCGAGAGAACGAGTAGAATCTCGTCGAGAGGGGGAATGTTCAGTGGTAGCGACAAGTACAGCAGGTGGTATCAAGTTGTGAATGATTTGAACATTTTCAATACTGAAACCACGTTCTTCAATTGCGTTTTGAATTGTATTGATATCAGGGTTCTTGCTAATAAACATGGCCATTTCAGTTTCAAGACTTACTTGAATTGAATTGGGCTCGACATCAGGTACTTCGTTCTTGAGTGCGTCAGTGATGGAAGCAACACAGGATTGACAGGTCATACCAATCACACGCATGACCACTTTGCGTCTACCACCATTGTTATCATCATTATTAGAGTGATTGGTGGGGGGAATATGAACTGTGTGTGTAATAAATGAAGGTGACTCTTCTAAATCGCCAGAAAGTGCACCATCACTAAATCGAGGAACTCCGTTTAGATCATAACCTAAACCTTCAATTATATCTTTCAGTTTATCTGCGTTCATTGCATCTTTTTCAAAAGAAAATGTGCCTTGACGTTTATTTAGGTTGATTAAAACAGTGTTGGGAAGTACACCGGGTATATTTCTTAATGTTTCGGAAACTGTACGTACGCAGTGTTGACAAGTCATGCCTGATAATGAAAATACAACTGTCTTGATACCAGTGTCGTTCTCGGCATTCTTTTGTGGAGGGGTAGAGTCTTGTTTCATTTCACCCACATCATAACCGAGATCTTCAATGGTTTGTTTCAATTCTTCTAATTTGATTGGGCCATTGGTTTTTATATTAGCTTGCTCTTTCTCTAAAGAGACTTGTACGGAATCGGAATCAATTAAATTTAAATCTTGTAAGGTCTTTGTAATAGTGTTTGTACAATGAGAACATGTCATACCAGAGATAGGTATAGTGACATAGGTGTTAGCCGGAATAGTGTCGAATTGTGTAGAAGCAGAAGTGAGTGTTATCTCGGGAGTATCAGATTCATAGCCCAAAGAATCAATTAAGTCTGATAAAATACGTTTTAAATCGTCTTTTGATCTTTCTGTTTGTGTCTCTTGAAATTCAAAAATAGCTTCTGAATTTTCTAAACTGACTTTTACAGTTGAGCTTACAACACCTTCTAACTCTTGAAATGCTTTCGTAATGGTGTTGACACAATGCTGTTTGAACTCATTTAGTTTCGAGAAAAAAAAATTTATGCATTAAAATTTTTACTTACGTTACAGGTCATACCTGTTATTTTGATTTTGATCAAGTACTTTGACATGAATGTATTGGTTTCTGAGGGAGAAGAGTATGAATAAATAAAGTCTGATTATTATTATTATTACTTGACTTACCTTATTGCTCAACTAAGAAGGCTGTTTAGAGAGAAAAAAGTTTTTTTTTTTTTACTATTGACATAAAAAAGGTATTTATACAAAATAATTAAAGTGAGACATGACTTAAATTCATTGCACATGTGACTGGGACGAGCACTTTTTGCTGCATTCATATTGTCCACTAAAATAAAGGAATGCTTTCACGATAGTTAGCTGTTACACAAATGTTATGAATCGCTTGAAAATGCAATTATTTAATCATTTTAGTAATAAAAAAGCATTCTTTACTTTTCTTTCTTTTTCTTCTCCAAATAAAAAATAGATATTCTTACTACTTTCATGCAATTATCTTGTTTGATTATATACAAAGGATTATATCAAGAAATGGATAACTTTAAAACGCGTATAGTGTATATTATCGATAGTAAGAAATATCAATACTTTTATCACAAAGAAGAAGTTCACTGTCGGATAAATTCCATAAAGAACGTTCTTTCTAAATAATAGACTGAATATGTATTATCAAAGTTCAATATACATATGTACTTTTTTTTTTTTATGGTGTATCAAGAATCTGTCAACCGAGTGATGGCTTTGACGCAGTGAATTCTTAAAAATATTTGAGACAAAAGTTGATTTAAACTTGATGTAATCTTGAACTATCATGTGATATTGATGCTTTTATTGCTTCATGCACACCAATAACTCGTGTGTAGATGAAAAGAAGTGATTCACACCCTACTTGTCAGATTTCGGCCGGGATCAAAAACGACTTTATAAGGAACGGTGGTCCAAAAAGAGTCTTGGTATGATAACCATGTATGGGCACTCATCGATGACATTAAAAAACTCTGCCTGTTATTCGGTAAATAAAACAAAAAAGATTTGTATAGAAAGCTGTATATTGATTTTAATATTTCGTAGTGACAAAGCTGCCGATACGGCAAGCAGCAGAAGAAAAAACGCAGACAGAGTCCTTGGATCCAAAGATATGCTTGCAAGAGCTTTTACGGTATATAAATGTGACCTAATTGTCAGAGAATAGAAAGCTACTCATAAATGTTCTGATGAATATGGGGTTGTGGAGACAGCAATAAATCAAGTAAACATAAAGTATTTATAAGAAACAGGTATCAAGTTGCTAAAGGCGATGAAGGATACGCTGGATAAGTTAGTCATCAGCAACTAAAATGAGTTTAAAGGCTTAATTGAATACTCGATATCATCATTAGCTGATGATAGACCAAGATAGTAAATTACCAGAATAACAACAATCAGGACTTATCAATTGCAAGTGATGTATCCCACTTCACCAGAAGTATTCTTGCCTTTGATCGTTTTAGTTTGGCAGTTTAAACAACAAGTTTTGAAAGTGAACTCCACTGTATTTTTTAAACAAAACTCGTTCATTCAAAGGATACCAGTGAATGGTTAAATACATGCTTAGATCAAAATAATACCATTCTTATGCGTGCCACATCAACATCAAACGAGTAGACGAATAAAGATTGACTCTTGCACCAAGGCTAAAAAATAAATTACTCCATTTAAGAAATTCTGGTGAATGTAAACACATTTATAATACGAATACGGAAAGGAAGGTTATATAATAAAAGGCATAAGTCAAAATTTTAAAAGAATGCACAATCATCTCTACCTAATATGCTTATTTTGATGTCTGTCTCTACTTTTAATTTTAAGCCGCATTAACTAAGGCATAAGATAATAATAAGGAAAAAAAAGTTTATTTATTAATCTAAGCCCAAGATAGTTTATCTTTTTTTTTTTTTACTGCAGATTCCTTATTTAAAAATCTGCTGAGTAACATATGATTACTTTATTTGAAGAAAAAGGAACAAAACAGTGCCACATTTCATTTAAATAGCATTTGTACCTTTTATTTTATTTTATTTTATTTTAACTTTCTTATGGTTTTCAACTGCATTGAAAAAAAAGTATTGACTTCTACAGGTGATGAATATACTCGTAATGATTTATTGATATGTTCAACAAATGGATACATTTACGCCATTTATAAAAAAGACGGCACAATCTTTTGGAGTACTTATATAGCCATTACAGCTTCAGTCATATCACTGTTTGTCTCTGATAATGATAGGATTATTGCAGGAGCAGCAGGAAATACTTATTCTATTGATTTAATGACAGGTGAAATAAAATGGACGAATTCCATGTCTGTAAGTAACGACTCTGTGTGTGTAACGGTAACTATATAATAAATGGGCGTTTTCTTTATAGGGATTTGGGTACAGTGAAGTTTCTATTGTTACTACTTCTAGTACTGAAGAAAAAGGTACTCAAATGATATCAAAATACGATCAAAAAGAGATGCAAGCGGATAAAGAGCGACAGGTGGTGATTGCATGTTCAAAGGGAAAAGCAATTGCAATGGACTTTGATAGTGGTGAGACAATATGGACATATGATTGTCCTTATGGTGGATATAATATTCCTGTAGCGATAATTGAAACTATAAATCAAGAGTTTGAAAGACCAGTGCAGGTAGTTTATATTGGATCAGGAAGATGTGTATACTGTTTGAGTGTACAAACAGGACAAGTTATATGGTCAGTATCACTTTCATGGAATATACTTGGGCCTCAATATATGACACTTGCTAGTCCTTGGAGCTCCAAGTTGGCTGCAGAGACTAATACGGCGTTTAGCCAAAATCCTTCTGCACAAGCCATTCAAAAGGCAGCAGAAAAAAATAAAAAGAGGCGAAAAAATAAAACATAAGATTTACTTTAATAAATTCTTTGTTACATTATTAAAAGTTTTTTTGTTCCAAGTTAAACATGGTCAGTTTCAGATTCAAAGTCAATTCAAAAGTAGAGAGTGTGGCATGATAAATATTAAGTATCTACATAGCAAAAAAAAAAAAAAGTCTGCTAGTTTATTTTTAAGCAAGGCCATTACCTGAGAATACAAGAGATAATTGCAAATTTTAAAGACAAGAGTTTTACAGTGTGAATAGATATATGCACTTTTTACAATACGCAACCTCTTAGAAACAGATTTTGTGCTTCAAAATAACAAACAAAATTTATTTTTTAAGCAGGTAAACATAAATGCTTCTTTTTTTGCACGTCTTTTTATTTTTTCCTAAATAAAATACTTTAGGTTTTCAATACGCTCTCTCCTTATTTTTTGTTGAAAGGATAATATCTACATGAAATAAAAAAAACTCGGAGTTTGTGATGACGTTTTTTCATGGAACGCGTTTGCTTTTAATAATTTGTGTTTTTTTTCAGTTTTTTTTTCCTTTTTCTTTTTTTTTTTTTTCTCGCATAAACAAGTATGCTTTTCAGTTTATTATGAACAAAACAGACGTATTCCCTTTAGTTAAACAACCTACTTCTAAAACCCAACAAGAAAGTCTTGGTCGTATTGTCAAAGCACAAGTAACACTACTTGTTTCTAATCTTGACAACGATAACTTTACTAGAAAAGCAGCAGAAATAAACGGTGTAAGTTTTTTTTTTTTTTTTTTTTTTTTTTTTTTTTTATATTAAAGAAAAAAAATATATTTTTTCTATAGCTTATAGAAACGTATGGAGAAGATATTCGTCAACACTTATTTCGTTACCTTTTATCAGATATCAATGGACTTTATTTTCGATTACTAAAAGAACATGTCGTTCAAAACAAAACTCAATCGATGGTCAGTTTTAGTTTGGCTTTGAAACAACAAGTGAATTTAAACTTGTTAGAACTTTTTGAAAAACTTGAACTGGATGCTTTTGACAAGGTGTTTTTTTCTATTCCTCTATTTTCCGGTAGTATGGATGAACAAGGTAAAGATAAAGAAGGGGGAGTAGTGGGAAAAAGAAAGGGGGTGAAAGAGAGGAGTTGTGTCATTAACTTTTTTTTTTTTTGGTTACGTAGCCAAAACTATTTACGAGAATAATATTCAACAAGCTCCATCTTGTCTTTACAACAGACAGTTACCCGATTCCGTTTTTCAATACTTGTTTGAAAGTATTATAAAAGCTATGGAAGTTTACCAGTTTCAACCAATTGAAGAAATACAAGCTCTTGTAACAAAAGTAAAAGAGAATTGTAAAGATAAAACGATAGTTACTACAGTACAATCACAACTTGATTTAAAAGCTGGTAAAAATACAACTGAAGATGATCGATTAAAGCAAACAATTATTGAACAATATCATACCAACCCATCATGCATTACACACATTTTGGAGATGACGAAAAATGTAAGTCTGATTTATATATATATTTTAATGGGGCCATATTCTCATCTATTATTATTATATATAGAAACTTCCATCGATTTTGGATTCACTTCCTACTTTTTTAGCATTGGATTTAGCTTGTGTTGCTGCATATCAGAAATTAATTCATTTGGAAAGTTGGCTTAGAGAAAGGATGAATGATGGCTTTGCAACTCAGTGTTTGGATTTTCTTGGTCAAAAGATTGTATTGGAAACAGCTGGACGTGATAATGAAAACTCTCCTGTATCTCTCTCATTGGACTCTATGAGTACATTTCTTAAAGTCTTGGGACAAAGGTAAATATATATATATATATATACATAGAGTGAAGCTATTTCAGTTTTACTCACACACACACTCTCTCTCTCTCTCTCTCTCTCTCTCTATTTTTACACAGTCAATTGAGTCCTCAAAATATGGAACGACTAAACGAAGTACAAAATCAATGTCTTCAAACATATCCTAAACTTATGAACGTGCGAACTCAAGCAGCACCTGGATCTACAGGATCCGAGGTATCATTTAAACCCGACGTTGAAGAAGAAGCCAATCTGTACTACGAGCGTATCTATAATGGAGAGTTATCGTTAGATGGTATGATTGATCTATTAAAACGTCTGAGTGTATCCAAGGACGCCCGCGAACAAGACGTATTTGCCTGCATGATCCACAACCTATTTGACGAATACTTGTTCTTTCCCAAATACCCTGAAAAGGAATTACAAATGACGAGTATCTTATTTGGATCATTAATTCAGCATCGGTTAGTGACAAATATGCCTTTGGGTATTGCATTACGTTATGTTTTGGACGCTTTACGTAACCATCCGATGAAGAGTAAAATGTTTAATTTTGGATTACAGGCTTTGAATCAGTTTAAATCTAGATTGAAGGAATGGCCACAATACTGTGTTCATTTATTGGAGATTCCAGATTTAGCTAAAGCGCAGCCTGATTTGATTCATTGGATTCAGATTGAATTGCAAGTACAACATCCGTTTAATTCAGTTCATGTACCAGCTGTTCCAAACGATACAACTTATTGTGATCCAACTGAAACGATCCAAGACAAGATTTTGTTTATCCTGAATAATGTAGCACAAAATAACATTGAAACTAAAATGACTGAATTGAAAGAATTGTTACAACCTTCTAGTTTTAAATGGTTTAGTCATTATCTGGTCGTGACACGGGTTTCTTCTGAACCGAATTATCATGATTTGTATGTGTCTGTATTGGATCATCTGAATTCAAAGTTGTTGGATCAACATATCTTGGCAGAGACATATGAAAACATTCGTATCCTATTGAATTCAGATCAAACGGTTTCAAATTCATCTGAACGTACCCTGTTAAAGAACTTGGGTGGTTGGTTGGGCAAATTGACGTTAGCAAAGAACAAGCCTATTTTACATAAATGTATTGCGTTTAAGGATCTCTTGTTGGAAGGGTATGATACGCAAAGGTTGATTGTGGCGATTCCGTTTGCTTGTAAAGTATTAGAACAATGTGCACAAAGTAAAGTGTTTCGACCTCCTAATCCTTGGTTACTGGGTATTCTTAAATTAATGGTCGAGTTGTACGAATTTGCAAATCTTAAACTTAATCTGAAATTTGAAATTGAAGTATTATGCAAGTGTTTATCCATTGAACTTAAAGGTAAAAAAAAAAAAAAAAAAAAAAAAAATAGCAAAACTGTTTTTATAAATGATTTAACAAATATATAATAGATATTGAACCAACATCCGTCTTAAAAAATAGACAACAACCACAGCCAAAGACACCTCAAACTACATTTAATGCAATTGCCAGTAATACAAGTGGTGGTGGATACCCAGTCGGCCGTCCAGCACCGCCGCCGGGCTCCTTTGGTGGAAACGCATTAGTTCCAAACGCACCCGATCTTCATTTGAACGATACAGTTATACCTAACCTTGCACCACATATTGCATTTAACCCACAAATTGCTTTATATAGCACACAACCAGCTGCGAAACGATTGGTATTACAAGCTTTTACAGAATCGATTCGAGAAATCATTGGACCTGTAGTTGAACGTGCTGTGGCGATTGCAATTGTGTCTACGCGAGATTTAGTGTCCAAGGATTTTGTGATGGAAATGGATGAGAATAAGATGAGAAAGGCGGCACATATGATGGCACAGAATTTGGCAGCAAGTCTTGCTATGGTGACTAGTAAAGAACCTTTAAGGCTTAGTATTGTTGCTAATTTAAGGACTATCTTTTTATCTCATGGATTGAACGATGTAAGTAAAAGAAAGAAAGAAAAAGATATATTTATTTTATTTATTAATTCTTTTTTTCTTTTCTTTTTTTTTTTTTGTTAGAGTTTAGCGGAACAAGCAATTATTTTAACAGTGGCAGATAACTTGGATTTATTGTGTGCAGTGATTGAAAAGGCAGCAATTGATAAAGTAACAATTGAAATAGATCAAGTACTTTCATCTGCGTTTGCTAAACGAAAGAAGCATCGTGAACAAAGACCTAACCAACCGTATGTTGATATGGAGACGTATCAAATGTCAGGATTTCAAAACACCTTGCCGCAAAGGTTACGACCTAAGCCAAATGGTTTACAACCGAATCAATTAAGTGTGTATGAAGATTTCACACGCATTCCAAGAGCAGCACCCAGTACACCATCTACAGCGACTGTGTCACCTGCAGAATCTCGATCTAGTTTTGGATACATGTCTTCACCTTCTGGATTCGATAACAAGATACCACCAGCACCACCTGTAGTGAATAATGCACAATTCATTCTTGAACGATTTGCAAGCTGTATTTCTGAACTTGAGAAATTAGGTAGCTCACAAACGAATGTAGTGAGCTTTCATGCATTACCTCAACATAGTGATATCCGTACACTGGTTCGACAGATCCCGATGCTTGCGTTAAATAGTTTCGATAAATCAGAAGCAGCACGTACGTTTGCACAAAAGGTAGTTCAGTTATTATACAAGAGTGAGCGACAGCTAATGATTGAAACCTATGTGGTCTTATTGGAACGATTATGTGAAGTGTCACCTACGGTTGGATCACTTGTGACTTCATGGCTTACGCATGCAGATGATGAACGTAAATACAATGTACCTGTGACAGTGGCTTTAATCAAGGCGGGATTGATTGATTTACCAGAACAAGATCAAGAGCTCTCAATCTTGATTGAAAGTAAAAGAACAAGCGCGATTGAGTTCACGACAAGGTTGATACGTGCTTGTCTGTTGAGTGAACCAGCTTTAGCAAGCCGAAGAGAGTTTATGGCGTCTTTGGAATCTTTACATAAATTGAGACCGATGCCTGATTCTGTTCTTGCTTTATTGGAGGAGTTGAGGAAAAGACAGCCTGAGCCACAACAGGAGGCAATTCGAGATCAGTTTCAGTTCTTCTTTGGTGAATGGGTACGACTTTGTCAACATCCTGCTACGACGGAAAAGACGATGCTTGCGTTTGCTACTCAGTTGATGCAACAGAGTACGTTCAAGAATGATAGTTTGTTCTTTTATCGTGTGTGTATTGAAGTCTCTGTGGATCATGCTATGAAGTTCAAGTTGGTGCCTTCAGCAGCAGGACAAAGTGCGGCTGGTATTGCCTATCAACCTTTGGATGCGTTTACTAAATTGGTAGTGAGTTTGTTACAGGTGGTGTCTACTGATGAGGACAATAATAATGATCAGGTTGGGTTATTGAATAAGGTGTTATCGGTGATTGTACTTGTGATGTCTCATCATCATGAATTAGGTGGACCTCGGTTCGATCAACGTCCCTTTTTGAGATTGTTTTCTAGTCTTTTGGCAGATCTTCATATGGCGGAACGCAATGTTCGGTATATGGAATTATTAATCGCGGTGGGAAATACTTTTTATACTTTACAACCTATGCAGTTTGCAGGTTTTGCGTTTGCTTGGTTACAATTGATTTCGCATCGACTCTTTATGCCACAACTATTATTACCTGAAGATGAAGAGGTAAGAAATATACATATATAGATATAGATATAGATATAGATATATATATATATATATATATATATATATAAATGAATGATTTATTAATGAATAATATATATATATATATATAGGGATGGCCAGTATTTCACAGACTTTTGATCTGTTACTTCCAATTCTTATCGCCCTACTTGAGCCAACAAGAACTAAATGATACAACGCGATTATTATATCGAGGTACATTACGTGTGTTATTGATCTTACTTCATGATTTCCCAGAATTTGTAAGCGACTACCACAACGATTTATGTGATGTGATACCAATGAGCTGTATCCAATTACGCAATTTGGTCTTGAGTGCTTTCCCACGTAGTTTACGATTACCGGATCCGTTCACGCCCAACTTAAAGATTGATTTGTTACCTGAAATTCATTTCTCGCCTCGTGTGTTGTCTGACAGCGGTTTGGTTTTGAAAGATGTGAAGAGGGATTTAGATTTGTATTTACAGGATCGTAAGACGAATGTGTTCTTGAAGGAACTTTTGAAGAAGATTAAAAATGGTGGCGATTATAATGTGCCGTTGTTGAATGCGGTTGTGTTTTATGTGGGTGTGGATACGATCGTGAAAGGAACTACGTTATATCAAGGACCTTCTATGGAAATATACCAATTTTTATTAACCGAGCTAGATTCCAAGGGTAATGATGAAATAATAAGAGAAAAGATAATGTGGACTAATATTTTATCTTAGGTCGATATTTGTTCTTTAATGCGATTGCAAATCAATTACGATTTCCTAATAGTCATACACATTATTTCAGTTGTGTATTGCTTTATTTATTTATTGAAAGCGATGGGGAAGTTTATAAGGAACAGATCACACGGGTATTATTAGAAAGGTTAATTGTGAATAGACCTCATCCTTGGGGACTCTTGATCACGTTTATTGAGTTGGTCAAGAATCCTCGATATAGTTTTTGGAGCCATTCATTTACTCGCTGTGCGGCAGATATTGAAAGATTATTTGAAAGTGTATCCAGGTAAAAAAATCAATTAAATTTTTTTCTTATTTGTATATACTAAATACTCTTTTTCTTTATATATATATATAGATCCATTGACCAAATATAATATCACTTTTTTATACATATTTGCACATAATATAACACATGTACATTCTATAACTTGTAAATACAAAATCGTTAAACGTCCCATAATTTTTGGCTGCCACACCAGTCTTGTTTAAAAAAGTGAATAGTTTTGGCTGTTTATGTAGAGCATGTGTGTATGAACATACAGCCGCTAGTGTAAAAGTAGCAAAATGTAATTTGTTAATAAGCTCCGGACAATCTATGAATCGTATACTGCGTGATTTACTTTTAAAGACATACTATCTTAAAATATAATACCATCTGGTTATATGCCAATGTTAAGTAAAAGAAAACTCTTCTTTTGAATTTTTCATGGGAAGTATCGATATTTATTATATGAACACGTCAGTGGTAAAATCTTTTCAAGATCAAGACTTCATACTAACCAGTTAAATATTTTATGTCTAACAAGGTACACAATTATATATAATATAAATGATATATTCTATTTATTTTTTAAAAAAATACAAATGAATGTTGAAAGTAACATGATATAAAATGATAGAAATGAGCAAATGATATATACTTTTACATATATTTTTAAATTTTTTCTGCAACATAAAATGGATAATCCGTATAACCAACTGCACCAGGACTATAGAAAGTAGCTCTGTTATACTTGTTGACACCATATTCATTACGAAGACGTTCAGGAAGATCAGGATTAGCCAAAAAGGCACGTCCAAACGCAATTAAATTGCCTGTCTTTTCAGCCAATTCAATTGCACTTTCAGTCGCATTAGAGAACCCACTTGCTGTAATAAAGGGACCCTTCCAAATATTACGAAAAGGTTGAAGTGTATCAGGAGGTGTCATGGGTTCACCAGCTACTCTTTCGGCATGAACATTAGCACGAGCTTGAATGAAATGGAGATAAGATAAAGTTGGATGTTTCTTTTGAATTTCGGTAGTCAAATAAGACCAGGTAGCCACTGGGTCTTCATCAAACATGTCTTGAAAGTTTTCACCAGGGGAGAAACGAATAGCAGCACGTTCAGGCCCTACAGCATCTACTACTGTATCCAATACCTCTCTTGTGAATCGAGTTCGGTTCTCTACCGAACCACCATAGATGTCTGTACGCTGATTACTGTTACTGTTCAAGAATTGATCCAACAAGTAGCCGTTAGCAGAATGAATTTCGACACCATCAAATCCAGCTTCCATGGCGTTCAAGGCAGCACGATGGTATTGTTGAATGATTGTCTTGATTTCATCAATTTCAAGTGGACGAGGAACTTCGTAGTCTGGTCCATTCTCGTTCTTTCCGGAGATAGGAATATTGCTTGCAGATACAATTTGTTCTCCATTGGGATTATAAGTTTTGGATCCAGCTCGACCGATATGCCAAAGTTGTAAGTAAATCAAGCCCTTTTTTTCATGTACGGCAGAAGTTACTTTTTTCCAACCATCGATTTGTTCTTGTGTGTAAATACCAGGTGCGTTAGGGTAAGAGCCAGCAAGACGATCAATAAATGTTGCTTCCGTAATCAAAAGTCCTCCTTCACTTGCACGTTGCTTGTAATATTCTACTTGAAGGTCAGTAGGTACAGCTTCAGAAGTAGCACGGAATCGAGTTAAAGGAGCAAGAACAACACGATGTTTAAGTGTCTTGTTACCAATTTTAATTGGTGTAAAAATAGCTTTAGTAGTAGTAGTAGTAGGTGTTGTGGTAGTGGTAGTAGTCATGATAAATATGAATTGAAAAGATAGAGAATACAAAAAAAAAAAAAAAGTTGTCCAGATTTGATCTGTTCCTTTTATACAAAAAATGGATTACAAATCCAGTAAAATTGTTGATTTTTAATCAAATCCTCCTATTGCATAAAACAATGACCGGATTCTTCCTTAAAAAGATCATTTTTTCTTTATTTGTGTCTTTACACAAATAAACGCATCATAGTTTAGCAAGATTAGCCAAGTACTGGGTACTCGGAATATCTGTTTGATTTTCCAAAAATAGTTAAAATAAACCCTTTCTTTAATGTTTGTTAGTTACTTGAATGTAAATATCGCCCTTTTTCTATCAAGATAATACACGAACTTATTAATAATTGCCTTTTGTGTTATAAATCGGGGTTTTTCAGAGAGTAAAAAGCTTAAATTTATAAATCATGCATGATTTTTTATATTGTTAGTAATATTTGACTGTATGCTGAATAAGACAACTTATTCCGATAACGGTTAAAATTGTTACCGAACGTGAATTGGCAAATTTCAATAATAACCAACGTTCTAGTAAATGATGTACTTTTATTTATAAATACAAGATATCTTATCTTTGATTTATACATATATAAAAAAAAAAATAAAAAAATGGCTTAAATATATTACCGTACACCCAAAGAAAAGAGAGGCTTTTATAATTTTGATTTGATAAACACTGTTTAAGCCTTTTCCTTCTTACACGATGTGCTTGTTCATAGAAAAAAAAAATATTAATTGGTTTATAGCTATCTAAGATTTTATCTTTACTTCTTTACAAAACAAAAAAAAAAAAAAAAAAAAAAAAACTATTAGTTAAATATACTTCCTACTATACTTATTTTCTGAAAGCACGAAGGAACCAAAGTAAACCTTTTATTATCTAAAAGCAGTGATAACAAGTAAATATTAACAGGTCTGCCAAGATTTACTTTTAAATTATACATTATAATCGTAACTAATTTGTTCTTTGCTATGTAACGGACGAAAGGTGTATTAAAAGATACAGATTTTTAATTGATATCGAATTGAAAATAACTAGACTATTCACAACGGAGAGATGTTAGTTTAATTTATCAACGATTTGAAGAATACAAGGATAGCACATCGTATTTATTAAGAATTTGCGTCAAGAAGATACAAAGAAAAACGTAGTATATGCATGACCGTGTGTGCGTAAAGTCAAGAGTGATCACGAACAAAAATAAAATAGTATTTGTTTTTATTATTTTTATTTTTATTTTTCTCTCTCTCTCACTCACTTTCTTTCATCAGACATAAACAAATGTTTAAAAAGTCGTTGCCTACATTTATCTTGCTATTTTTCATCATCTTGGTGAATTTAGTTATTCTTCATCGTTATGTGGTGGGACCTGACTTTGTGCCACCAAACGACCAAAACCCTAAATTGCCGCCATATCATGCACCTTACTATGGTCTATCTCTTGTTCGACCTAAAGAAAAGAAATTTACAAGTCATGTATTAGAAGATTATTTAAGCTCATTAAAGTCCAAGATGAAAGATAAAGATTTATATGTGTTACTACAGAATTGTTTACCGAATACATTGGATACAACGGTAGAGTGGTTTAATGAAAATGAAAATGATCCACGTACTTTCTTAATCACTGGTGATAGTAACGTATCAGTAATAATAATAGTGTTTAATATTTTCCCAACAATTTTTTTTTTTTTTTTTTTGTTATAGTTCCTGCCATGTGGATTCGGGATTCTTCAAATCAAATTGCACCTTATATGCGATTCATAAACGAGGATAAAAGGTTACGAGACTTGGTGTTTGGGGTTATTCAGGTACAAGCAAGTTATTTAAATTACGATCCTTACGCAAACGCATTTTTAAGACCTTGGTATGCACCAAAGAAAGAAGGGGAGAAAAGAGGTTCTACAACAGATCATGTTGTACCAGCTTATAATCCAGATATCGTGTGGGAATCCAAGGTAAACAATAAAATTCATGATACTACGTACTATTTCTTAGAATTAACACATGTAAAAAAAAAAAAAAAAAAAAAAGTACGAGTTGGATTCAATAGGACATTTCTTTCAATTAAGTAATGATTATATGGAAGCAACGGGAGATATTAAACGAGTGGTTACATCCAAAGATTGGTTAGAGGCTATACCACGTATATTTCAAGTGCTTGAAAATCAAATGCAAAACACTTGGGGTTCAACGGCTACTTCTTTTCCCTTTCAAACATCAAGTCAACGTCATGATCCTGAGCCTGTACGACTAGATCAAGGTTACAGGTTCCAAAGATGGACAGATCGACCTACAGAAACACTTGGTGAGTATGGAATTGGAGGGATTACAAAATCTTGCGGACTTGTTCGAAGTGCTTTCAGACCTAGCGATGATGCCACTACTTTTCCATATTTAGTAAGCTCTTTTTATATATATATATTAATAAGTAGGGTATGAGTCAACACAAATAATAATAATGATTTTATTTTAGATACCTTCAAATGCTCAGTTATCAGTTCAGTTAATAAGATTAAGTGAATTTATTGAAACATTTTTAAAAGAAATAGAAATAGAGTTTCATGCTCAGCAGCAGCAGCAGCAGCAGCAGCAGCAACAACAGTTTATTTTAAAAAATGCAAAAGAGTTGGGAAATAAGATCAGCAAAGCAATTTATGAACATGGGATAGTGGAACATGCAGTATTTGGAAAAGTGTTTGCATTTGAAGTAGACTGTTATGGATCACAATTGATGATGGATGATGCGAATATTCCTTCATTATTAAGTTTACCTGTGATAGGATTTATTTCAAAAAATGATTCAATTTATCGTAACACAAGAGAAATGATTTTATCAGAATGGAATCCATGGTATTTTCAAGGTACATTCGGAAAAGGAATTGGTGGACCTCATACGGGGCAAGAGATGGTTTGGCCCATGAGTTTATTAATACAAATACAAACTTCCATGGATGAATTTGAGATTAGAGAATTAATTGATTTATTAAAACGAATGGCTAAAAAGACTGGAAACTTGATGTGTGAATCATTTCATGTAAATCAACCTGAAAAATATACAAGATCTTGGTTTAGTTGGGCCAATGGATTAGCTGGCACAACCATACTACAAATAATACAAGATTACCCACATTTAGCCTAATTCCGTCACACGCTGTCCTCCAAAAAAAAAAAAAAAAAAAAAAAATAATAATAATAAACCTTTTTTTTTTTTTTTTTTTTCGTTCTATTTTCTTCTTCTTTTATCATTATGTTTAGTTCTCGAAACAGTAATAGTAAACTACCCTTTTTTAAAGGCTATAGCACAAAAAAGTCAAGTAAACAAAAACAAAAATGGTTTACTAGACTTATTCTGCTATTCATCATTCTATTTTTTTTACTTTGGTCAACGCATAAATTCCCCTTTTCATCTTCAAAAGCATCACCACCTACTTCCAGTACCGAACTTCATTATAATGAAACACTCGAATTCTTCAACAAAAACCAAGCTTTAGAAGTGAAGCTACCTAAACCAGATAATTCAGTCAACTTTAAAGAACTCACTATTGCTCGTGAAACCAAACTTGAATCGGTGGGTGATCGGATTCCAAAGATTGTTCATTTCGTTTATGGTCTAAGAGATCCCGAACCTACTTTGGATTTAATTCATTATATTGCTATTAAAGCAGCTCATGATGTTTTAAAGCCTGAAAAAATTATGTTTCATTATCATCATATACCTGTAGGTGAAAATTTTGAAAGGGCAAGGCCAATGCTTACTTTACGTCAGGTGCCTATGGTTACTACTGTATTTGACAGGCCAGTCACTCATTACGCTCATCGTGCGGATGTGGTTCGCTTACAAGTATTAGAAGAATTTGGTGGTATCTATCTTGATCTGGATTTGATCCCCTTGAAGTCTGTAGATCATTTACTTGATCGTGAATTTGTTATGGCGCAAGAAGGACCTTGTAAGTAAATATATATATATATATATATTGATTCTTTTTCTTTTTTTTTTTTAACTCACCCTTTCTATCTAGTTGGTTCAGTTGGATTATGTAATGCAATGATTATGGCAAGACCTCGCTCTCGATTTATTCAAAGATGGTACAACACTTATAGTTCATTCCAAAACTCAGATTGGAATTTCCATTCAGTGATTCTACCCGGAAAACTTGCACCTTATTTCCCTAAAGAGATCACGGTATTAAATCACACTGCGTTCTTTTGGCCATTATGGGATAGTAAAGGATTACGTACTTTATATCTCGAAAAGAGTTATGATTTCTCTGCCAATTTAGGTACGCATATTTGGGAATCAGCCGCCAACAAGAATTTGATGAAGGATGTAGATGAAAGAGTGATTATGGAGATTGATAATAGTCTTTATTGTCAGTTGAGACCATTTCTTTTAGATGGTAGTTTGGATCCTAGACCAAATGCCTGTCGTATCTTGGATCATACGGAGAAATCCGATGGATTAGTTGGACATTGGCCTTTAAAGGAACCCGTAGATATCAAGAGAAAGGAAACAAATCCTTTACCTGCAATTGATGAATCAGGTAATGATTTAGCAGGTTTGATTCGAAATGGTCAATACAATGAAGAAGGTATTTATTTATCTGGAGAGACAAGTTATATCTATTTGAATTTACCCATCAAGACATCTGCTAAATCACTTACTGTCAGTTGGTGGATGAAAACACCTCGTCAAGCGAGTGGTAAGATGGCGATGGTAGTTCAAACAGATCATGGTAGATTATGTGTTAAGACGGCCGAAACCGAAAACGGTGGACTCTCTTTCAATTTGGAAACAATCAAGAGAAATAGTGAATGGGCTTGGGAACAATTAGAACATCTTGCGCTTAGACCTTCTCCATATCATATTGATGAAGCGTTTCATCATTATGTTTTCATTGTGAATGAAAATGCAAAGACGACGGAACCACCTATTGCACTTTATATGGATGGGCATGTTATCACCAGTAGTTCAGATTGGACTTATCCTGATAGTATTGGATCTATTATTCGAGGTATTTGGATGGGATCAATTGAACCATTAAATGATCATTATCAAGATCCTTGGGATAATTCAGTTAGTTTGGAAGCACATTATCGTGATATTCGTGTTTGGGAACATGCTTTAAGTTCTACAGATGTGATTGATTTATATAATTCAAGTAAATCTGTGTTACCAAAAGTAACAAAATCAAAGAAACCACACGTTGCTACTACTATTATTACTACTACTGATACTACTACGCAAACATTAGATCAGGAACAAGATCAAACACAAGAAGAAGAAGAAGAGGATCAAGATTTATGGGATGATGATGATGATCAATTAGAAGATTAAATTGATACTGTTACTTTCTTTTTTTTTTTTTATGTACTTTTTTTTTTTTTTTTTTTTTTTTCCTCTTTTTATTTATTTTTTTTTTATTTTTTCCATGTAATAATAAAAGAAGAGAAAATCTAACTTTGAAACTTTTTAATAGTCAACATTTGACTCAACATCTCTTGTAGTTCAGGTACTTCCACCTTATTCTCCAAACTGAACAAATTTAACCTTTTAATAAACCCCATACTCACAACAAATTCCTTTTTCTTTCTTTATATCTATTTTTACCTGGGAATCAATGCCTTTGCTTCTTCTGCATCTTCACAACATAAGTTTGCAATTTGAGCTACTTCGAAATTTGCCATATTCTCCTTTAATAATACCCTTTTTTTTTTTTTACATTATACGTTATTATCCAAATTTTACATTGTTTATTTTAAAGAAGAAACTTACTGTCTGACTTCACGAACAGATTCAATATTACTGAATCGACTAAAGGCGCGTACATAATCCAAGGTCTTTGACATGACACTAACATAATAAAAAAAAAAAAATAAGTTTTTTTCTTTTCTCTTCATCTATAACGATCTCTTGCCATTTACTTTGTACTTGGTCGATTGATAGTTCCATTCTCTTTAGAATCCTCTTGTGCTTCTAAAATAATACGAACTTCGGAAATGTATAAACATTGTGCGTTTTCGAATTCTAATTCAAAATAAGTTTATAAAAAAAGACACTTTGTGGTTTAAATAAATAATTATATATTTATTTACCTGGGCCTAATTTTAAAATGGACGCATCTTCTTGGTCAGTTCCTCCACGGATCATGTGTCTTTTCTTTGAAGCCATTTTAAAAAATATATATTATAGTATAGTTTTTAAAAGAGAAAGAAAAAAAAAAAAAAAAAAAACTCATAACCAAAAGTAGCGTTGTGATGTATTCGCGGACTTTTTGTGAGACAAAAAAACAAAAAAAAAAAAAAAAATACGAAAATTTTTCATTTGCAATAATAGCTGGCACTAGTAAATTAAAGAAGAAAAACGAAAAGGAAGGAATAATGATCTATAATACATTTATTCTTGTTTAATATCCTTTATATACAGGCTTTCTCTTTTCCTTGAAAGATTGAAGGCCTTCTAATCTATCTTTTGTTGGAATCACTTGAGCATAATAAGATTGTTCAATTTCCAAACCAGAGTCCCTAAAAATGCATTATATAAAAAAAAAAGGTTAAAATAAAAAAAAAAAAGTCATGTAAATAAATCAGATTTTACATGTCAAGATGTGAGCCTCTATCAATAGCCAATTTGGCCATACGAATTGCGACAGGACCTTGAGGTAAAATGGACTTTGCGATCTCAAGAGCCTTTTCAAATCCACTGTTTTCAGCTGCATGATTCACGACACCGTATTCCTTTGCCTTTACGGAATCGAATATTTCACCAGTAAAGATAAGTTCTTTGGCTTTAGGTACACCGATCAATCGAGGTAATCTTTGAGTTCCTCCAGCCCTATAGATTGTGGTAAATATATTAACTTGAATATGCTCTTTTCTCTCTCTCTTTTTTTTTACCCAGGAATAATAGCTAATTTTGTTTCTGTTAAACCCATTTTAGCAGTAGGACCTAAAAAAAAAAAGAATGAAAATGTGTATCGGTTTCACTGTACCTCCTCGATATCACCAGATATATTTATTTACCTGCAACTCGGATATCACAAGAAAGAGCCATTTCTAAACCTCCGCCGAAAGCAGGGCCATCAATAGCGGCAATGGTAGGAATTGGAAGTGTCTATTTTAGATCAGCCCATTTGTTCCTCTTTTTATCAATGTTCCTTTTTTTTTTTTTTTTTTTTTTACCTCGAGTTCTCTGTATGCCTTTCTTAAACTATACAAGAATTGAGTGACTTGAGTTGGATTCATAGTAGCACGTTCCTGGGGAAAAAAAAAAAAAAAAAATGAAATGAAATGAATTTTCCATAAAATAGTGTGTGCGTTTCTTTCTTAATTTCTTACCTTTAAATCTGCACCAGAACAAAAAGCACCAGGTACAGCACTTTGAATGATCAAGACACGAGATTCACTAATAGGAAATCAGTTACTATAGACCATTATTCAAGGTTATAATCTTTTTTCTTACCTTGAGAATCGAACATCAGCTAAAGCTTGTCTAAATTCAGATAATAAATTGACAGATAAAGCGTTTCTTGAAGCAGGACGATTTAATTTTAAAATGGAAATACCACCTTCTAAATGTTCTAAATAAGCTTCCCTTTTAGGTTCTGTTGAGATATATCGAATATGAAATGATTTCTTTTGATTTAAAAGAATACGAAAAGTTGATTTAAAAAACATGATTATTTTGCGTGAGAAAATAAAAGAAGAGGAAGAAAAAAAAAAAAAAAAGATATAAGAGATTTTTTTTTAACATTATTATCTTTTTTTTTTTAAAGGCGTGAGAAAAACAGCGGGGGTTTTTTTTTTTATTAATTATTTTTTCTTTTCAGTCGAAACATCCTTTTTAGGTTCAGTTTCGGGTATCACCATGCCTCCAGCTTTTGCGCGAGCAACTACTTTTTCTGCCCACTTTACAACTGGCATATCAATCCTATAACATCATCATCATCAATGTTTGAGTATTTTCTAATATATATATATATATATATGCTCTCTACTCACATTTTTCCATCTAAACTGAAAGCACCAACTCCTTTTTGAGAATTCGCTTCATATCCTTCTACAATACGAACAGCTCTTTCAAGATCTAAAAATTGAAAATACTTGGTACTTTTTTTTTTTTTTAACCCAGTTTATATATGTATTTACCTGCAGGATCCGGCAAGAATGCCTTTTGAATGATATCAATTTGATCAGGATGAATGGCTTGTTTACCAGAGAATCCAAATTGTTTACCCTCTCTACATTCTTCATTAAGAACTTCTGTATCTTGATAATCCACACACACCTTTTTTTTTTTTTTTTAAAAAAAAAAAAAGAAATATAATGTTATTCAAATAAGATCATCTAGATTGTTTCTAACAGTGTCATACCAAATCAATTGCTTGTAATCCATAAGCACCTGCAGCATTTACAATCAATTGACGTGCAAATAACATTTCTTCTCTTGATTTTGAACGTACTAAACCTAAATCCGCACAATAATCCTCTGCAGCAAACTAATATAATATCAGTATAATAATTGAAGAAGAAAAAAAAAGTCATTCAACTTACGATTAAAGCATCTAATCTAGGATCGGCCGTGACGATTTCTTTAATATTCATCATACCAAGTGCACTTTCAATGGATGCAATCAATCGAATACGTTCACGCCTACAAGATGAATAAGTATCTCTTTTCTCGTATATATATATATATATATATAAATTTACTTACTGAGATTCGATGGCGATTGAATCAATCATTCTACTAACAAATTGAATATCTTTAGCACTTTGTACTTTTGGAATGACAATAGCTTGTAATCTTTTAGAAAGAAGCTATTATATAAATTAAAAAAAAAATTAGTGATTGAAATAATTATGACATCATATAAACATATTACATACAATGACATTTAAATCATCCAGTTCATGTCCTAAAATACAATGGTTATTTCAATGTTAAAAACTCTCTCTCTTTTGAAATTTTACCAGATCCAACTGCATTAATTCTAACTGCCTTCTCTGCTTTTCCATGTTCAGAAGCCTTTTTTTTTATATATATACGTAATAAGTAAAAAAATGTATATCTTTTTTCTTTTTCTTTTTTTTTTTACCTCTAAAGCATCAATCACCATATGTCTTGCAGTTCCTTTTTTACTTGATGAGACACTATCCTCAAGATCATATACAACACAATCAGCTCCAACAGAGATAGATTTATGAATTTTCCTTTCATCACTTCCTGGAACTATTTTTGCATAAAATAAGTTTTTTTTTTTTTTTTTTTTTTACCCATTTAAAAAAAATACAACTTTACTTGGTTACATACCATAAAATAAAGCTCTTCTCGGTCTAATACTGTTTAGATTGTCAATACCATTAGATGTCGTACTAAAGAAACGCCAAGTTGAAGTTGTATTGATACGAGTTGTAACTTTATTATTACAAAAAATAAGTGATAAGTTTTTAGTTAGTATTTTAAATTCTCTTTTTTTATATTACCAGGTAAACTGAAAGACTTTGTTGTAACGTTAATCAAGCCTGAAAAGCGCAACATGACTCTTTTTTTTTTTTGTGGTTAATTAGAAAGAATAGGAAAGGAAAATAATAAGTAAAAAAAAAAATCCTTTTGGTTTGGTTTTTTTTTTTTTTTTTTTTGTGACCCCTGTTTGCTTAAAGCGGATAAAATATAAAAAAAAAAAGAAAAATTACGAATTGTACATCAACTACTGGATCTAGTCTTGTTCAATTTTGACATTTTCTTTTTTTTTTATATTAAAATTTTAAATATCTTAAAGGACATCAACAAGTTTTTGATTTTAAAATAATTATAAAATGAAGAAAAAAAAAAGAAACAAAAAAAACTCTTTTTTTCGTTGCATTTCAATTTTTCTGTAGAAGTCCGAAAGAAGTAATTCAGGTATGACCAAAAAAAAAAGGTTGTTTATTTAAAATTTTTTTATACAAAATCACAATTAGAGTGTAGGTTTTTGGAATAAAAGAGTAGATATATATATATATAGAAATTATGTAGTATGTAAGAAAAAGAAGAATAAGAGATGATAGATTTGCAAGAGAGAGAGAGAGAGAGAGAGATGAAAGAATGATTTTACCACTTGGTACGTTCCCAACGTTGGTCATATTTTTGATTTAAAGCGATCAACTTGACTTGATCACCTTCCTTGATATCTTGCCAAGGGTAAGGGTTATGCTTATGGTTCCAAGCAACATCAGGAGCTCTAACAGCACGAGAGCCAAAGTAAACAGCACCACCAAGAGCGATACTTAAGATACCAACAATAGGATAGACTTCAGGCTTGTTGGAGGCCTTGAGGAAACTTTGGAGAGCAGTCATTTTTTAAAAAGTTTGTTTTGAATAGAAAAGTAGTAATGATCTTTCTTTTTGGTAGAAACTATATTCTGTATTTATATGAATTAATAAATAAAATAAAAAAAAATCATACCACAAAAAATTTCAAATGACTTGAATCAATTTATGGCTGTAAAAAAAAGGGATTTTCTCGAACGATATAATTTTGAGTGGCCTGATAAATTTATTTTGGACTGATTTTAATTGGCTTAAAAGAGTCATTCTTTTTTTTTTTTTGCGGGGATAATAAAAAAAAATGTCAAACCGATTCATGATAATTGTATACTTATAAGAGATTATTTTTGTTTCATTAACGTATGTATGTACACATATAGCTCTGTATTCAGTTCGTAATAATACTCTCAAGTAATTGCAAGATTCAAAAATATTGAATTTAATAGATTCATGTAAAAGAAACCCTGTGTATTACCTTTTTTCTTTTTCGGGAAGAAACGATTTCGGAAAAGAAAACAATAATCATGGTGACATTTTTTTTTTTATCTTATTCACATGACAGTAATTGATCAACCTTACAGAGCCTAGGCTGTCATAAAATTGAACAGAAAAAAAAAACTTTATACAATTGTTCTTTCTTTTTTTTTTTTACTTCAAAAAGTGCCTCAATAACTTTTTTTTTTTTCTAAAATTAAATAATTGGTTAACTTGATTTGTTTATGCGTGTAACGTTATATTTTTTTTTTTTTTGCTGTTGTCTTCCGTCCCAGAAGAGGGAAAAAACCTTCTGATCAACAATTGATTATTATATGAAATATCTACCCCGCCCGAGTTTTTTTTTTTTTTTTTAGTTGATAGTTATTTACAATTCTTATGAAATAAGAGTTAAAACATGAAGACCATGTCATGTTTTTCTCTTTTTTATTTTTATTACAGTCGTTACGGAAATCATTGTTGTCGTTCTTTTTTTCAGAAAATTGTCGTTATTTTAAAAATACATTGTCGCTGATTGAATATAAATTGTCGTTTTATAATTTTGATTTGTCGTTTTAAGAAAAAGGTTATATTGTCGTTTTTTAAGAGAGCTGCCTCACCACCACCAGAGGATAGAGCTAATCCCCCTCTAAAGGTACTACTACCGCTCACTTCCTTAAGTTTATAAACGTGTTACTTGAATGTAATGGACTTGGGTGAGAAGTTAAAAGGATGTTATCTGGTACTACTATACAACGCATCAATTCATCATGATTTCCGTAACGACTGTATTCGCATAAAAAAAAAAAGAAATTGGGTCAAAATTTGAGAACCCAATTCGCGCACACCTGGAACAAAAATGAACCATATCGTAAAGTTGGTGAGATTCCAGAGTAACAAATATACAAACCAAAGATCCAGTGCTGATGTTTATGTGGAGCTTACAGCAATATTTGTTCTTTATTCTTTATAGTTTTTTTTTTTTTTTTTTGTAACTATAATATATAAAACTGGGTGATTTGGAAAAAAAATGAAAAAGAGGTGGGTGGGAATCAAATCCAGTCCAAGTAACCGGATTTCTCTGTGTGTACACACCTTCTATTAGTCTTGAGCGGCCACTCTAACTTCAATGAAAGAGTGTATCCTCATCAGCTTAATTAACTGCTTCTTCATCATATAATTATCCCCCCGTGGATTGAGTATATTGAATGATTCTCAGAAAAGAGGCCACCCTATTGTTATGAGATTTTTGCGGAGTATGTATATTACACACAATAACCCTCTCCCTCGTTTATATAAAACTAGCAAAAAGTAAGCCGTACCCGTACCCGTACCCGTACCCGTGACTGCAAAAGCAAAAAGTAAGCCGTACCCGTACCCGTGCCCCGTTTTATTATTATTATTTTGACATGTTAAACCGTTTGAAATTGAGTAAACGTGCTTTACATA